>CM035126.1:17038463-17571651 GCA_020205555.1 Panax stipuleanatus | reverse complement strand
TATATATAATATATATATATATAGTACTGATAGTGATAGTAATTTATATGATGATCATTTATATAAATTACTTCCTCCGTGTCTTTCTTTCTAAAATTCACCCACCTCACTCTGCTCTTTTTATTGTTGATTAATATGGTTCAAAACTAGTATTCTTATTTCGACCCATATTTTTAATTCATAATATGGGTTTTAAAACCAAACCAACCTATAACATAAAAACTAGTTAACCAACCCAATAAAACCAAGTGGTTTTACTTAACTATTTGGTTTTCAATCTAAATTTGCCATGTCTAGTTGGTAGCAAGAGTTGGGTCTAGCCAGCAAAATTATGAGTATACTTATAGCAGATAAGGAAAGAACTTTCTATTTGGATTTGGAATGAAATATGGGTAGAAAAATAGTGTCTATATTTTATATTCTTTAAAATATAGTTCCAAATTTTACCCAACTTAAATAAATAAAATAGTTAATCAACCTATTTGGTTTCAGTTAATATAGATTGTCCCAACAGTTAACCAAACTATATTGTCACAGTTAACCAGCTATATTGTCATGTCTAGATGTAATACAATTATAGGTAAATTAGTCGCAAAACATTTACAGGTGAAAATTTAATTAGAAAATGCTGATGTCAGATATTCCATGTAGGCCACCGCGAGTGCCACGTAGGAAGTCAACGCCCATGTGGTGCCTGGGGGCTCAATACCCAAATTTTTTAATAAAAAGGGGCTCGATTTGCATTGACCAAAAGAAGGGGGCTCAATACCCAAATGACCTTAAGTTCAGGGGCCACCTGTGCATTTTACTCGGACAGAGGGAGTATAAATATAATTATGTCACGTTTCTTAACATGTAACACTCAGGGTGCATAATGTTTATTTTATTTTGTAAGTTTTTTTTTCAATTTCATCCTTCACAATTATCTGTGGTACACACTCTTCATCATTGGCTAGATGCAAATAAAAAATTGAGTTGCTCAAATTTGATTTGTAAAATTTATCAAGTATGAAGTCTGATTGAAACTCGTTTATCTACCAAGTCAAGTACGATCTCGAATCGAGCCCGAGCAGTTTGAACTTTGCGAGCGAATAAGATTCAAATATCAAATATAAAATTACAATTTGAAAAAGTTTGAATAATTTTTGAACTTTAAATTTACTCATATTTGAATCGTTTATATTTCAGGTCGAGTTTAAATCGAACTTTTAATCGAGCAAGTACGAATCATTCTCAAACTTTTTGGTTCATTTCACAGTCTTACTGGCCATTCTAATCAAGGATCCTTATAATCAAACATCTCATTCAAAATAAATGCTACGACGTAATTCAAAATTCTAATCAAGGATCCTCAATCATATCTCCTTCTCAAATAAATGCTACGACGTAATTCAAAATTCTCGAAAAAGAACGTTTATTAGTGTTTTAGTGTTTTTCACCTTAAAACTCCCAATACTCATACATACTCACGTAACACGTAAACTAGGTCATTAAACGACCTAAATCACAGAACACAACAATATCAACAAAATTTTATTTATTTGATATTTTCATCGAAAAACCTAATTTCAAGATTATCTGAATTCTCGGGTCGTTACATTCTTCCCCTTATAAGGATTTCGTCCTCATAATCACATTAACTACAGGATCACACCCACCTGTGACTCACACCCATCTTCTCTTTGATGAGTACTAAATAAACTTTTAATTTCTTCTCTTTCATGATTACGTAGATTTTATACTTGAACGCCAGAATATAAGAAAGTCATAACTAATTTATTCTTAAGAAATTATAGTCCTAAATATGGATTAATACCCTACCCTGAATTTTTAATATTTTTTCACTTTGGGGATAATTGTCTTCTCAATTTTTTCAATTAAAGGATTAAAGTTGTAAATTTTTTTCACTTTGGGGACTGCCTTATCAATTTTTTCAATTAGAGGATTAAACTTTTAATTTTTTTCCACTTTAGGGATTGTCTTATCAATTTTTTCCATTAGAAGAGTAAACTTTTAAATTTTTCTAATTACGTCTAAATTAATAGTGCCACATCAGAAAATTGATGACATGACAACGACACGTGACTAAAAAATACTTATGTGTAATATTGAGTTTTCTTTAACATTTATTTAATTAATTTTTTATACCAAAAAGGGTAAATATAGGACCATTATTAATTTTAAAGTAAATTATTATTATTATAATTTTAATATAAAAGCATTATTAATTTTTTAAAATAAATTTAATTATAATTTTACCCTTTTGATAAATTATTAATTTTTAAAATTCAATATTTTGGTAAATTTAATTTTTAAAGTAAATTTAATGACAATTTTTTAAAGTAAAATTAATAAGGATCTTATATTTATTCTTTTTTGTACAAAAGAATAATTGAATAAATGTTAAAATGAGACTCAATATTACACATAAGTATTTTTTAGTCATGTGTCGTTGTCATGCCATCAATTTTCTGATGTGGCACAATCAATTTAAACGTAATTAGAAAATTTTAAAAAGTTTAATCCTTTAATGGAAAAAATTGAGAAGACAATCCCCAAAGTGGAAAAAAAATTAAAAGTTTAATCTCCTAATTGAAAATATTGATAAGACAATCCCAAAGTGGGAAAAAATGAAAAATTATTAAAAGTTCAGAATAAGGTATTAATCCATATTTAGGCCTATAATTTATTAAGAATAAATTAGTTATGACTTTCTAATATTATGGCGTTTAAGTATCAAATATTCTACGTAATCATGAAGTTACCATTTTTATGCTCTCCAATCTCTATATAAATCCGTACTGATGAATCAATAGAAATCATAACTTTATCTTTCAGAACTGCAAAACATTAGTATTTATACCATGAAAAGTCTCTTTCTTTTTTCCCTCCTTGCTTTTTTTCTAACAGCAAATGCCGGTGGTGACTTCCAGGTTCATGTCGTGGATGGAATCCCTCAAGGTAGCTTGCGAATTCATTGCGCCTCAGGAGATGATGATCTAGGTTTTCATAACCTATATAATGGGCAAGAATTCATGTGGTCATTTAATCCTGATTTTTTTGGTCGTACTCTTTTTTTCTGCCATTTTTGGTGGGGAACACAAAACAAGAGGTTTGATGTCTTCAATCGGTGGACTGATAAGATATATACGTATTGGCTAGCAAAGCCTGATGGTTTTTATATTGCTGAAAATAATACCCCTTTTCCTAGTGATCATCAATGGAGCAAAAAATTTAATTGGACTAATTAGTGGTTAATCATCTTTTTATGTTCGCAAGCATGTATCCTCAAATATATTATTATCTAACGAAAAAAAGTCTCTCTCTCTGTGTGATTAGTTTTACTGTATTTTATATATCTAAGTAAGCTAATTATTCTAATCTCTACTTTATTTGCAAAAATACTTTTATTTTAATGTTGTGTCATAATTTTTACATTACTAAAATCAGGCATGCACAGGTACCTGTTACGCGTGTAATTTATATCATGTTTTTAAATTTAAAAATTAAAATTTAATTTTGAAAGACAATTCTATAAAGTTAAGAGTTTGAAGATTTTTAGTAAGAAACTCACATTTACAAGTTACAAAAAGAAGATAAGTAAAATTGAAGTTATAAGAATAAAACGGAAATTACTATAAAAGTTTAAGCGCATTTTTTGGAACTCAAAAAGGCACAAAGGCACTTATAAAAGTTTAAGGACATTTTTGAAAGCCAAATGGCTAGACTTCAAAAATTGTTGACACAATGACACTCCGACTTTATGTATTAGATTAAAGATAAATTACCAAGTAAATTGCTACTAAAGTTGATGATATGACAATATTATCATTAAATTATATCTAAATTTAGGATGTTTTCGCAAACAAAATAACAGTGAGCACAACAGTTGCATTAACCCCATGTTTTGATAATTAAGGCATATATTATAGGGAAAAACTAAACATCATTTACATTCTTTATAATATATTAAAGGGAAAAACTACAATCTTTATATAGTCTTGTCATTCATTGCCAAAAAATTTTGTCGAATTATAATTGTAACGTATGTACATAATTGGGATAAGTAAGAATTAAGAATCGTCTCACTTTAATTTATTTTATTTCATTACATAGACTATAACACCCCGAATCCCGAGTTTATCTTCAAAAACGAAATCTGGTGTTATTCATTCAATGTACATCTCATTACACCATAAAGATAATCATAATATCCTTACAAAACAATGCGGAATCTTACATTCTACTCCCATGTACAAAGATCTTAACTAATACATCATCTAATATTACTTTACTATATTGCAACAGTACTAATTATTACAATTAATACACAAATCTTCTAACTTTAACTTTTTCTTCTCTTCAACGATTCCGGATTCTTCAATCTACTCTGGCTTTGCTGCAATTATATATATATTAGAATTTACAAGAGGAGCATTTAAAAACCCAGCAAGTTATAACAGTTGAATAAACAAAAAAATCAAGAATCAATTCAGTATTCTTTTACTAAAAGGTTCATCTGGACCTTTGGCACTTCTTCTACTCATGAAGGTTGAACAATATTTGCTAACATTAAACCTAAATACCACCAACATCATATATATTTAGTCACAATCACTTAAGACCATCTATCTTCTCATATTTATTACGAACAACAATCTCTTATAATACTTCTAGGACTCAACTCATCCTACAAAAATACACATGTGAAAAGAATCACCTTCTCGACAATATAAAAGAGCGGCACAACATAAGTGTTCAACAGTTATCAATGTAGTAAAATAAGTGGCTCCCACCAAAGAACTAATGATATAGTTTTCCGTCTCATCTACATTGTCTCGGTAGTGAGCTAGATCGGTTCCTAACTCATTGATGTGATAAAAATATGTAACTGCAAGTGCACAGTGTCAATTGAAGAACTGGCAAGTACAGGTCGAACCCACAGAGACTAGATTAATTTTAATGTATCCTTAATATCTAATTTAGGTGAATTTGAAATAAAAATTGAGAATTGATTAACTAGAATATGAAAATTAATAATGAGGAATCAATCTAGGAATTTGAATCTATTAAATAATAAACATAATAAATAATTCAATCTCTTCTATTTTTATAACTCAACTATGATTTGATTTTCCTTCCCTTTAATTTAACAATTTTACAATTAACGTGAGCAAGCATAGACTATGAAAATTTAAGGATTAACTATAACCCATCAAAACTTTTTCGAGCAAGCATGTATTATGAAAAACTAATATCTTAACAATAATCTATCAAAACCTCTTAATTAATTTAAAATCACATAATAACTATAAAACGAATGTATTTCAATAACGAAACATGAAGGCGAAATCAATTAAACATAAAAACATAAATAATAGAAGAGATGAAAAATATTATCATGAATAATTATTTAATTTCATCTTCATCCTAGATATAAAAAATTAGCTAGACATGACAAATAAAATAACTAACTAAAATAAAGAAGAAGAAGAAAAAGAAGAAGAAGAAGATTAAAAATAAATAAGCAAAATCCCTTTAATTAACGATCATCCAACGAACGTACAATGAAGAAGTAATTTAATCTACTCCTACTCCTAATCTAAACTAATATAATGAAGAAGTCCTATTTCTAGGGAAAATAAATTTGTGCCCTAATTTAGATACATTGAAATTTATAAGACCCCAGATTTTATGAATAAAGATTTAATTTTTTTTATATATTGTTTTTAAACAGTAAGGTGTTGTTTTGATAAATGTGGTGAGTTATGGGAAATATGTGCAAATTTTTTAAAGTTAGCAAGTGGTAATAAAATATTCTTTGTTGTCGGGGAATATTCGTTTGGTCGTGGAATATTCTTGTTGTCGGGGAATATTCGTACGACGGTGCAATCATTTATGGGCCCCATAACGAAAAATTATCAGATGAAGAAAATAACAAGAATAAGTTTTCTAGAAATAACGGCGTAGGTTGTTACCGTTAAAACTGTTGAAATACCCGGTGGCTAAAATACAGTAATACGCGGTGTTGCACAGTAGCACACGGTATTGCACAGTAATTCTAATTATTGATTCTTACGTAAGAAGTCGCTACTCAATAATTGTTACAGTAATTACTGTTCAATATTTTATATTATTGATTCAATAATTGCTACATTGATAATTGCATAATACTTTATTGATTCAATAATTGTCATTGCACAGTATTTCATATTATCAAATCAATAACGCATATTATTTGAATAATATTATTAGATAGCATTATTGATAATGTCTAAGAAAGTTCTGTCTAGGAGGGGTTATTTAATTGCGTGTCAGTAAGAAGATATACTTATCAGAAGGCCCCATCTTTCCTGGGAACGACCTGGTTGTCAATATTGTAGTTCTGTAATATTATTTGTGAATGATTAATTATTGATTTATATGATAAGGAAATAATTATTTTTGTGGATGTAAAAGAAGGTATTAGTGCTGAGATATTTTTATTAGTATTGGTTGTTAATATTGTGAATTATAATATTAATGATGAAAAGAAAAATATTATTAAAAATATGTTTTGTGAAGCCAAGTGAATTGAGATAAATAGAGAGGGTTTTATTGAAGTATTTGTTGTAAGTTTTGCTTATTATTTGGACCCCCACTTACTCATTTTTCAAAATCGTCGGGAGAAAGTTGTCTCAGTTTTATTTTTAAGTTATATATATATATATATATATATATATATATATGTATATATATTACAAGTTTTGTTTTATTAGATTATAAATAGAATATATTATATTTTATTTAAAGTTTTCGTTTTATTAGAATATTTTATTACACAGTAATGAATAGTAAAATCAAAATTTTCCACCAGTTGCAGCCCGTGAAAAAATTTACTGTGCGCCCGTGATTTTCATATTCAAATAGTGTTCAGCCATTCTCCTATAAATACGATGCTTAGTTTAGAAATGAAAATCACACCAGAATCAGAGAATTCTTCTTCTATAATATTGAGCGTATTTCTTTTGAGTTTAAGAAAAACTTTTACTGTTGCAAATAGTGCAAGTTTTCTTCAAGAATATCCTCGTCATACCAGTCAGAAATACTCTCCTTTTAAGGTAAGGGATGTTATTTTTTTTCGTAAATGATGTTATTCTTCTCAATAACATTATACCAAAATATTGGCATGGATTTTATTATGAAATTCGTACTTTTTCCGTCGGGGTTACTATTCACGTATACGACACTAATTTACGTATACGGCACTATTCACAAAAACAGTATTATTCACGAAAAAATTATATTTTCTTCTAATTGTCCAAGTTGGCTATTAGGGGTACTATCTTTGATTGTATCCAAGTTTTGAACTTCATTCTTGAATTTTTCTCCACAATTGATTATTATGGAGTATTTTTGAACTTGGATAAAATAAATTACTGAATCCCAAATTTTTGTCCTTTATCTCACTGGATTCGTTCTTTAAAATATTTTTCATCATCCTCAGTCCTAAATGGTGATATAACTGAATATCTTTGGCCTGTAGTGCAAAGATGAATGATTATTTGATGAATATCTTTAGCCTGTAGTGCAAAGATGATTGATTACCTAACAAATATCTTTGGCCCGTAGTGCAAAGATGAACAGGTGTTGAGATGAACATGACCAACTGGTGATACAAATGAATATCTTTGGCCCATAGTGCAAAGATGAATATTTGATTCGAGATATATATTGATTGATGTTACAGGGATAAAATATTAATGATGGACTATTAAATCATAGAAGATAGTAGACTTCATTCTCTACTTAACTCTTTTAATGAATTGTTATGTCCGCTACGAATATTAATCTAAAACTTGTTGTCCATAATATTTTATCTGATTTATTGAAGACTAACGATAATTTGTTTTTCATTATCTTAGTCATAATATTCTTTACTGGGCTAGTTGAGCTCACCCTTTTCATCTATTGTCCTCTTCAGGGAATGAGAATGTTGCGGGAACTAGTCGGGGAACAGTGTGATGATCAAAGTTAGATCTATAGAAGTCCTCACTATTCTATAAAATAGTGGGATAATAATTATAATGAATAAGGAATGAATTTGAGTATTTATATTTTGTATTATATACGATTTGTATTAAAACTCATAGTTGTATGGTCGTATTTCTCACGACCTTTTTGTTATAAAAGATTGTATTTGAATTTTGTACCATGTATTTGGCGACTCAGAGTGAGTTGGTATTGAACCTATTTTGGGGGTGTCACAAAATTGGTCTCTCTTATTCCCTTTTATCCTTTGCTTTCCTCCTTGACTTCAATCTCTAAATGACAATCCTCCAAAAGTCCTTTTCCATCTTTAAAAGTTAGATATAAATCATTTATTTGATTCCTAAGTAAAATAAATGTTATTTCCTACAAAACAAAATAAAATATATTAGTTAAATAAAATAAGCATATAAAATAATGAATATGGGAATATAAAATATTTTAATTATGTGTCTATTAAATACCCACATACCTACCTTTTGCTCGTCCTCGAGAAAAATAAAAATAAAACAAAAATTGTATTATCCCATTTTCGTAGGAAATACGATTGCACTTAGCATGTGCAACAAGCCATTAAACCCCAAAGTTACCCCAAGTGGACGAGTTATGTCTCATGAGGGTTTGCAGTGAATATACCCACAAAATTCAAAAATATTTTTGAGTTCAACAAGTCATGAAATTGAAATAAAACTTCTAAACATCTATGGGCATTATACATAAGCAAGATTAAATTCAAAATCACACTTTCATCTTATCAAAAATATCCAATCTTCATTCTAGACACCATCCTTCATAAAATTAATTTCATGTGATGCATGCATGTGTATGTGATGTAAGTCTTAGTAAGGATTTTTACCATGAAAATCAAGCAAAATCATTTTTCTTTTTTTTCTTTTTTTCCCTTTTTTTTGATTTTTTTTTTACTTGTGCAATGTCTCTTTTTTTTAGGCTTTTCTGAGTTACCCATGTAGCGGGCGTTGGACCAGTGACTCAACCAGTTGGCTTTAGGGCACTAGGTGTAAAGACACCCCTAAGAGCTTACTAACTAGAGTAACAGATGCCACAAAATTAGACTAGTCAAACTGCTTATATCCACCATACTTTTCAGCGTGAATATCGATGCTTCATGAGGCTTAGATACCCAGTTATTTCGTTCAAGGACATTGAAGCAATAATTTTTTATTCTTTTTCATTTTTTTCAACTTGGTTTTTTTCATTTTTTTTCCTTTCCATTTTTTTTTGAAATTATTCGAATCATAATTTATACCCCACAACTAAGAATTAGTGCAAACATGAAGTACAAAAATGCTTATGGAATCAATTTTATTCCAGATGATATTTCAAACTAAGATTTAGTATCTAATCAAAGGTTCAAGAGTTCTGAATCTTTTAATTTTACTTATGAGTTTTGCTCCATAAACACTTAATAGAATTAATACAACTCATAAAAAGTCAAACAAAATTTTTAATTTTTTTCATTTTTTCAATATTTTACTATATTTTCCTAAAGAAAAAAAATCTAATACAATAATACAAACAAACTCCCCCATATCTAAATCATGCATTGTCCTCAATGTATGCAAATGAAGAAAAGAGAACAAAGATGTTAAAAAATTGTACCTTTTATGTGGGGCATGTATTCTGTAAGAAGATGTGGTGAGAAGGAAAATAAATGTATATACCTACGAATTTCATAAATCCTAATAAGTATGTGACTAAAAATGAATGATACAAATGGACAAGTGAGTGTGAACTTTTCATTATTTTCAGGAGGTCTAGGAAATTGAAAATAGTCAGAATTTTCATCACAATTATGCTTAAAATTTGCCTCAAGAAAACTTTCATTAACATGTTCAAAGGATGAAAGAATTGGTTCAAATACATGTTCTATTTTAGTTGACTTATTTGTAGTGGATCTCAGCAACTCATTGACCTTATCTAAATATTTAGATTCATTCCAATTTTGGTTAAGGTGATTTAAAAAAAATCAATTGGATCTTTTTCAATCAATAGTCTATTTTCAATTATTTCTTGGGTCATGGACAACTCTTGGATCATGTTTATTTTAATGGGTTGGTCCAAAAAATCACTAGGTGGTTTTTTAGGAATAAATAGTCTTTCAGAGTATGGAGCATTAGGCTTATAGACTTTTTCAGCTGACTCATTAAATGTGACATGATCAATTTTAGGCATAGACTCATAATTTTTAGACTTCTCAAATTCGCTTCACTTAAACTATATAGAATTGAATACAAAATTTTCATTTTCCTCATCTTTTCCACAACCATCAATATTTTCAAAATTAACCTCAGAGTTACTAAAAAATTCACCCACCTCTTGTTTATTTATTATGGTGGCTAATCGACTAATTTGAATTTCTAGACGAGATATAATTTGATCCATGCTAAATTGATTTTTCATTAAGACTTTCATAGCTTTCTCTAAGGCACTAAGTCTTTCCTATTCTTTATTTGATAATTCTTGTGGATATTGAGGTTCTAGATCCGAATATGGGTATGGATATGGATATGAACTTAGATAAGAATTCTCATAAGTTGGAAAAAATTGATTTACTTGGTGTGTATTAAAATTTTCATAGGGTTCCTGATTCCAAGCAAAATTATTACTCCAACTATAATAATAGTTCATCTTTCCACAAATCACAAAACAAATAGACAACTAACCAAGAAAGTCACACAAACAAAAGAAAATTAAAAAATTAAAAAAAACTAAATAAATAAGATAAAACAAAATAAAAATCCTAATTCTACGGTTAACCTAAATAAAATCTAGACAGCTCCTAACTGTTCCAAGTTACACCTAAAGGTCCACCAAATTCGAAATTAATCACACCACTAGCCAGGTAAGTGTAAGAAAGGTGGGAGTCTCTTCGTGGCTACGGTGACTAATTGAATAACCACACGTTCTTTAGGCGTTTACCTTTTGAACCACTTACCTAGACACCAGTAGTTTGATTAATTTAAAATTTACTCTCCTCTTGGAGTCCCTTGTCCTAATTGAGCTCGAGAGTCCTAGGTATTAACGTCTACTTGATTTTATTAAGTCAATGTTATGCAAAATGAATGGGTGGTTTGTGGGCTAAGGAAGGGTGATGAAATCCCCACCTTATCTTGTTACAGATTGTGCCCTTAATGTTAGACTACAAATGAGAATGTACAAAAATAAAAAATAAATATAAACAACTAAAGTGTCCTAAAACTACGTGAATTACGAAAGAAAGAGAAATTTTGACGTACCTCAATCCTCAAGCAATCACCATAGTTTATATTTGACAATAAATAAATAAATAAATAATAAAAACCTAAACAGGATGTGTTCTATGTGAGTGAATGTATGAATGCGACAATTAGTTTTCGAACTAACAATGAAAACTGAAAAATATGAAGAAAAAAAAATTAAGCAACTATTTTTTTTTTTGAGTTAAGATACAAAATACCAAGAATAGCGCAACAATAATCTTGTTTTTTCGCACCGTTGATCCGCTTCGATAATCCAAAAAAATATAAATAATAAATAATAATATTAGAAGAAAAAACTAACTCGAATAAATAAAAATTAATGAATATAAAATTAAGTCTAGTCCCCGATAACGGCGCCAAGAACTTGATGTGATAAAAATATGTAACTGCAAGTGCACAGTGTCAATTGAAGAACTGACAAGTACAGGTCGAACCCACAGAGACTAGATTAATTTTAATGTATCCTTAATATCTATTTTAGGAGAATTTGAAATAAAAATTGAGAATTGATTAACTAGAATATGAAAATTAATAATGAGGAAGCAATTTAGGAATTCGAATCCATTAAATAATAAACATAATAAATAATCCAATCTTTTCTATTTTTATAACTCAACTATGATTTTGATCTCCCTTCCCTTTAATTTAGCAATTTTACGATTAACATAAGCAAGCATAGATTATGAAAATTTAAGGATTAACTATAACCCATCAAAACTTCTTCAAGTAAGCATGGATTATAAAAAACTCATATCTTAACAATAATCTATCAAAACCTCTTAATTAATTTAAAATCACATAAGAACTATAAAACGAATGTATTTCAATAACGAAACATAAAGGCAAAATCAATTAAACATAAAAGCATAAATAATAGAAGAAATGAAAAATATTATCATGAATAATTATTTAATTTCATCTTCATTCTAGATATAAAAAATTAGCTAGACATGAAAAATAAAATAACTAACTATAATAAAGTAGAAGAAGAAGAAATCCATTTAATTAATGATCATCCAACGAACGTACAATGAAGAAATAATTTAATCTACTCCTACTTCTAACCTAAACTAATATAATTCATTATCTCCTTTTCTCTAAAAAAAGATACCTATTTATTGGAAAAATAAATTTGTGCCCTAATTTAGATACATTGAACTTGGTCTCTCTTGTTCCCTTTTATCCTTTACTTTCCTCCTTGACTTCAATCTCTAAATGGCAATCCTCCAAGAGTCCTTTTCCATCTTTAAAAGTTGGATATAAATCCTTTATTTGCTCCCCAAGATCAAAAATAAATGTTATTTCCTACAAAACAAAACAAAATATATTATTTAAATAAAATAAGCATATAAAATAATGAATATAGGAATATAAAATGTATTAATTATGTGTCTATCACTCATCTTAAACCTCTGCCAATATAAAAGAGGTTTTCTACTCAATTAATACACGTCAACAGTTAAAAAGCATGTGACTATACTCGCAACTTAAACTTAGTTAACACCGTAACATTTGACTAGTCGAAATTACTAATATCAACTCACTTCTTCACATCATTCGCTATTCCACAAAATTTACCATCTTAAACAGTTCCACTTCTTAGAACTTATCTTCTTAAGTTTGCACGTAGGTGTGGAATCTTGTGAATAACCATCAACAACCACCCTATCGCATGGGGTGCAATCTTATCTCTAACTGCTCATCTAGCATACTTAACACATACAACAATATCTTTTGCTCATAGCACATTCTTGCACAAAATGCAAGATAACACCATCATATATATTCCCAAATATTTGATTGGCACAAAATTAACATACTTCCTAGAATTATCACCGATAACTTCTCCAACAATATATATTTTATTCAGAATAGTTCAACAATTGAGTTAAGCCAAATCGAATGGCTAATAACTCTTTTACACAAATCATACAATGAATTTCATATAGCAAATGAAATTTCCACAGTTTAAACACATGCTTTGCACACACAAAAAATACATACAAGATCATGCAATATTTGCATTCTATTCAACATTGTGAATGAAATTAGAAAACTTGCTTAATATCACAAATTAAACAAAATCTAGAAACTTACTCAATAAAATTCGAGTAAGTTTAGAAAACTTGCATAACAAAAAGTTTATACAAGAGTTAGAGACTTGTCTTAAGCACTACTTTAAAACTTACACTATATTGCTCTCCAAACGACCTACATATATCATTAAGGTTGAACATACCAATTAGTCAAGTACTGACCCCAAATATTGGTTTACTTTAGTTTATCTTAGCTTATTTCATAATTCGATCACGATGTTCGAGTTTTATAATTCAACACAACGTACTTAACTTTACACACCCCGATATATTTCTCTTTTAGCTTCGTTCATAGTTTAGACTTTAATTCTAAAGTCCCATGATCACGTTTTATAACTTAAGACATCTTAAATCATTTTTAATTAATCTTTATTACTCGTCTTATATAGTTCGAAACAACGTAGCATAACGTTGCCCTACTACTCGGCTTTTGGAAACCAATACATTTTGGTTTACTTCCCGCTTAGCCTAAATCATAATTTAGACTTACATTTCAAAGTTCTTCCATAATATTACACAAAAGTATTTTTTTAGTCATGTGTCGTTCTCATGTCATCAATTTTCTTATGTGGCACTATCAATTTAAACGTAATAAGAAAAAATTAAAAGTTTAATCTTTTAATGAAAAAAAATGAGAAGACAATCCCCGAAGTGAAAAAAAATTAAAAGTTTAACTTCCTAATTGAAAAAATTGATAAGACAATCCCAAAGTGGAAAAAAATTAAAAGTTTAATCGCTTAATTGAAAAAATTGAGAAAACAATTCCCAAAGTGAAAAATTATTAAAAGTTCAGGGTAAGGTAGTAATCCATATTTAGGCCTATAATTTATTAAAAATAAATTAGTTTTATGACTTTCTTACATTATGGCGTTTAAGTATCAAATCTACGTAATCATGAAGTTACCATTTTTAGGCTCTCCAATCTCTATATAAATCCGTACTGATGAATCAATAGAAATCATAAATTTATCATTGCAAAAAATTAGTATTTATACGATGAAAAGTCTCTTTCTTTTTTCCCTCAGCTATTTTTCTAACAGCAAATGCCAGAGGTGAGTACGAGGTTCATGTTATGGATGGAATCCCTCAAGGTAGCTTGCGAATTCATTGCGCCACAGGAGATGATGATCTAGGTTATCATAACCTATATAATGGGCAAGAATTCATGTGGTCATTTAATCCTGATATGTTTGATCGTACTCTTTTTTTCTGCCATTTTTGGCGGGGATCACAAAACCGGAGGTTTGATGTCTACAATTGGTGGACTGATGAACAATATACGTGTTGGCTAGCAAAGCCTGATGGCTTTTATTATTCTGATCATAATGCCCCTTTTCCTAGTGATCATCAATGGAGCAAAAAATTAATTGGACTAATTATTAGTAGGAAAAGGAGCATTATTTTCAGCATAATAAAAACCATCAGGCTTTGCTAGCCAATACGTATATATCTTATCAGTCCACCAATTGAAGACATCAAACCTCTTGTTTTGTGTTCCCCACCAAAAATGGCAGAAATAAAGAGTACGACCAAAAAAATCACGATTAAATGACCACATGAACTCTTGCCCATTATATAGGTTATGAAAACCTAGATCATCATCCCCTGAGGCGCAATGAATTCGCAAGCTACCTTGAGGGATTCCATCCACAACATGAACAATCTGATCCTGGCTAATGAGGCGTAATTTATATCATGTTTTTAATTTTAAAAATTAAAATTTAATTTTGAAAGACAATTCTATAAAGTTAAAAGTTTGAAGATATTTAGTAAGATACTCACATTTACAAGTTACAAAAAGAAGATAAGTAACATTGAAGTTATAAGAATAAAACGGAAATTATTATAAAAGTTTAAGCGCATTTTTTGGAACTCAAAAAGGCACAAAGGCACTTATAAAAGTGTAAGGACATTTTTGAAAGCCAAATGGCTAGACTTCAAAAATTGTTGACACAATGACACTCCGACTTCTTTATGTATTAGATTAAAGATAAATTACCAAGTAAATTGCTACTAAAGTTGATGATATGACAATATTATCATAAAAATTATATCTAAATTTAAGATGTTTTCGCAAACAACTAACAGTGAGCACAACAGTTGCATTAACCCCATATTGCAGTTATTTATTTGATATTTAATGCATATATTAAAGGGAAAAACTAAACATAATTTACATTCTTTATATAGTCATGACATTCATTGTGAAAGTTTTCAGTGGAATTATAATTGCAATGTACCTATATAAATGGAATAAATAGAAATTAAGAATAATCTCACCCTAATCCATCCTTCCTTATCGATACCTTATATATAAAGGCAGCAAAGGCGGCGATCCCAATTTGGGGTCGACTCTTAATCAATTTGAGTTAATTTTTCAATTTCAGTGAGTTATTTACCCAGTTGGGCTAATTTCTTCCTCTTCCTCTTCCTCTTAATCATCAGCCATAAACGATCTGTTACTCTTCACTTCCTCCTCTTCAATAACTTCAGCTTCTTCCATTCAATCGACAATCGACATCTTCCTCTTCCTATTATAATATCAACCTTTGAAGAATCCTTTCAATCGTCGCAATCTCTTCAGATTTTCAACTCCTATTCCTCTTCCACTTCATCTTCCTCTTTGTCTTATTCTTCCACTTTTAATCTCTTCACCCCTCCCATATTAACCACTAACTGGACCCATTTACGCCATTTTTTGGTGATTCCCCTTCAGTTCTCGAGTAATCCGTCCCCTTCTTTGAATAGGGTTAACAGCCGAAACAGTGATTGAAACGAAGAAGAGAAAAACTCCATGGAGTGAGCAGACCTGTTTTTTCCCTCTTCAGGTAAAATATAAGATCCATTATTTTTTATCATCATCTCCTCATTCATTGTTCCGGAGATCTCATACTTGAATTAAAAGTTTTCTTATTTTACTAATATGTACATGAAATTAAATAGTTTTACATAATTGTAAATTGTTTATTTTTACTTCTTTTTTTTTGAATTTGTATCATTTATATGTAGTTATTGATTTGACGACTCCTATTGCGTTGGATTGTGCATATAGTCGTTGTAGTTTATTTTAGATGATATGATGTGTGTTCTGAAATTTGATGCATAGTATGAGTAATTTGCGATAAGGGTTTTAGTGCAATTCTGGATGTTTTTGGTGGTTTGATGAAAGATGAGTTCTTTCTCAATTAAAAGAAAAAAACACCATTCCAGAAGCACAGAGGAGAGGAAGAGGTGAAAAAGAAGGTAGGTGGGTAGAAAGATAGTTTAGAGTTTTGGTTAATTTAACTTTGAGGTCTTCCCCACTGAAGTCATTAGGTTCAGGGCTAAGGATGAAACATCCAAAGGTAGTAACTCTTAAACATTTTCTATTTATTAGTCTTTCTGCAGGTTAATGATATTATAATTGAGTTTTGTTTGGGTTCATCAGATTAGATGATGAATGTGAATTCATAATTTTTTTTGTTTTTTGGATACTTGAAGCTGTTGTGGGAAGACGCACATTAACTGTTTGTTGAAATGCTACAAAAAGGTAAGAATAAAAAAAAATTAATTTCTCCCTTCTTTTTACTTCACTACCCCAAATTTTCTCATTAGTCTATTTGCAGTGGTTAAGAACACCATGTAAGCTCGCTCCAATGGAATCCAAATGCACAAGATATGGGGTATGGCCGACAATCTCATGTTCCTCAGGGTGATGGCTTCTACCATCCCTTGGTCACTGTGAACCCACATTACAAATTGGATAAGCTAGCTCCCTAAAAATGTTTCAGGACAAATATATTAATTATTAATTATCTGTTGAAAATCCTTATTAAGAGTGATTTTTTCCCTTGGGAATTGGAAAAAGATGTTATACAATTCAGAGTATGTAAAGTCTATACACATTAGTTGTTCAAATGGTAACAGTGGTGAGGGAATTAGAAGAGAAAACGAGAACAAAAGCGTACAGTACTCTGGTAACCCATTACTATAGCTTATCAAGCCTAATTAAGTGAAAAGTTGATTGGATATTAATTGAATTGCTAGCTGAATTTATAGGTACCAGACTGATCCAATAACAACAGCAGCAGCATTAGGCCCCAACGTGAATAATTACATGGGAGGATGGTTGGCATGATAAGAAGACAACGTGTCTACTATATATGGTACACTATAAGAAATAGGCCTATCAGCGACCGCCCATCTGCGACCGGAATCGGTCGCAGATCGTGGTCGCACATTATCTGGTTGCTAAGTGCACTTCGGCGACCACCTTTAGCGACCGAAAATCAGCGATCGACACATAGCGACCGCTATCAGTCGCTAAGCTGAGTCACGTCCATTATTGACGTGGGCCACGTGTCTGCGACCAATATTAGCAATCATTAACGGTCGCTGATATTGCCAAGTCACACACGGTCGCTGATACGTATCAGCGACCATATGCGGTCGTTGATTAACAGGAATAAAAAAAATTTGCCTGTTTTGTGGATTTCCCAAAAAATTTACACCTGTTTGTACCTGCTTTATATCCCATCAACACACAGCAGTATATATAAATCACCAAAACTAATTAAATTAACCAACACAATAAACAAATCGCTCGAGCGACTAAAATTTATATAAACCTATATATTGAATCTAAAACTATAATTATGGACGTTTGCCTTTGACATCAAACAACTCAAGTGTAAGAAGTAGATTACGATTAGAAATGCTTACCAATCATATTTATAGATCTCATGCAAAGAGAAACAACTTCCTGAAGAAAAGATACAATAGAAGAACCATAATTAGTAACTAAACATACATGCATGCATAAATCTAAATTCATGACAAAATTACCTTGACATCATCATCGATATCCGCGCCAAGTGTAAGAAGTAGATTACAATCTTGATAGTCGTCGTCGATAAAGTTTGTCCCCAGTACTCCTTGAGAAGTGTAAGCTAGTTGTGGTCCACCTCTCCATGAAATCGGGAACATCCTCGGTTTATATAGTCCTAGGCCTTAATTTCAGCTTTACTTCTGTTTTTGCAAGATCAACTGTCATAGAGTGAAGGGTTGTCAAATTCGACATT
Organism: Panax stipuleanatus; assembly: GCA_020205555.1. NCBI lineage: Eukaryota > Viridiplantae > Streptophyta > Magnoliopsida > Apiales > Araliaceae > Panax > Panax stipuleanatus. Next base: position 17,553,207 of record CM035126.1, on the reverse strand, counting down.
TTTTACTCGTAGTCTTATCTGAATCAAGGTATGAGAGACAAAGAAAGAGCTGCAGGAAATTTAACAATTAATTTTCAATAAGTATGTCACCATACTGTACTTCCTCTCGAATTCCCAAAATAAAGTGGGAACTGTTGAATTCTATGCAATAGGAATTAACCACTTTGTTCAGGAATTTGAGAGGAAGTACAGTTGAATTAATTGAAACACTTATATATTGGGAACTGTTGAATTTCATGCAACTCTCAAGGAGTCTCTCATATTACATGCAAACCTTGAGTCAGATAAGACTATGAGTTAAAAATGTCTTAGTTGACAACCCTTCACTCTATGGCATTTGATTTTGCAAAAAAAAGGAGTAACAACTAAAAGACCTCGGGCTTTAAAACCGAGGATGTTTCCCGATTTCATGGAGAGTCGGGACAAACCAGCTTTTACACTTCTCAAGGAGTATAGGGGGGAAAATTTATCGTTTCAGTTCTCTTGAATTGGTTATATAGTGAATGATTAGAAGTCGCAATCTGTTTGTTCACAAAATATAATATCATTAAGATGTGTATATAAATTTAGTAGTGAAATTATATATAACGTATCACAAAGATCTCATACAATAACCAATTCATAGAATCACAAAAAGAAACTAGAAAACTTGTCTCGGTCCTTGTTTCGTCATCTACCTCGGTTATAACAAATATTTCTATTTCTTTCAAAATGACGGACATTATCTTGACATTTTTCAAATACCTCATCCATGTTTATATGTGAATCTTTTATCTGTACTTCGTTGAATACTTGCCTCGGTCCGTGTTTCGTTATCTACCTTGTATGCAGGATTCGACATAGCAGTTGCAGCTAATACTACAACAGGTTCCTCGGCAACCAAAAAAATAGGGTTGTGTAGTTCTTGTTTGTGTCCCATACTCAAATAGTAAAGTTAATTGAATTACTGCGGATATTCCTCACTATTCCATCATAACAGATGACAACATCCCGAAAGAGGGCCATTAAGGTGTTGAATATAGCAGTATCACCTATTTTTTTGTGCAAACTACCCATCTGAGTAATTCGAAGTGGTTAGAAGCTGTTTTTTCATGGACTGGACCCAAATCAGGCTATGACATAAATCATCCCTTGATATGGGTCCAGTCCATGGAATAAACAGCTTCTAACCACTCCGAATTCCTCAGATAGTTAGTTCTCACAGAAGAATAGGTGAGACGTTTTGTTCAACAGCTTAATGGCCCTCTTTTGGGATGTTGTCATCTGTTATGATGGAACAGTGAGGAATGTCTACAGTTATTCAATTAACTTTACTATTCGAGTATGGGACACACACAAAAACTACACAACCTGTTGGAGTATTAGCTGCAACTGCTATGTCGAATCCTGCATACATGCTAGATGACGAAACTCGGACCAAGGCATGCAAGTATTCAACGAAGTACAGATAAAAGATTCACATATAAGCATGGATGAGGTATTTGAAAAATGTCAAGACAATGTCCGTAATATATATATATATATATATATATGTTATTATCTTAACTAGGTAATGTAATATATTTAATATATGTAATTTATATATTAACTAAGTAATATTAATACTAATTTAAACTAAATAGTTATAAATTTAGGAGTGAAAACTAAGTAAATGCTACTTAGTTGAATGTAGTAGATATTAGCTAAGTAATATATGTTATTATATTAACTAAGTAATGTAATATATGTTATTATATTAACTAAGTAATATATGTTATTTATATATTAACTAAGTAATTAAATGTTATTTATTTTTGTTACGTTATTTTATTATATTTATATGTTATTCTATTTAGCCTAGCTATTAAGTAATATATGTTATTATATTTAATTTAATTTATTTTGTATTAAACTTAGATTATATTATTTTCAATATTTTATTCTATTTATATGTTATTATATTTAACTAAGTAATGTAATATATATATATATATATATATATATGTTATTATATTTAATTTAATTTATTTTGTATTAAACTTAGATTAATATTGTATTATTTTAGTCTTATTTTATTATATTTATATGTTATTATATTTAACTAATTAAGTAATATATGTTATTATATTTAATTTATTTTGTATTAAACTTAGATTGTATTATTTTCTGTTATTTTATTCTATTTATATGTTATTATATTTAATTTAATATAGATTAATATTTAAGCTAACATAAGCCTCAATATCATATTATGAACTTTCATGCACTCAAAATATCATATTATGAACATGCATGCACTCACATTGCACAAATTAAAGCTAAATTGAAACTAAATATCACATATATATAAATCTAACCCATATTCAAACTAAATAGGCAAATCAAACACATATTAACACATAATATGCAAGATATATATATTTAATTTCAAATCAAAATATATATACTAATTAAAGTAAAGAAGAGAGAGAGAAATGATACCTGCGGATGGGGTTGCTGGCGACGGCGGCCGGCAGCCGGCAGAGGCGGGCGGAGGCGGAGGCGGGCGGCAGAGACGAGCGGCCGGGCGGGCGGCATCTTCTTCTTCTTCTTCCTCTCCTCCCTCCCTCTTCTGTTTCTGTTCGCGTCTTCTGCAGCAAGCTGGTCTATTTAAAAAGAATCAGCGACCGCAAGCTGCGACCGGACGCGGACGCGGTCGCTGACTTTTAATTGACTGACGGTCGAGCTGCTGAGGAAGTCAAACAGTTCTGCGACCACTGACTGCGATCGACTGCGGTCGCTGGATTTTTTGTTGACTAACGGTCGAGCTGCTGAGGAAGTCAAACCGTTTGCGACCACTATCAGCGACCATATGCAGTCGCAGATGTGAATTAATTTCCCCCCACCAACCCAGGCGCCAAAATTTAAGGCGGCAAACTCAACTTGGCGACCGGTTAGCAACCGCAAGGTGGTCGCTAGTAACAAGTAGCGACTACTTTGGGTAGTGGTCGCTAATAGCGGTCGCTACTTTCAATATTAGCGACGGAATATAGCGGTCGCAGATAATATTAGTCGCTGATGAGCCTTTTTCTTGTAGTGGTATGCATGCATTCAATCTTCAATCTCATAAAAATCAGAACATTTGTTTAGTTTTGTATGTTATTTGGCAAAAAGACGTACGTGTGGAATAATATGAATTTGTATATATAAGAAAGCTTTACTCTAAATCCATCTGTTGGAGACAACTCTATGTATAAGCTTTATTATATTGAAATCATGCTCAAGCACTATATATGTTATTCTCTTCTATAATCACGATGTAATTTGCACATGAGACTGATTTAATGTTTTACCATGGATTGTATATACATATATATTTTAGGTGCATGGAAATTTTGAATCGGCACACAACGAATTATATAAGTTATTCTCCTATCCATCCATTCTCACCCCATCATATAAACTAACTAAAGCTCGGATCCAGTGGATTAACTGTTCGTGCACATGTCTACTTCCCAGATATCTAAAGCTTTACCATGTCCTTATATATAAGGTTGGCTTCGAGTTTACTGTTGATTTTAGTTTCTTTAATTGTCATCGGTGGTGTACCTGTGTAGGTGTAGTCTTTTACTCTTTTATGCACGTTTAATGCTTCAAGCTAATGTTCTTTTTAGTGGAAAAAATTTTCAATTTACCAAAAAAATAATTAAATGTTTTTTTCTCCATTTCTTTTAGGGAATGTCAATTCTAGCCTTACACTACTCATCCACCTCCTTCATTATTCTATGATTAGAAAAAATAAATTAGATTTGGTTCCATGTGAAGCTTTTACACGTGACTTGAATAAAACCTATCATTCTTAATACCCAAGATAGAGCAGAGGACTGAAGGTACTATTTTTCCTCTTGATATTGTCAATTTTAATTTTTATCAATCTTATACTAAATACCCTTACTATATGTTCACCCCTAGGCCATGCCCTAAAAAGGGATACATTGCCATCTTCGCTCTCCTATTCAGCTTAATTGATGATCTAGTGGTGCACAAAAGGCCCGAGGCCTGCGGCCTGGCCTTGGTCCGGCCTGGGCCCGGCCTGGTCAAAGCCCGGTCTGGTCAAGGCCTGGCCTGAAAGGCTTGAAAAGGCCGGTATTTTTAGGCAAAAATCTGGCCTGGCCTGGCCTGCAAAAAAGTCTGGCCTGGCCTGGGGTCTGGCCTGGCCTGGACTGAGGCCTTACATGATTTTTTATCCAATTAATTATTTATAATTTCTGAACTTTAAATTTATAATTATTCATCAATAAATAATAAATTTTAACTTGTTCATTATTGTAATTTATAAATTATAATACATTAGTTTTAATTTATACATCAATAAAGTTTAAAATTTTAATTATTCATTCTTGATTTCTTGCAAGTGCATTTAATTAATATATTAGCTAGTTTATTTAATATTAATAAGTTAGTTGATTAAATTTTAATATTAATATATGAGTTAGTTGATTAATATTAATAAGTTAGTTGATTAAATTTTAATATTAATATACTACTTAGTTTATTTAATATTCATAAGTTAGTTAATATTCATAAGTTAGTTAATATTGCATAGCATGTTAATTGCATTTAACATGCTAATATGTTAATATGTTAATATGCATATTTATTTAATATGTTAATAGCATGTTTATTGCATATTTATTTATTTAATATTTATTGCATATTAAATATTTAATATGCATATTAAATATTTAACATTAAATATTGCATATGCATATTAAATATTGCATATTGCATATTAATATTAATATGTTAATGTTAATATTGCATATTTTAATATTTAATATGCATATTAAATATTAAATGTTTAATGTTTAATATGTTTATTTCATATTTATTTAATATGTTAATTGCATTTAAGTTAGTTCATATAGTTAGTATATAACTAGTTAGTATATTTAATATTAATAATAAGTTAGTTAGTTAGTTGATAGTAATCAACTATACATAGTTGATAGTTAATATTAATAATAAGTTAGTTACTTAGTTGTTAGTTTCAATGAAACTAACTTTATATTCAAAAAATAAAAGTGTAATCTACAGTATTTTCTACGAAGTGCATAGTAAACAACTATACATATATTTAGAAAATTAATTTATTTTATATTCAGTTACATCTAAATCACATTTTATTTTAATTTAAGAGAAATATATTTATTTTTGTTCTAATCATTCAACTTATATTGGTGTGTAGTAGAATGTTAAAATAAAATAAATCTCAAAAATCTTGCATCATTTTTACAAAATTTTATTGGAAGTACATTTAATAATTCATATATTAATATATGAGTTAGTTTATTAATATTAATAAGTTAGTTGATTAAATTTTAATATTAATACACTACTTAGTTTATTTAATATTCATAAGTTAGTTAATATTGCATAGCATATTATTAATATAACAACTACATAATATTAATATTATTAATAGTTATTAATAATATAACATTATTAATAGTTATTATTAATGTTATTAATATAAGTTAGTTATTTATTTATTACTATTAGTTAGTTTACTACTTTATTAGTACTCAGTAGTAACTTCAAGCAGCCTAGCAGGCTGCCCGCCTCCAGCCAGACCAGCCCCCGCCCCCAGCCCCCCGCCCCAGGCCCCCAGCCCCCAGTCCCCAGCCCCAGGCCCTTCCTTAGACCGAATCACCCCCAAAACAAGGCCCATGTGCAATTTTTTTTTTTTTTTTAAAATCTGAACCAGACCGGACCAGCCTGGGCTTGGCCCAAGGTCTGGCCTGGCCTGGTCTACAGGCCTCAGCAGGTCGTAGTTTGATGGGAAAGGCCTGGCCTGGCCTGGCCTGAAGGCCCAAAAGTCAAGGCCTGGCCTGGCCTGGTCAACGGCCAAAGCCTGGCAGGCCTAGGCCAGACCAGACCAGGCCGGCCTGTTGTGCACCACTATTGATGACCACATATGGTTTTCTTCAGAAGTGTTTGGTTACTCTCAAAACTGCAATCAAAGGCATTTTAGCCTTTATAACTGGAAGGCATGACTCATTGACCAAAAAAAAAATGTTTGAGTAGCTTGATCTTCATAGTTGGGTAAATGTTTTGTAAGGTAATTATATATGGGCCTCCAAAATATAGTAGAAGTTTGCAACTGTATTGGTTTATTTACACGAATGAAATTCAACTTATTAATGTTGCTTAATATAGAATGTATTATGTTTTTGTTGTTTTTGTGTTTTTATTCTAACAAATTATATAATCAGTTTTTTCAACTAGCCCGTGCATTGCACGGGCTACCAACTAGTATATATAAAGGCAGCAAGACCGATCCTCTAATTTGAAAAATAGGTGAGTCAACTCACTTAATTTGAAAATTAGTTGCCTTTCAATTTGAAAACCAGGGTGAGTCAACTCAATTAATTTGAAAAATAGCTGAGCAATGTTGTTGTTCCGTTTCTCTTCATCTCTTTATCGGTCTTCATCCGAATCGATTCCTCTTCCTCCTCTTCTGTAAATCCCCTCTAATTCAATTTTGTTTGGTCTTCCGAAGAGAATTGATCCTTGATTAGTATAGTTCTCTATAAATCTCAATCTCTTCATCTCCTCCTCCTCGATACGGTTAATAGTTCTCTATAAATCTTCTCAAATGTTGTACTTTGATCCATCCCTCTATCAATTTCGACGAATACCAATCTCAACCTCTTCGTCAGACGCTGATAATTCATACTGTGAGTAATCAATTGGGCAGTGACGGGGAAGCAAAAGTTGAGGCGATATGTGCCCATTTAATTTATGGGTTTGGAGATTTAATTTTCTCCTCTCTTACAATTTTGATGTTGAGATATGAAATGATAGGTGCTCATTTTCGCCTGTTGGAGTACAATATTTGGCATGAAAGGTACATGATTTGATATATAATTATCCGCATGTACTCTTCAAAAGGTTTAGGTGATGAATAAATTGAATAGAACTCTACATGGCAATTGCAATTGCATAATTATGTCTCTCTGCACTGTAATACAGCTTTGTGTTATGCTAAAACTCATTTTGTTCATTTGTTGCAAAATTCGACAATGCTGTGCTTTTGGTGTTTATGGGTGCTGAAGATAATGGCCGGTGTAGTTGTTGTGGGTGGGTGGGTGGGTGGGTTGGGGTGGTGGTGCAGGTGGGATGAAAATTTACTCTTTGTAGACAACCACATGTTGTTGCGTAGCTTAAGTGATATTAGTGGCATTGTTTCTTCACTCAGCTGACTCTGGCTTTGTTGAAATTCTAATATTAATATTAACTGTGTGAAATGTGTTGCATAAGTTTCAGTTTTCTCGTCGTAGTCATAGTTGAAGGTGTGGTGGTAGTTCTGAGTGTTGACCTCATATCATCTATTGGGTGCCCAAGGAACCACTCTCTGGCACCAGACTCTATAACTATCTCAAGAAATATAAGTAATATTACTTTTTTGATATAGTAAAAGCATAGTGACTATGTAAATCCAAAGATAAGTAATATTATTAAGGTTGGCTGGCTTATGCTTTAAACTACCTAATGAATTTATTACTTTCACTTATCTTGGAGCTCGAGAAATGAGGGGGAAAAAGAAACACTATGGAATTAGGAATGCAATATTATTGAAGACACTGGCAGTTGTGTTGAAGTGCACTACTAGAAAAACGATCTATAACGACGGTCGAACTTCTTACTTGCAGCAATATACCACAATTAGAACTAAACTATTTATAAATAATAATAAATAAATACAAACTGTAAAAACATCTTATGCTCAATTTATATATATATATATATATATATATATATATATATATATATATAAAAGCCACATTTCTTAACATAAATAACAGTTCTAGCAGTTAAGCAAGAAGTCCAAGAGCATATATCAAAAGCTGCCACTTTTCCCGGAAGAAGAAACCTCTCTCAGACCATCATCCCCACATTTGTATCTCTCAAAAGCATCTCAGACCCATCCAACCAATTATCTTTTACTTACACCCAACACTATCAACTCAACAAAATTTCATCAAACTAATCATTCTGCCTAACTAAAGGAATTAATCTACCCTCAAGTTGGTAACACAAATTCAACCTAATACAAAACAATCGAATTGAATTTTAAGACTCAAAATAACATCGGCTGCTAAAAGCAGCTATCTAATCCACCATAAAGAGCAAAACCTATTTAGCTAGTCATATTAACATGTACTAATAACAACACATTTATCTTGTAAGAAATATAAATACTTGCCACATATATCATACACACAAACACACACATATATAGACAGAGAGAGAAGCAACTCCATTAATAAGATCACGAACTAAAAATTATGAATTGGGTATTCGAAATTCTGACCTAAAATAGTACGATTCAGATCGGAGAAGACACGATCGCCTACTACCGAAGGACCTCTTCTCGGCGGCGCCAAATGACCTAAAGTAGTACGATTCAGAGTGAGAAATGGTGACAGAGGAGAGAGAAAGGGTTAGAGATGAGGGAGAGGGTCGATCGACTCAGGTTGATTTGGGGGAAAATTGTTGTACTAATTTGGGGGGGGGGAATAGGAAGGATTTGTACGCGCCCAAATTAGCTAAAGCTTTATCTACGCCCGCTCATGACCTCTGCCCAATAATCCTCTATACCGACGGTTGGATTATGACCCTCAGAATAGGTTATATTCAAAGTCCTACACCGACGGCCAGAAAGTGACCGTTCCTATATAATTCCTATAGCGACGGTTCCGTCCTGACCGTCGCTATATCCCGTCGCTGTATGTTGAATTTCTAGCAGTGGTGGGAACTGGGAAGCATTCAGATAGGTTTGACAGAAGAGTAGAGTTTTCAGTCCCTAAGTTTATAGGGTAAAAATACTGATAGTGATGATTTAATAGAGGTGTGTTGGGTATGTGGTCTTCTCTTCCCTTTCTCTCTTCTATTGTGTAATTATTTATTCAACAATAACAATCATAGTTGCAAATTTAATATTATAAATTGAATGCTTCATCACTGTATCATTGAATGTGCTTATTATTTTTGAATTTGGAAATTAATTTATTTCCTTTTCAATTCGTTGACTCTTTTTATTACTCAAATATTTATATTTTCATAGGCCATATTTAGTACATAATTTTTATACAATATTTTTTTCTAATATATACTCCATCTGTTTCAAAATTAAATACTCATTTATATTTTATCCTATATATACAAAAAAATAGTATGTATTAAATTAATGTGGCCTATGCAAATCTAATTAAATACTCGAGAATACAAAAATAAAAGAAGTCAACAAATTAAGAAATACATTCATGAATGTGGGGCCCATTTACTATTCAAAGTAAGTATCTTCTCACATGAATAGTAAATGGGCTCCACATTCGTGTGAGTAAAATTTTGTGAAAATATCAAATTTTTCTTATTAACTCTTACTCTCGAATCTCTATAAATTACGAGGTGACTTTATCATTCAAGAATTTCCACAAAAAAAAAATTATATTTGAGTGATACAATGAAATATTCAAGCCTCTCATTTTTCCTCCTAATTTCCTGGCCTTGTTGTTTTTACAACAACATATTCCAAGAATCATGTTCATATCATGGATGGAATTCTTTTAGTGGAGAAAGCTTGACTGTTCATTGTGCATCAGGAGATGATGATCTTGGGACTCATACTCTTTATTCTGGACAACAATTCAGTTAGAGGATTACTCCAAAAATATTTTATCCTACTCTTTTTTTCTGCCATTAATTTTTGGTGGGGAAAAAAGAACAAAGCTTTTCAAGTATTTAACAATTCTGTGGATACTTCTTCTCATCATGACTATTGGCTAGCAAAACCTGATGGTTTTTATTATGCCAAAGATACTCTTTATCCTTTTCCAGCCCCTCAGTAGAATAAACTTTATGATTGGGAACACTTATTATGAGGTGTTGTTTTATCTTTTTGTGTGTTGCTCTTGCTCAATGTAATTTTTTTTTTTATTATTATTATTATTATTATTATGAAGAAATAGATCTCTCTCTCTCTCTTTAATTTTATTTCATTCTTAAATGTATCTTTTAAGTTTTGAGTTTGATGCCATTAGTAATTGCTTCTAGCTAATATTGCTCATATTTCACACAAACAAACCCAAAAAATCAAAAGTCTCATTTTGACTTCATTTTTTATGGTCAATCAAACAGTAAAATCTTTAAATACAAAATTATAAATTTTGGAATTAGTTGAATTTTTAAATAGTTTGAAATAAGTATGATTGCATTAATTAAGATCAAATGAATTCAAATAAATTTAGAATCTTGGAAATTGATATTAATTAAGAAAAGGGAAAAAATAGGGCTCTTTTTGTGAAAGAGATGGGAATACTTTAAGTATTAGGTGGTGTGTTTGAAAAAAAAACTATTTAGTATACAAATGTACTTTTAAGTTAATACTGATCTCCTCCTCCCAAAAGAATGACTTTAAGTATAAATTTCACACAAACTAAAATAGTCAAATAAGATGAGAGTATAAATTTATTTTCTATTTTGCCCTTGCATAGGTATATGTGTTAATTGTTTTAATTGGCTATTGGGTTTGTGAGGACGAAGTCGATTAATTTGAGTCATTCATTAGTATTGTGATTGAATTAAAACTATATTAACTATTTTTAATATGAGTTTTGTGGGTTGTGTGGGTTTGAACTTTATATCTATGGTTCAAATAGAGGTCAAATATTAGATATGTCATGTATACATAATCATTAAGCATTTTATGATATTTTGACTTTTTAGCAGAATTTTTTAAAAATGAAATTGTGACCGTCACAATTAAACTAACTAAGTAATATATGATAAAAAAAAATGGGTTGAAAAATGAGAAGGTTAAGATATAATTGTGACCGTCGAAATTTTAAATACGCTTCGATTAATGAGTTATAATTGACTCAAAATATCATTACCCTTTATTGTATTTTAGTGTATCAAGTTTTGTAAACAAGTGAGGCTATTTTATAAATAGTTGAAGTATTTTAAAAGAATAGGAAATTGTATTGAATTCAGTCTTAAAAATAAAAATAACAATGAATGTGAACTAGTATTTTATTAGCTTAATTTGAAAAAGTATCTTAAAAATCTACCAACGGTACATTAAAAGGGGAAAAAATTATTACAGATAATTAGAAATTGAGGGAGTAGTAAATGAGAAGGTTGGTAGCAAGAGTTTGGTCCAGCTACGAGTATACTCATAGACTTTCTATTTGGATTTGGAATAAAATAAGATTAATTACATATTTTAATACATTTTAGAAATAATTACAATAATGATGCATCCATAAAATAATTATAAAAGTAATACACTTTCCCATATTTATTTACAAAATTAATATAATTAGGATTCCTTAATTTAGGTGGGTCAATCGTCATTCTCTATCTCTCTCCCTCGCCATTATGTCTCTCAACTGCCTTATCCTCAATCTCCTTTTCATCTCATCACCATCATCATCAATTGCTGCTAACATCATTTCCGATCGGATTCTAGCCAATACATCATTTCCGCAAGACGATTTTTTATTCAAGAGGTCTTCACTGTAGTTCCTCGCCATTCGGATCTGGACAGCACGTGTAACCAAACCTTCATACCAAGGTAATCAATCCACCCCGCACCTGCAGTTTTTTCATAGTGCATTTGGTAATCAAACCTTCGTACCAAGGTAACCAATTCAGTGTTATTAGGTTACCAATTTATTTTGAATGTGATGCAGTTGGTAGCCAAACCTTCATGCAGTTGGTAGCCAAACCTTCATACCAATGTAACCAATTCAGTTTTATTAGGTTACCAATTTATTTTGAATGTGATGCAGTTGGTAACCAAACCTTCATGCAGTTGGTTGCCAAACTTTCAGACTAAGGTAACCAATTCATACTGCAGGTGTGAAGGTAGATTGGTTACCTTGGTATAAAATTTGGTTACCTTGATATAAAAGTTTTTGTTACGTTGATACGAAGGTTTGGTTATCAACATTACATTACACATCACTCTCTTATCTCTCTCTTTCCTATGCAGTGTTCTTATTTTCCTTTGGACATGAAATTGGACTTGGAATTTCCGAACATGAAGAAATTATGAACACTGCATAGGAAAGAGAGATAAGAGAGTGATGCAGTTGGTAGCCAAACCTTCATACTAAGGTAACAAATTCAGTTTTATTATGTTACTAATTTATTTTTAATGTGATGCAGTATGTAGCCAACCCTTCATACAAAGGTAACCATTTTAGTTTTTGTAGGTAACCAAATCGTCAAAAAAAAAAAATAAGAACAGTAACTCAGGTACTTTCGGAGATTCGCGACGGAGGAGAATGATGAAGGGGATGAGAGGGCGATGAGGGTGGGGTCGGAGGCGGCGGCGGCGGCGGCGGATTGAAGAACAGAGAAGCGGAAGATAGGAAGAGGAGAGAAAGGGAGTTGGGTCGCCATGAAAAGAGTAGAAGAGGAAGATGACAATCGACAGCCTATGAATTTTTCTACTTAGATTCGCGGCGGAAGCGGCGGCGGAAGCGGCGGAGGAAGATGACGACGAGGGAGATGAATATTAAGAAAGAGAAGATAATTTTTTATTTTTTCTCCTTTTGATTTGAATTTTGAATTATGGATTTATTTTTGTTGTTAGATCTCAAATATTTGAATTTGAATTATTAATTATGACAGTTATTTTCTCCTTGATTTTAGGTGGTTTGAATTTATTGCATTATTTTTGTAATTATTTTGTAGATGCACCGTTATTGTAATTACTTTCTAATTGTTGTATATTAGTGTTAAGGACCCAATAAAATATGGGTTGAAAAATAGTTAATCGGTTTGGGTCTATATTTCTTTTTAGAAATATGGGTCCAAACTTTACCCAACTTAAATAAATAAATATAATTAGGATTAATTACAATTCCTAGTATTGTAAAGAACCCAAATAATTAATCAACTCATTTGTTTCCAGTTAATATGGGCAGGGGCGGATTCAACCTGAAAATTCAGTGGGGTCAAATTCGGAAAAAAAATTCCTTAACAATAAAAAATTAATAAAATGAATCACAAAATTAAATAATCCTCAAATATTGTTTACAATAACATTTTTCGAGGTTTCATTGCTTCCGAAATTCCTTGACACGTGTATGGACGGATTTAAGGAGATCGACGGCAAAATAAGGGCGGATGTGAAGTGGAAGATCACGAACGTGGCTAGAGTAACCAGTAACGCGCTTTATCTCATCAACCGTAGCGAATCGCATTTTTCTTGAGTAAATAAAATAAGAATTTACTGGAATGAATTTTTATTTTTATTTATGTATGTGTTATTATATTGCATATATTATCATGAGCAGTTTTATGTGATATGGTGATATGATTAGTATAATAATTAATAGTTACCATACTTAATAAATTGTGAGAAGTAAGGTATGATGAAAAAGAAATCAAATTTTAAATATCTGATCTACTGTATCGCTTATATAAAATTATTTACGGTAAATAAAATATGAGAACAAGACGTGATAAATATATCTAATTATATTTGTTACGTAAATATGTGGGAAAGTTAATTCTAACAAAAATACACTTGAAGTATTTTTGTAGATATTAGAGTAATTTATAGTAAATAAATTATTTTAATATAATAAAATTAATTTATCAAATAAAATATTTTTATTTGATAAACAGTTTATGTATTAGCAGAAATGGTTTATGAACATTTTGTTCAAATTTTTGGAGTGCATTTGGTATTTTATAAATACTGTATATATATATATATATATATATATATATATATATATATATATATATATATATAAAATGTGATAAGTGCAGAGGGGAAATAATGGGTTATATCAAATGAATAAACCAAACATAGCTTTGAGTTAATAATCATATCAGTTAAAAAAAGAAGCAGGAGCTCTACCCAAGTTAAGGACTAATTAAGTGACAAGGATTTCCTAAGCAGGAGCTGGCTATATGTGATTAATATAGGTATATTACTCAGATGGGCTACAATTGCGGGAGGTAAGGAATAACATCCTATAAACCAAAGACTCCTAGTAATTCCCTGTTTCGCTCCTTGCTAAGGCAATTACCGGATTTCTCTCTATTCAATCACAATTGAGTTACTCCATATCAATCTTTAGTATCTATATACGGCTGGCACAAGAAAATAATTTGAAGCTTCAAGATTTAAGGGGGCAGCTGGGATTTTGATCAAGGGATAACAAGAATTTATTAATATATAAAGGAAAGGTAACATATTACAACTCTTGCAGGCTTCTGTTTTAAAGATATACGCATGATTGTTTAGTGATAATTGGTGTTGTTATTAATAAAGAAGTTGATTATCCTGCATGGGTTATTGAAATCCATTGTTAGTTTGTTGATATTAAACTTCTAAAATAATGGAAGGCTAGTATGTATTTAGTTGTTTTGTTTGCAGTCAATACGTTTGGCTTATCTGTGAAACAAACTGCTATGGACTGGTATAGAACAGAGGAGATTAGACTTGGTTATGTGGATTAATAAGGAGGATAAAATGGGTTTAGTATTCAAATAAATAGCTATGACACTTGTGTTGCAAAACAGTGCATGTAAGGTGTTCGCCAAAAGTCCTCAATAGACTGTTTTTGATTAAAACCGAAGTAAGAGAAGAAGCCAAATAGAATGTTGTTTGTGGAACACTTTTCACAGTTAGTTAAAAGATTCTAATAAGTTAAATTGAAAAGAAAATGCGTTGGAGCTAAAATGAAAAATCGGGAAGCCGTTGTGCCAAGTAATTCTTGAGCACTGTTATGGGTGACTTAAAGATTCCAAAGTGGATAGTTTATAATCTGTAAATATAGTCTTGTATACTATCTATAATATACTTAAAAAAATTTGTTATCCGATACATAAATCAAAAAAATTATTGGATGGTAAAGTGATTGGGTTGGAGTTAAGGCTGCTGCCCACGGCAGCAGCAGTGGTTATGCTTGGCGTTGGCTGGGGGCTTTCCTTGGGCTCTCAGTCAACACCTTTAAATTTTCTGGAATGCCCAGTTAGTATCTTCTCTATAATGGTCGAATGTATCACCCATATAATGTTCTAAGTGCAACATTATCAAAACAAGTTCTCAAAATAGCCACGTGGGAGGGGAAGGAGCTATCTTGGCTTTAAGTTTGTTTTAAAAAAAGGGGGCATCTCCACTTGGGGCTGTTAAACCACACCAAGCTATGATATTGAGTGATTATGAAACAAAGGAAACTGCTAAATATTCACTTAATCAACTAAAGGCTGTTTTGGTTTAATGAAGTAACACAAAAATAGCTAATGCATTAATGTGTTACAATGAGGCTATAAATCATGGGGAATATTAAAAGCTAAATAAACAAAGGGAAAGTACTTTTAAAGCATGAAAACAAGTTTTAGTTACACCTAAAACATGTAATTCACTAGAAGTGAATTTGTAATCTATAAGATAACGGTTGACATAATTAGACTTCTAATTTGGAACAGCTAAGCCAAGTTTGAATTGTTAGTATCTTAAAGAGTTACTAATACTACAAGAGTACCACTTTGGCATAACTTAGAAATGAGCTAAGTTTGAGTAAACCACTTGTTGATATGACTTACCGAGCAGATTGAGAACTAAAGTTCTACCTCTATGATATACAATTATACTCAATTCACGAAATATCTTACGTATTCACCTTGAATACCTAAGTTATTAAGGAAATTATAAAGTATACATATAGCAAGAAAGAAGAAAAAAGGAATATGAATTAAAATCATATAAAGTTCATGAATTGGGATTATGTCAAACCCTATAAAAGAAAGAAAAGGCTATTGTAAGAACATGGATGAGGTATTTGAAAAATATATAGAAATATCTCAAATATAGAAGCATAAACTAAAGATATAATCAATGTGATTATATAATTATGTGAGATGTGAACATACATGCAAGCTATATGAGTTGGTTATATGACTAATATGCTTGTAAATGCATATATATAACTATGTAGGATCTGTGAGAACACACAAGTTAAGCTGAAATATTGTCAATAATCTACAAACAAGGCAAGTATCTACGTCTTACTCTTTATTGAGCAAGTATTTTGGAATTATTCATATATGAACAGGTTGAAGGTAAGTCTGAGCCATTTGTTTCGGCCAGACACAGATGTAAAATATTTCAATTTCTTTATAATAAGTCTTGAAATATTATTGTGCTATGATGTAAGCTATCCAGCTATATTGTTATAGTTTGGATTCCAGTCCGAGAATGAACAAATCCTGAAATGGGATATTTTATATTGCACTCTGGGAGTGGTGACGTTGAACATGAAAATTGTTCTGTAAAAGATAGTATTGATTAATACAGGGCAGAACGGGCTGATCACCCACCGTGCCCGTAAGATAAGACAGTTCACAGATAAATTTCTGATAGAACCTTTTCAAGAAAAGAAAAACTTGTTCATGGTCTTGTGACATCTTGGCGATTCAATATTGATATGATATTCCAGAAATATGAATAATTCAAGATTATTTGCTTTGCAGTTTTGTTTCACTGTAAAAGCATGCCACAAAGAAAATATTTATTTATTGTTGAGATATTAAAGACTGCTATTACTTGCTGAGCAATTGAATGTTCATTCTTGCTTTGTTATAAATGTTTTCAGCTAATCAGGCTCAGGCAGAGGCAGAGGGGCCTAATAGGGACAAAGGCAAAGAGAAAACTACAGAATAGTTGGGATATGATGTAATAGATAGTTTATATGTTTGTAAATATTTATCTATCATGTAATAAGCACTTAAAGGTCTACGTACCTGGGATTAGTAGAACTCTGATGTCATAACTTTATTAAGTTTGTTATGATATTATGTTGGATGCTTGATATCGTGAAGCACTGAATAAGGGTTTCAAGTATCCAAATTTGGGGACGTCACATCAACCTTCTCGACAATCAGAGTCGCCGGAATTAATGATGCAAATGGACGGTTCTGATTTTATTTAGCATTATAATTATATATATATATATATATATATATATATAATTATGGATAAACATCCATGGCAACCGGTTGCTAAAGTAGTAATAATAATAATAATAATAATAATAATAATAATAATACTAATACTAATACTAATACTAATAATTATTACTATTATTATTATGATTATTATTATTATTATTATTGTTATTATTATTATTATTATTATCATTATAGTTATATTATTATTGTTATTATTATTAGTATTATTATTATTATTATTATTATTATTATTGTTATTATTATTATTATTATATTATTATTGTTATTATTGTTATTATTATATTATTATTATTATTATTATTATTATTATTATTATTATTATTATTATTATTATTAGTATTAGTATTATTGTTGTTGTTGTTATTATTATTATTATTATTATATTATTATTATTATTATTATTATTATTGCTATTATTATATTATTATTATTGTTATTATTATTATTAGTGATCGAATGGAAAGCATGCATGGCATTATATACGCATGGTGTGTGAGTGAAAAATGATGCAATTATCCAGTAGAATCATATCTTGATATCCGTCAGTCTGCAGGAAGGCTAGGTCCCAGCTTCAGGCGTGATGCCCTACCGCTAGAGGCTCCTTCGGCCAAGTTTGCAAAATTAGAGGGACAATATATATATGTTGGAGGGTATAACAGTAAAAAGTCGGTCCAAATAGAATGGAGTGCCTGCTGCTACAGGTTCATGCGGCAGGGGGTGGAAACACTCAGCTCAGCCGCTGCTCATTCTAATCAATGGTTAAAATGTTGGTTACTCAACAGTGCTTTTAGCAACCGATTGCCATGGATCCTATAATTATATACTATAATATTTCATATATATAATATATACATTTACTATAGTTAATTATACTATAATATTTCATATATATAATATATACATTTACTATAGTTAACTAGCTAGTCCTGCCTTGTTCTGTATCTCTTTTGTTTTTCTGTCAGTATGTCCTTTTCTTTTCTTTTTTAATTTTATTTATTCATATTTGATAGGTGTGTATTTGTGCAGTCGTTTGTATAATTTTATTGCTAGTTGCCGTACCAGCTACCACTTGTTACTCTACTATGAAACCTCAGCTGACTTCCGAAAATCCAGTGGGGGCATGTGCCCCCTGCCCTACACTGGATCCGCCCCTGAATATGGGTTGGCTCAACAGTTAATCAATTATATTGTCAGATCTAGATATTATGTAATATAGATATGTTTTTTAGAACAACATTTTTTGTCACTTTAAGTCATTTTTTGGGGACAGAGGGAGTATAAATATAATTATGTCACGTTGCTTAACATGTAACACTTAGGGTGCATGATGTTTATTTTATTTTGCAAGAATTTTTTTTTTTCAATTTCATTCCTCACAATTATCTGCGGAACACACTCTTCATCAATGGCTAGGTGCAAATAAAAAATTGAGTTGAATATTGAGTTACTCAGATTTGATTCGTAAAATTTATCGAGTATGAAGTTGAAACTCGTTTACCTATTGAGTCAAATACGATCTCAAATCGAACCAAAGCAGTTTGAACTTTTCGAACGAATATGATTCAAATATCAATATAAAATTATAATTTGAAAAGGTTTGAATAATTTTTCGAACTTTAAAATTTACTCATATTTGAATCGTTTATAATTTGGATTGAGTCCGAATCGAACTTTTAATCAAGCAAGTATAAATCAATCCCGAACCATTTGGTTCATTTCAGTCTTACTGGCCATTCTAATCAAGGATCCTTATAATCAAACATTTCATTCAAATTGCTCCAATTTTTATTTTCAAAAATTACCAATAGACATTCTCAGAATTTTGTAATGAATCTGGAAAGGAGACATCTCACAGATTTAACATAAAAATATTGTCGCAACATTTGTGTGCTTGTAAAGGTGGTTTTGAAATACAACTTTTATTCCTTAGAAGAAACACCAGTCAATTGAAAGTAACATTCAGGCTTGAATGAAGAAGAAACTAGTGGCCCTTGACAGTTACAAAAGTATCCAAAGAAACACCACTGGTATCTTACCAGACCTCGGGACGGAGCTCACCGGTTGCAGGAGGCATCCATCGCCCAGAATGGTAGACACTTTCACCAACCTTCCAGCCGGGTACATCCTTCATTATTCGGGCCTCTTCGTCGAGATATTTTTTCCACTCTTTTACAAATCTATAGAAACAAATAGAACGGAGAAGATGGTTGGTTGAATTAAATGGGGAGTTATCAGAGGTAAAGGAGAAGAAAAGATAAATTAGTTACCTCTCATCCTCTTCAGCTTGAAGCATGGGCAGGATAGCTCTGCGAGCAGCATATTTTTCTTCCTTAATCGCTCTACATAAGACAGATATTATTAGTGTATCATCCATGGGCTTTTCAAATTATATTCTGTAATTGACATAAGACAGCTTTCACCATCAACTATTATTGTCCTGAACTAAATATTACTGCTATTTTATAAACCAGTGTAAAAATTGAAATACGTAAGAGGATCCAAGCATGTTTATATCATTCAAATATTATTAATCTTTTATTGTAATTGTAGTAGGCTAGTAGGAGTGGCAAAAAGAAAACAATAATCAAAAGGTAGAGCAAATAAGGCGATACTTGTGGAATCATACTAGGCGATACTTGCGGAATCATACTCGGGGAATAATAACAACAGAGATAACAAAACAGGCAATGTTAGGCATGTGCATATAACAGATGACACGTTGAATACATGAAACCTTTATATCACCAGACATGTATCTCAAAACCGTAATATTACGAGCATAACAAAAACTGCATCATCCATTCATATTGAAAGTGAAGAGGAAAAAATCCCACAGCTTAGGACCATGAAGCAAATATTCTGTAGAGAAAGTAACAGTAATATAGGTTGCCATGGCAACCCCTGTTCTTTTAATAAGTAATTAGTATTTTATTAATAGAGGCACCAAAGGGGTGCCACCAATGTAAAATCAAGGCTAACATAATATATGCCAACACTAAATCAGGATAAACCACATTCTTCCCAAAAAAAAAAAAAAGAACAGACCCAGGATCAAATATTTAACATGCGCAAGTGTCCACACCCCTCTCATCAAAACATCTACTATCGATCCCTCCATAGCACCCACCACAAGCAATGAGGTATCATATCCCCATTAAGCACGATTCCATTCGGCAGTGGGACACCCCTCCAAGCACCCAAAAACTGGAACGTCAATTGACATCACTCAAACTAGCCCCCATCATCAAGAGAATCTGCCTCTTATGCACCTGCCTTTTCCGCTTTTAGGGAAGATAATTTCAAACTTGAATTAATTGAAACAAGCAATGTCTGCTTCTTTTCTTGATTCATTTTACTTCCAGGTTCCACCTACACTACCTATGCCAAGATTTCACATTGGCAAATTTCATACTTGATTAGGTTAACTAGCCATGTTCAAGACGGCTATGAATCAGCTCAAGTAGTCATCTTAGGACTTGGATTTATAGTAAGATGGACATTCCTTTCAATTAGGTCACTCTATAAAGGATTAAACCACCTTTTAATCGAAGGTAGTTACAATTTTTTGCATTCTCTGCTTTAGCCATCCTGATGTTGGCATAGCCCCTCCAAAATGTTAAAAAATCACACACTATTTTTGCTATAATTGTTATTTCTAGCCTGATAATAGCAACTCTAGTTTCTCACAGCTAAATTCACTTGCTTATCTATACTTCAGTGTTTGCTCGTCCATTCAAAGACCTAAACTTAAGCTGCGCTCAGTCATACCTTTGGTGTTTCCAGATTGACCAAATTATGTGTCATATAGCATGTATCAGCAGAAATATCAACTTATACTGGCTAAGCTACTCTTAAGTTTTGTTAACCACCTTAACAGGCTCTTTGGCCCAGTAATATAATATCTTAAGTGGCACCATTGAAATGGCTCTAAGATAATCTCTGTTGCTACTTCTGTAAGTGCACACTTCCAGATTGGGCTAAGCTTTATTTAATCACAAAACATCCGATGAAGACAATTATAGTACAGGCAAGTAAGATAGCATTTGTTGGATTTCGGCTATCCAACAACTTACTTTACAAGCTATATGGGTGGGATATAGAGTTCCGTCATAAAATTGTTTCCTCAATTAGCAGCATCACAAACACATAACTATCCTAGCTCAAGATCACAATCAACACACCTTCAACATGAGCACTACGAGATACAGTCCTTTCTTATGTCAGTAAACTGAGGAACCCTGCTCCTATAATCATCCCCACAACTAACCTCAAAATAAAACCCAGTAGTAACTCAATCCAAATACCTCTGTTCTCTTCAGTGTACTCTAAATCCAAAGAAATTTAACTTTCAGAAAGTTTTATCTACACTAGCACATATCATGATCTTGACAAGTTTAACTTCAAAAGTGTAGAACCTCCAAGTCTCACACATCACTACATCAGTATAGACTATCAACTTTCCCAATTTGCAGCTCAATGAACAACGTCATTATAACTATTTTCGACAAGATGCAAGTTCCTCAAATCTAGTATTATTTACTATAGTACACCTAAGTTTGAAATTTTTCCAGCTAAATTCTGGTTTAAATCTTAATCTGTACATTGGAATTCAGTAAAACTCAAAATAAACTCAGTAAAACTCAAAATAAACCATGACCAGATAAGTCAATTTTCAATGCAGCTAACAGCTCAAACCAACAACACCCCATAAAATTATCTTATTGGGCTCTTTTCAAAAAAGATGCGCATTTCACCCTTCAACACTCATCAACATCAATCCCAGATGCATATATACATATATACACGATTATATAAAAGTGTAGGTGTGAAGAGGGAGAGTGTGTAAAATAGACGAAAATTTCCGTAATTTAATTGGGTTTCTTCCAATAATTATTACAAATTTCAGTTTTAAACAACCACCATTAGCATTCCAACAAAATCAAACACTGCCCACATAATAATTCAAAAAGAAAAGAGAGTAGAAAATGAGAAAAACGCGAGTATACCTTCGGATCTTGTTGCCTTTTCCGACCTGGTACATGCCCCAAGAGAAAGTACCCAAAGCAGCAAAAAAGATGGCGACGGCGCTGGGACCCTTGCTGGGGATTCGCCGGGCGTACCGTACCGGAGCAAACCCGCCGGGAGGTGGACCGTCCTGAAGGATAGGCATATCCTTCACGCTCGCCATTCCAGGTTTATTCCTTATCACAGCTTCTGTCATATCTCCCTTCCTCCTCCTCCCTCCGAACAGTTTCAATCAGGGACGATTTCAAGAGAGATGATGGTGATTGTGAATTATCGAAGCAATAGTCTTGTTAGGTGTTTGAGAAACTAATTGGGTTCTTCCAACCAGAATGAGACACGTGCGTTTGTTGATTTCAGTTATCTCACAGTCGGGTGATTTACCCTTTTTCTTTTCTTTAATAATTTGTAAAGTGTTATTCATATAACGATACATGGATGTATAGTAATAGTATAATTGAAAAATAAAGAATGAATATACATATTATATTTTATTTTATTTTTAAAAGTTTTACGTAAATTATAATTTAAATTTATAACAAAATTAACCAACATATAATCATTTTCTTAATTTATTTTCTTTTCCATTTTGTTAATCTAGCATTATAATCATGTTATTTTATTATTTCCTTTTATTCTCAATAACATAACACTATTAATTATCTAATAGACTAATACTATTAAATAACATAATATTATGAAATTTATTTTTATAATTTTATTATCATATTACACTATTAATTAATAACTTATTATTTTTAACGACATATATGAAACAAAAATAAAATAAGAATGTAAAAAGAAAAACTTAAACCCCTAGAAGAACCCTAGAGGCTGCTCTTCTAGACCCTTCCTTTCTCCCCCTTCTAATCTAAAAGTTCTACGTAATAAAAGACACTCTGTTCTGTCTTCTAAATACGCACTCTGTACTCCTGCCCAGTTTCTCAACTTCATAATTTACATTTGCAGCCTCTGTACTACAAAATCTAAAGTTTCTCCAACAATTACAGAAAAAATATGTATCGTTTTGCAGCAAACCTTGCCTCCAAAGCTAGGTACTTTATTGTTTCCATCCCTTAACATATTTCTTGAATTATTATCAGTTGATTCAATATTTTAATATACCCATTTGTATATATTGTGCAGGATTGCAACGAATTGCACCCAACAGGTATTTATAGCTAATTTTATGTATGTCAGTTTTTTCAACAATTTATTTAATTAATGTTCTGAATGTGATTTTTTAACTGTATATGCATAAAGATTGGCAGTAGATTGAGTTTGAGCAGAAACTATGCGGCCAAGGATATTAGATTTGGAGTTGAAGCTCGGGCTTTAATGCTTAAGGGTGTTGAAGAGCTTGCTGATGCAGTTAAAGTTACTATGGGCCCTAAGGTACTCCTCGCGTGTTCTTTCTCCATTATAATTTTCTTGAGTTTTTCTTATTCATTTTGGTCCGTTTCGTTTTGTTGATTTTGATTTGGGGTTGTGTTGTATAAAGATTTGATTTTTATGTATGCTGATTAATCAAGTTCAAGTAAAAGATGTTTTTGAGTTACTGACTGCAAGTAGTTGGTGTTGGATTTCCATTCAATTCTAATTGCAGCTAAGCGCTATGAGTTTACAATTGTGAATTTTTTGATAAATTTAGAATTGTGATTGTGTTGTGTACTGGTTGGTGTGGGGAATACTATATATAGATTGCTGAAAGGTATGTGTAAATTTTCTTTCAAATTGAGTTCAATTCTGTTTGAGAAGCACAATCTAGTCATTGTGCTCGGGGTGGATCAATGAATATAAGGAGGTGGGCAATTCTTACCTTTGGTTTTGATGATTTAACAATTTGCCACCAGGCCCACTACTAAAACTTTTAATAAAACATTCCTAAATTTTATGTTTTGCCCCCTTTTTGGAAGAAAATTTACTAACTATTGCCCCATTTTATCTAAAATTCAGAGATAAACACATAGATTTAAACATGTTAAAAAAATTTCCAACCTTTATGAAAAATTCTTGCTCCGCCCTTGACTGTTTGTGCTACACTGCTAGGATTGAGGTTAGTTTTCCTAAGATGTAGCAAATTATTTTGTGTTGTGTTTAGGTGTTCCGTAATTGCAGTTGTATGGTGGTATCTATGCACATGAATATGGGGTGAATGAAGCGAGTTGTTAAGAAAATTTGGAATTTGCTTTTTACTTGAATCCTCAAGCAAGAATTATGACAGTTGTGGAGTTGCCAAACAGCCTCTAGTAATCATGCTTTGAATTTTCATTTATTGAGCAACTAGGGACTTGAATTGGGTTTTGAATTATTGATTTTTTTAAAAAAAATTACTTTTATCTTAGCTCTTTTGGAAATTGAAATAAATTGGTTAAGAACTACAATTGGTGGTTTCCCTTGTGAAGGGGCGTACTGTGGTGATTGAACAACCTTTTGGGGCACCTAAGGTGACGAAAGATGGTGTGACCGTGGCCAAGAGCATTGAATTCAAGGACAAAGTTAAAAACATTGGTGCAAGCCTTGTCAAACAAGTAGCAAATGCCACCAATGATGTTGCTGGTGATGGTAAGTTTTATGTTAATGTTTGCGCACTTTATTGTTTTATGATGGATGGTGGTGTTTAGCAATGCGTTTCACTTCTTTTCTTTTTGTTCCTAGGAAATATGTTTTAAATAACAAAAGAATTAGAAGTTTTATGCAAAAATGTTTTCTTACGTGCATGTTTAAATTTTTTGGCATGTGCTTATATCTTAACCGTATACATAAAGCATTTCTTTGATTTGTTTCCAGGTACTACTTGTGCCACTATCCTCACGCGTGCAATCTTTATGGAAGGCTGCAAGTCGGTTGCAGCTGGTATGAATGCCATGGATCTTAGGCGTGGTATTAACATGGCTGTAGATGCTGTGGTAACAAACTTGAAAAGCAGGGCGCGGATGATAAGTACATCTGAAGAAATAGCACAGGTTGGCTTCTTAAATTTCCAGTCACTCTAACTAGTATTTACTTGCCACTATAGTGCTTGATTCATTGTGTTAATTTAGTATATGGGTTTTTCCTAGTAAGGTTGCTAATTTCCTGTTCTTTAAAAGGTTGGCACAATATCTGCAAATGGAGAGAGAGAGATTGGTGAGCTAATTGCAAAGGCAATGGAGAAAGTCGGCAAGGAGGGAGTAATTACAATCCAAGTAAGTTAATTCTAACTTTTATATAATTTTTCCAACCATAAGACTTAAGGAGTTCTCTTGGAACCAAGAAGTAAGTTCAAGATTTGTGGGTCTAACCTTTTATAAAACTGATGCAGGATGGGAAGACATTGTATAATGAATTGGAAGTTGTTGAAGGAATGAAGCTGGATAGGGGGTACATATCCCCATATTTCATCACAAACGAGAAGAACTTGAAATGTGTAAGCCATGCTTGCATTATTATTCAAAGCAGTGACTGCTCTTGAATTCTTATGGGCTTGAATAACAAGAACTGCTGCTTCAGCTTGTTAGTATTCATGTCCACTTTACAGTTTTCTTGACTTTTCAGGAACTAGATGACCCTCTCATTTTATTCCATGAGAAGAAAATCTCAAGTATAAATGCTGTGGTAAAAGTACTTGAATTGGCATTGAAGGTAAGAGATTTTAGGCTACACTTATCAGTCTCGTATCTTTAATTAATGTAACTGTTGTTCTTTAAGTGTATATCATGCTATTACGTTTATTAAGATTATTATTATTATTATTCAGATACAAAGGCCACTGTTAATTGTTGCTGAAGATGTGGAAAGTGAAGCTCTTGCGACACTCATTCTTAATAAGCTTCGTGCCGGAATCAAGGTTCTCTTTTACTACTTACATGGCAGTTTGTTTTTCTTCTGTGAATTGATTTTTCAATAAAGTTGATGTTTATTACCTGATGGAATGTATGTAGGTCTGCGCAATCAAAGCTCCTGGGTTTGGAGAGAACAGAAAGGCTAATCTTCAGGATCTTGCCATCCTTGCTGGAGGCCAGGTGGGATCACTCTGCTAATTATGTTTCCTTATGCAATTACTTTTGGCCTTTTGATTTTAATGACAACATCCACTAATGCATCACCCTTATGTTTTTAAGGTTATAAGTGAAGAACTTGGTATGAACCTTGACAATGTAGAGTTGGATATGCTTGGTTCATGCAAAAAGGTAAGATTCACAGCTAATTAAGGAAAAATATGTTTCTACTTTTGACTAGCAACTATTAATATGATTTTACCCCAGATCACAGTGCAAGCGTATGTACATAGTAAAAACATGATTTAGCACGTGGTATGGAATTAACAATTATATCTCAAGCAATCACATTTCTCATTTGGTCATGTTTTATTGTTAAGAAGTAACAATGGTACAACTGCACTATTTTTTTAAATCTGGCAGTTTACTTACAGAGGTTCTTGATTTAGGTCACAGTATCTAAGGATGACACGATTGTTCTAGATGGTGCTGGGGAGAAGAAGGCTATAGAAGAAAGGTGTGAACAGGTTTGTACAACTTCCTTCATCAGTTTGTAACTTTGTACACTTCCCTTGGTACCTTTAAACTTGACATCTAAAGTGACATTGATTGGCTGGTGTTCACTAAACTGTTGCACTGAACTTTTTTGCATTTCTTCAGATCTTAACAGTTTCTTTGAACTTCTGTTTGTAATATCAGATAAGGTCAGCAATTGAGTCGAGCACTTCTGATTATGACAAGGAGAAGCTTCAGGAAAGATTGGCGAAGCTTTCTGGTGGCATTGCTGTCTTAAAGGTGCATCCATTTTCCTGAAAGTGTTTTTGTCCATTGAGCTCCATCTAATTGGAAGTAACTTTTGCGACTTAAGCTGGCTTAGTTTCTGAAGTTGTGGTCAATCGGTACAACTTAAGTATTATCCCGTTGGTGCATATCAATAATCAGATTCTGCCTTTTCCTTGTAGATTGGAGGAGCTAGTGAAGCTGAAGTAAGCGAGAAGAAAGATAGAGTCACAGATGCTCTAAATGCCACAAAGGCAGCTGTAGAAGAAGGAATTGTGCCAGGTAATTTGTTTTAAATCAGTTTTCCTTCATTTTCTAATTAATGACGAACCAAGGAACGAGTTTACTGATGTTTATATTTTTGTAGGTGGTGGTGTTGCTCTTCTTTATGCAACCAAAGAGTTAGAAAAGCTGCCGACAGCCAACTTTGATCAGAAGGTCGGCGTACAAATTATTCAAGATGCCCTGAAGGTCTGGATTTTATCATTCTTTAATGTATTTGACAATTTTTAGCCTAGTCGAAGAGAATTAAGTGGTATTTCTCAAAAACTGGTTAGCAGTCTGAATTTAATAAAAATGAACTGAATGCCTTCATTTGTCTGGGAACTCTTTCCTTGATAATTCACAAATAGTTCATATTTTCAGTCTCCTCAGACCTCGTACTAAACCAGAATATGAACTCGTAAATTTCAGACGGCAGTGCATACCATTGCCTCTAACGCCGGAGTAGAAGGGGCTGTTGTTGTCAGCAAGCTGTTGGAGCAGGATAATCCTGATCTTGGTTATGATGCGGCCAAAGGTGTGAAACTTAATTTATTTGTTTTGTATCCCCGAAATCCTATTTTCAGCAATGCTTATAATCTGTGAACTCATTATGGTTTTGTACAAGCAGGCGCGTATGTTGATATGGTCAAAGCTGGAATTATCGACCCATTGAAAGTTATAAGAACGGCCTTGGTTGATGCAGCAAGGTAAGCAAGACGGCAACACATTTGGTTTTCTTGGTTTTTTTTCTCGGTCCTTAGTTGTACATTATGTCACGACTGATCTGTTGATATGATGGATCGAATGCAGTGTTTCTGCCTTGATGACGACTACAGAAGCTATCGTTGTAGATCTTCCGAAGGACGAGAAAGAAGTTCCAATGGGCGGTGGCATGGATTATTGATAGTTTCAACCGAGTTAACCTGCCTAACATGTACTCCCTCCGTTCATTAAAGAGTGCAGTTTTAGCAAAAAAACACACAAACCAATAAATGGGATAAAATAACAAAGTTAGCCTTTATCTTCCTTTAGTGCATTAACTTCTCCATTTAGTGCATTAATTAAAACAATGGCATATTTGAAAAAAGAATGCTTTGGGTTCTTAAAATTGCATTCTTTAAGGAACAATTTTTTTTTGGCTAAAACTGCACTCTTTAAGGAACGGAGGGAGTACTAAAATTAACGCAAGTTTTTTGACATGAAGGAGAGTTTTATGTGGTAACCAAAACATCCATGTAATCATGAATAAAACAGCAGCTAGTTTGAAAGTTTTGATTTTGTAGGATTTAAAGAATCTAATACTGTTGTCCCAAGGACTCATTGGTACTTTTCAGAGATAAGCCAATTCCTCCTTTCTAGTGCTGTTGACTGCTGAAATTAATTTTATTAAGTATTTCTAAATTGCTGAAATTGACATCCAGCAATTTCCTCCAAGCCATGATGATATAGCCTGCCATTAACATGGATCCGATTATCATGAAGTTAAAAATTGATAATGTAGTGTTGACATGCAAAGAGAGATCATTTTTCGGTCTGCGTGTCGACACTGTATTGGTCAATTGATCTAAGTTAATTTCATACTAACCGCTCTCCGATTAACACCATTTGAAAGCTTGATTCCAGTGCTTAGAAATTTTGTTCACCTAAATATATATAAAAAGTGTAACTATTCAAAAATTCAAATTGCTTAGAACAATAATTGCATACTTTAGGTGTAAAAATGTGTATATGTTCTCATATACTAATATATTTGTATAAAACGATAAAAATAAAATTTACAATTTGTTAGTAAAAAAAAAGCTCATCTCTTCATTAATGCATCATTATCTGTAAGGTGATGATCCCTACTAAAATCCAAAGCCATCAACCACATTAGGTGAAAACTACTATTATAACTTTTTCTCGAAAGTCGAGATATTATGAAAGTTGTCAGAATATAATATTATAATTCATAAAATATAGTCTCAGAAGTATTAATACACCAAATTGGTCTTATATGCAATTGTATTGAGCACTGCAGAGTTTGGAAAATAAAAATGGAGTTTGAGAAAATTATGGTCATCTTCCTCGTTCTAAATACCTCAATTGCATTTGTTTATGGCACCACCATGGGTATATATATATATATCAGTTGCCTTCTTCTATCTACTTTTTAAAATGTTTTTTCACTTATTTTTCTAACTCAATTTGTAATTTATATGATGACAAATACAGATGGATCGGACAGTAAAACAAAGTGCACAAGTAAAATATGTACGGATAGGTTTGGTGATAAGGAGTGCGCTAAGCAATGCTTCTTCCAAGGATTTGATCATGGAGAATGTAGGTTTTCTCATGTGGGGTTATTATTATTTTGTTGTTGTTTTAACAAATAGTATGGGTAATTGTAATAAATATGGCTTTGCTCTTGTGCAACAATAATTCAGCTTAATTCGGAATAAACTGTTTTGTATGAATTTCCTTAGTGTTAGTGGTGTGTTACTTAATCAGTAGATTGTCAATTCTTCTTTATAAATTCTTGAAAATATCATTCACAACATGGTTTGATTCTTGAATTTTTTTGTTAAAGTTTGATGGTTAAATTACTATTATAAATTATGAAAACTGATATTTTCACATGAAAATCATCGCTATAGATCCTATAGCGACGATTTTTACCGTTGCTATACATCTATAGCGACACTTTTCATGAGAAAATATCAATTTCTTAAATTATTTTTGAGAAAAGTTGCAAGCATGATCAGGGAATTCCAGATTGATCTACTTATATCGTATCTCTCTTCAATGAATACGCGTTTCCCATCCATTAGCTATTGGATCATATTTGCGAAGAATCGAAAGGGGAAGCCAACTCACCATTAGCTCTTGGTATCTGATCGTTCCTACTCAGCTCCATATTTTTAAAAAAATAGTTGATTCTTTTTTTTTTCCTTCTTGTATTTGATTTTTGTCCAACTTTTACCTTAATGCAAAAAATCTTATCCAAAACTTAAATATTTAAGTATCTAAGTGAAATAAAAATTACAATTCAAGGAAACAAACAAATACAATGGATCAGTTGCTACTTAAATGTAAAAGTCAGATCCAGTTAGGGTGAAATTGGCACTAACCTTACCCTAATAAATTCGTATAGACAATGGGATACAGATGATTGGAATTTTATTTCAACCCATGGGAGTAGACAGACTATTTTTATGTTTCTAAAGTCAGGAGGGACTGTATAATACCAAGAAGGAAGGTGGGATTAAATAGTATCCCCATTCTGAGCTATGGATCACCACAAATGTAAGTAGGACTGGGCCATGCTGTGATCAATTAGATCCAAAGCATTTTAATATTTAGTTTTTTACAAGTGAATTGGATTCACATACAGATTTATTGTAATAGTAAATCAGATCAATCATTCAAGCCAAGCATACATACATGGAAGCATCTATCTATTCTGGTGGTGGATTTGTGGAACAACTAGTATATATATATATATATATAGATGGGAATGATTCATAGCATCTAATTGCTATGGATGAAAAAGTGGCATGTACCATCTATACCCGTCCACTCTTCATAAAAAGGGATACGCCTGAAAAAGTGGCATGTACCATCTATACCGTCCACTCTTCATAAAAAGGGATACGCCGTCCGCCAAAACTACTAGCGGACGCAGTTTATGCAATTCTCAGACAAAAATGCCCCCAAATCCGCTAGTACTTCTAGCGGACGCATATCAATCAAAACGTAGCCCAGATTGTGAAACACAACAGACAGCAGAAGCATAGCAAATATTGAAGGCGTGTGATTTCTCATGATCCTGCTCGTGCAATTTATGCTCTTCTCATCATCTCTAATCGTAATGTAGGTTTGATCGACAACAACTTGTTATTTGAATCGGTAAGTTTGTTATTTAATCTCCCAAATCTAGCGCTGCTGCAATTTTCCCCAATTTCTTCTTATGAACCCTAGTTTTCAATTAAGTGCAGATCGGTAGCATATAGTTTCTCATGAACCCTAGCATAATGTTTTCAATTTTCCCCAATTTCTCATGAACCCTAGTTTTTAATTTTCTTTTCTTTGAAATGTAAATGTTGTCTGAAATAATTTCGCGTAGTATCTACATAATGTAATCAACTTTTTTATGGTGAAATGGAATCAATGTTTTTTTATCGTGTGATTTATATATAAATGTGTTGGTATTTCGGATTGATTCTTCTTGATTTATCGTGTGATTTATGTATAAAGTGTGTTTCTATATGTTGGTGGAAGTGTGTTTATATATGTTGGATATAATGAAATTACTATATGTTGGTGGTATACATTGGAAGTATACTGTCAGACTGTATAGAATGAAATTACTTTAATTTGAGATATATTAGACTGTACAGTGGAAGTATACTGTCAGTGATGGGGTTGTTGTCTTGTGGTTATCTGGATTCAAATTGTATGCAACATTGATGGTCAGAGTTCTTTTGGACTTATAACTTTGTGAGAAGTAGAAGTATGTGTTTGTAACCTGCTGTATGGATTTCTATTTGCTCATTGCTCATTGATTGACATCCCCAATCTATAACCTGCTGTAAATTTGGTCATTGAATTCTATACGCTCTACTTAATGAACAGGTAGTTGAAATAACATAAATGCTGTTATTAAAAGTTTAGTGTCCTAATACGAGCAACTCTTTCCCATCTATAGACACTGAAGAAATTAATTGGTGTTGCTGAAGCGAAGGTGGCTTCTGTTACAAATTTATATTCAGTGGTGGTAATTTTATGTGAATTGAGCTATCTCTTAATATATTAAATCGATGACATTGTGGTGATATCTTTTGACATTCTTATTGATGGATCTTTAATGAGATGTTTAGGGATGTATTTATTAAAGACTGGCTCGTCAATAAGTAAACTGCCAAATTTGGCTTTCCAATTAGTGGCAGGGTAAGCACAATTATTGTTGACATCCTCTTTGAAATTTTTGGCCTGCACATAGACTACTTCCTATATATCCTCTCATGTCCTATCTTTTTCATAGACTACTTCACTATCACATATTTGTTATGGTTAGTTGTTTTAAAAATAACACAACTAGCCTTGCAGAATAGTTGTGCTGGCTTTCTTTATGGTTTTTGGCTCCAGAATTAATTTTGTTCACCCCACTTATATTTAGTTTATCTTATTGATAGTCCTATGCCTCATGTGTTAGGGTCTTGATCAGCTTCGCTCTGGGCTTCTCCAGCAGCAGAAGTCATTATGCAGGGTACCTCAGCCCTTTCACCAACTTCAGATGCTTACGCCACAGCATCAGCAACAGCTTATGCTAGCACAGCAGAATATGACATCACCATCTGCTAGTGATGTAGAGAGCAGAAGGCTGAGAATGAGAATGCTCCTGGCTAGCCGAAACTTGAGTCTGGAAAAGGATGACCTTTCAAATTCAGTTGGTGATGTAGTTCCAAATGTTGGATCACCTTTGCAACACCCTGCTCTGCCCCGTGGAGATCCAGATATGATACTCAAGGTGCTTTACACTTCTATTCAGTGGTGGTAATTTTGGCGAGGATCCTTCCCGGTGCCCTTTTGAACAAGGTAACAATGGCCAGTCAATCATGTTCAAAAGTAAAAGCTAAATAATCCCTCAATAGATTTTCCTTCACAATTTTTTTTTTGATGTCTCAAAAGGCTAAGTACTAGCGATTGGGAATCACAAGAGAATGGTTTTTTGAGTTACTAATGTTTTTACCATTTAAAGATTGAAATCTATTCTGAAAGCTTTCCAATCTTTTTCAGATATATGTGATGTAGTATGAAAAATGTCATAATTGGGAATTTGGGGTGGGTACATACATGTGGGACAAACTTAGCCAATGATAATAAATTTGAAGGCTTGGTGAATTAGGAGGATTGGAGTAGCGTTTATTAGAGGTTTTAGTCAATCACTTCTTTTGGCAAACAGTGTCAGTTCCATTTCATGAAAAACTTTTACAGGATTCTAGTGTCAGCCAACATTGTTGTTTCTGTCCTGTGCTACTAGTTGCTTGTGTGGCTCCCAGTTCTTCACATAGAGGGAAGAATGTATTAGCTCAAACTTAGCTAAGCAACAATGGAGGTTTGGTCTCTTTCCGAAACTCTATATATACTCTTTATGTATTTTTTTTCCGGCAAAACTATAGCATTGAGATTATAAAGCATTGTTAGTGATTACTAATTCCTATACTTGTAAATTTCAGTGAATCCACTTGAATGCAGCTTATTTATCTTGGTTCAATCTCAATTTATTGAAACCAGTCGAGAAATGGCCATGCAAGTTCGTGGTTTCTCAGTTGATAATCTTAATTGAATTCAATGTACCATGAAATGCTTATTATCTGACTAATTATTTTGACTTTTGATTATTTGGATGGTCAAATAGAGTTGCGTATGCTCCTGGGAAGGTTTTGTTGACTGAGGGATACTTGATTCTAGAGAGGCCCAATGCAGAGATTGTACTCAGTAAAAATGCTCGATTCTACGCAATTGTCAAGCCGCTTTATGATGAGATTAAACCTGACTGCTTGGCTTTGGTGTGTGAACAAATCAGCTTTACTTGATGAAGATGCTTGGCTTTGGTGTGTGAACAAATCAGCTTTATTTTATGAAGATTTGATTTGGCAATAGATGTAGATGCTGTGTAAATTTTGATTTGGCAAGAGTTGTTTGCTCGTTACCTAGCCTAGCCTAGCCTAGCGTCCGCTAGAAGTACTAGCGGACCATGTAAGTGACCTGCTATGAATAAGGCTACTTGGGGGCATAAATGGCAGAATATTATACTAACAGCGTCCGCTAGAAGTACTAGCGGACGGTAATATCTTAATCTAAATCGCAGCTATTCATGTTTCTAATGGATGGTTAAGATGGTATATACCACTTTTTCATCCATAGCAACTAGATGCTATGGATCATTCTCCTGTATATATATATATATATATATATATATATATATATATGGCAGGTGAGGCCTCTTGCAGAACTAAACACCTCTTAACAAATGTTGTACACACGTTGATTATAACTAACATGATATGCCAAATTGAGATTTTATAAAAATGAAATAATAATAAAGTCTCCCTCTTTTTGTACAAATGGGCATAATTTTCTCAAGCTTAAATATATTTTTCAACTGCATTCATTTAAAAGTAGAATTTAAACGCAATGGATATATATACAAACCAATCAAGCTTGAATAAAGTTAAACTCGCTCAAATTTTGGTCAACACTTGAGTAAAGAATTGAGATTTTCGTGCAACATCGTATACATCAAGAATTGTATATTAACATAATTTAAGCCCAAGTTCTATAACAATTATTTGTTTAGGCTTAGATTTAGGACCCCCACAAATGCAAGCAAAAGGCAAAGGAAATGAACTAAAAAAAATTATGAAAACT
This sequence comes from Panax stipuleanatus, assembly GCA_020205555.1. Lineage (NCBI taxonomy): Eukaryota > Viridiplantae > Streptophyta > Magnoliopsida > Apiales > Araliaceae > Panax > Panax stipuleanatus. The sequence continues at coordinate 17,518,726 of CM035126.1, read as the reverse complement.
TTATTTAGAGTCCATAAATCGATCTTAATATAAAAATAACCAAAAGGGATAACCTAGTAGTAAGACATTTCTCATAATCGTGCACGACAACAACTCAACCCAGATGCTACAAAGTAAACATAAGTTTCCCTAGTTTTCCCTAAACCCATAACATTGAAATGAATGATTAATACATTAAGGAGTTCTGGATCTTAAAAATTTTCCAAGTGTATAATTAGGAATTTGATTTTTAGAAGATACATTGTTTTCATTCTGTTTTCCTTATCCTCTTAAGAAGGTCACTTGTTCATCTTATTGGCAAATGATTGAAGTCTCTTGAAAGTTATGACACGTGTAAAATGAATCGAGTTGAGCCGATTATTAAGTTGATCAGATTTGGTTCAAAAAATTTATGGAGTATAAAATAAGGAACACGATCTCGAATCGAGACCGATCCGTTTGAATTTTTTGAATGAATATGATCTGAATATCAATAGAAAATTGCAATTCGAGGAGATTCGAGTAATTTATCCAACTTCAAAATTTGCTCGTATTTGAATCATTTATATTTCAAGTCGAGCGAGTACGAATCGAGCCCGAACTGTTTTCTCATTTTACAACATTAGCCACAAACTTCAAATCAAATCCTCCATTGGATTGGGGAAGTTATTTGATAGAATAAACCACAAGAATAATTAGGCCTTGAAATTAAAAGTGGTGCATATGTGGGTGGACAAGTTTATATCAAACACTAGTCTACATTAATTCCTTCCTACTTCCACCCAACCCATTCTTTCTCCATACTTATCAAATTTTACCATCCATCCCCACAACTTCACTCACTCTAATCATACAAAACCTAAAAGTCTAACAACACAACAACTGTACATAAATATTATACCACCAGAACAAGTTTTCATCAATGGACAAGTAATGCAAAAACAAAAACAGCCAAAAATAAGGACAAGCTTAAGTGACATTCATGTCCTAAAAGTAAGTTTTTGCACATGGCAGCATTATTAGACTAACCGAGTATTATTCACAATTAAAAGGTGTATTATATATGTTGACTCGTCGTATTACCGAATAGACACAAATGATACAAGGTAAATATTTTTAATTTCGTGGACATTTACCATGTGTGTGTACTCTGTTGTATGTCAGGTTGGCATACACAACATTTTCTTATTCATGATTATGCTTGTTGCATTTTTATTTAAAAAGGTTTTTTTTTACTTGGGAAAAATTAGATATGAGAATCGTGTCGTGTTGAAACTCGTGTATACACGTGTTTATAACACAATCCTGTTTATGAATCGAGTTCGTGTTAAAAGATGATACGTGTTTAAGATAGTGTTTACAATAGAAACTCGTTTCCAACACGTGTTTATAATACAAATTTATTTATAAACCGTGTTCGTATCGAAATACATTATGTCATTGAAGATATAGTTTCCTGACCTTTGAGAATAGAGGGGAATGTGTCTATCTTGTGAAGTTGTGATTAAGAGCATCTCCCACAGTTTCTTCAGCCACTTTGGAATACTTGAATAGGTGAGCCACATCAGAAAAATTCTCTCCAATAACCTCTTCAACCTAAGTCATCAAATATGCAACCTCCTTCTCACTTTTCAAATCTGCAATCTCCTTCTCACTCTTCAAATCTACAATTAAAGGCTAAAAATATTTATTACGCTTGATGGGTTTATTGTACAACTCATTGAATTGAAGATATTGATGAGGCACGAAATATGAAAGTAGCAAATAATGCTCTTCAAATTGCGACGTACATCAACAAACTTCAATTTAAAAAGTTTTTTTTGCTACTACTCTTGGAAATGCTCTAATACTATAAAGAAAATTTTCATCAATCAAAAATATTTTTTTAAGAATTCATTTATTGTGCATATATACTTTAAAGAATTTCTCTACATGTGCCCTTATGGTACATGCTAAGCACACAGTTCAAGAGAATATTATTTTGAATTGTGTATATCTTTCTTTGAATTTGGTGCAAATACAAAAATTAAAAGAATATACATACAGTTTAAAAAAATATTATTAGAATTGTGTGATTAATATATATCCCTAAAGACACATGTTAAGAGTATTCCATATTTTAATTACTAACAAACACTAGTAGTAACTTATGGGTTACAGCTGCTATGGAATTGAGGTGTTGTCATCGAGCAGCGCTCCATTTACAACGGTCACATGAATTTCATACAAACGCGTGACAAAGGGCTCCACCACTCAAACTCATTCTTCTAGAATGAATGAATTCCAACACCAATTAAGTTTTTGTCAATCTGATGGGCCCCAACTAAACTTGTCTTCCTTCCTTGTCTTTTTGTTTGGTTCATTCCCAAATCATGCCATGACTGTTCCAATATCCAAAAAAATGTATGCATGAATCATGATTGCAAGTTTTTTCTTTTTTTTAAAAATAAATAAATAAAATGTATTGAGGATATTTATGTCTTTTTATTATAAAATTACAACGTTTTAAGTGAAATGACTAGCCTTGCTACTATATTACGATAAATTTATGTTAAATTACAATTGTAAAGTTTATCGATATATATAATTGATAGTAATTATAGAAGAATCTCAGTTATTACACATATCTTCAAAAAAATTATCACGAAACGTGACTGATAATCAAAAAGTCGACATACACAGTACTCCATCCGTCTCTTAATATAAGTCATTTTAGAGTTGTGCACATGTATTAAGAAAATGATTGTATAGCATTAAATATAATATCAATTGTCTATATTGTCCCTTGTATTGAAAAAAGATATTATTATTTATTGGACCAAAAATAGTGAGAGAACCAAAGTTATATTTATTACTGGGGGTAATATTAGAAACTAAGCAATCAATACTTACTTGAAATTATAAAACATCTTATATTAAGAGACAAAAATACTTCTCTAAAACGTCTTATATTAAGGGACTGGAGGGAAGTAGTTTATAATATATATGTCATTTTTTTTTTTTTGCTTTCTATCTTAATAAAATAAAAGAAAAGTAGTTACTACACCTCTAGTTTGACTTTTCAAATACTGTCCATGCAATAAAAAAAATTGAACAAGAATTACGACAAATACAAGCATATATCAACGTTGGAATATAATTATTGAAAGTTGTTTTATAAATGTAATATTTTATTTACAGTATTTATGAATTTTTAAAAGTCACAAATATGATCATCTTTACGTGCCATAACCACCAATTAAGTAATTAGTGGTTATGCCCCAAGAACAAATAGGTAGTAACGGGTACTTGGTCACTAGTTACTAGTAATTTGTTAGGCTTCCGAATTATTATTCTGATAATATAGCATTACTGGAGTTGGTAGGTGGCTGAACTTGGACTATAATAAAATTATGCATGTAACTTGTACTTACTTGTTTATCTTTTTGTTGGGAAAAGAAAAAATCATTTCCATAAGTACTTCACCTCACTTCTTGCTGAGGAAAGATCTAGTAGTGCAATTCTCTGCACAAATCCTGCCTCAAGCCCAGGAAAAAAAGGTTAGCAACTCATTCACTATTTCAACCAGTTATTTATGGATCCCGTTAGCATGCATGTTAGTTAACTGACCAATACAGTGTCGACACGCCGGCGGAAGGTGATCTCTGTGCGTGTGAACATTGAATTGGTCGTAAAGTTAACTTCATGATAACCGGATCCGTTATTCATTATCTATATTACTCCCATTTTTCAGCACCTTTTCTAATTTAGTATTATACTTCGGAATTTTTTAGGGCACATGCTAAGCACTCAGTTCAAAAGAATATTCCCTTGAATTGTGTGCATATTCCCTCGAAATAATATGTAATAAATGTTTTAGCACTTGAAATTCCAGGATGGGCGAGGGTGCTGAAGCTGTTGAGTCTAAGGTGATAAAATTAGTCAGATTAAGTGATTCCGATGCCAAGGTGATAGAAATCAGACCTAAGTAATTCAGAGATGATTCTGTTGAAGGAAGCTGATTCGTCAGAGCAGAAGAGCATCGAATGCTTGGCTAAAAGAAAGAAGTCACAACAAGCACGATACTCGTATGGCATTATCTTCTTGTTGACAAATGTTGTTGCTTGGATTGTTCGCGACTATGGCCAAATCTTTTTCCCTCAGCTCCACTGTATATGTCAAGCCTCTTTTTGTTCCGAATCTAAATGCTGTCATCTTTCTTGTACACAAAAATTGTCCAGTTTCACATCTTTTATCAAGCTTTTGTATGATATAGTTGTGATTTTGCTCTGGTTTTTTATTTTCTTTCGCAGATTTTAAAGTGTGTGGAGTTGAGGGACGTGCATGTTATCAGACAATGGGAGTTCTTCGCGTGAGTTTAGGATGCTTTGTATCGTTGTTTATCAGTATAAGTTTGTTATGAATACCAATGTGAGCTCGTCATATGGGGGCAGAGGTAGTATGGGATATCAATGTGGGGTTGATATAGGCTTGGATCTCCCCTCTTAGATAGCTAGCTTTTCAGGAGGAAATAGGGGTTTGAGCTTATATCTTGTGATGAAATCTAATGATGTCTTTAGATTCCTTGACATAAATTCTAGATATTTTTCCTTGTGATGTTTCTTACAACATTCAAAACAAACAAGTTGGATGAATCTCGCAACGAGTGGCATTCTGGATGGTGGGGATTGAAGTTTGTCATGTGGATTATATCACTAGTCACTTCACTCTTTGTGCCCTCAGGTTTTGTTCATCTATATGGTATGTCTACTCTTAGGCACTCTCGGAGCAATTTTCTCCATTACAGTTGAAGTTTCTTCATCTTTTTTCTAATCATATCATCAACTGCTCTATCATTTATACTTGAATTACTGGATGTCAAAAGTGATAGATTAATACTATCTTCTGGCAGGAGAACTTGCTCGCGTTGGCGCAGGGTAATCTTCAAAAAAATCCTTCAATTTCTGACATCGGCTAGAAATATAACAGCAGTCTATCAAAAGTGAAGATGGGAAATGAAACTTTTTTGTAGGCTCATAAATGTCAAAAAATGTTGCAGATTTGACTTCCCTCATTTCCTTCCCCAGAAAAATGAGATGATTCTGCTTAAAATTTCGTGATTACTTCTTCGTGGTACGAATGTTACAGGCATTCGATTTTCTTCCTGCAGGATTTTTCTTGCTCTCCAACTCGTAAGTGTCATTGAGTTCATCGCGTGGTGGAATAACTACTGGATGCCCGATGAGAGGCGAAAACAAAAGTATGAGCTTCTCATCTCTGTAGTATAAACACTGAAATATTATGAGGAAGCTTCAGACCATCTAAATGACTTCAGAATCAATTTTTTGCACATTCTTTCTTATTTCTCCCAACATTTCCATAGTTGAGAATTCGACGAGCTTTGTAGTTTTATTTTAGATTCTTGTTCCATTAGCTGCAAATTGCTAAAAAATTCCCTTGGATTTTATTTACAGCTGCTTTCTTGGGCTATTCATGTCAACACTATTCTACATTGCTTCTCTGTGTGGAATAGGGGTGATGTACTCCCTATATGGTTCCAGCACCTCATGCAGTCTCAACATATTTTTCATCACCTGGACTGCTATTTTGTTAGTAGTATTGATGGCTATGTCCTTACATTCAAGGGTATGCTTTCCAGAATTTCTCTCTCCTTTTTTTTTAATTATTCTATACAAGTGCATGTTCACCCATGTAAAGCTTCAACTATTCCCTATGAAGTCATCAATCAAAATATTTCAAGTGTTTCAATGCAACATTAGTTAAGAAAAATGCTCTCTTCTGTCACTTTTTGATATTTCCACATGAAAACCGTCGCTATAGATGTATAGCGACGCTTTTCATGTGGAAATATCAATTTCCATGTACTAAACATCTGATATTTTTTGTTGTTGGGATGATTAGAGCAGGTGAATAGAGGCCTTCTATCTTCAGGCATTATGGCTTCTTACATTGTTTTCCTCTGTTGGTCTGCTATAAGAAGGTTAGTAAATCTCATGCATTTATATTGATCTCTGTCTTCTTACATTTTTAGCACCAAGTTTTCTACCATTAACGCATAATTCTCTCACTTTTTCAGTGAGCCTCCTACTGAAAAATGCAGCCCTCAAAAGCAAGCACATGGGCATAGTGATTGGATCACTATACTTGTAAGAGCTAACATTCTCTTTGTTTTCCTTTATATCCTAATTCTGGAAAAACTCCTACTCAAAAAAGAAGTGATACACATTAAAGGAGAAATACTAGCTTAACCTATTTATTTGTTGTTTAACTGCTCCCAGGGCTTCCTTATTGCTATATGTTCAATTGTCATGGCAACCTTTTCCACAGGAATCGATTCACAAACGTTTCAGGTAACAAATTTCATTTCGGACATTTCTAAACGTTCTACTTTCCTCCCGAGACATAATGGCTAATGATTGTATTGTATGCCTACAGTTTCGGAAAAATGAAGTTCAGCTGGAGGATGATATTCCATACAAGTATGGATTCTTCCACCTGATATTCTCCTTGGGAGCCATGTATTTCGCAATGTTACTCATCAGTTGGAACTTATATAGCTCAACTAAAAAGTAAGAACTTATATATAACAAGTCCTCTGCTTATTATTCCATCTAAATCACTTATTTTATCAGAACTCATGTATTTATGCAAGTGCAACAGATGGAGCATTGATGTAGGGTGGGCAAGTACATGGGTGAAAATCGTTAACGAATGGTTTGCAGCAACGATATATTGTAAGTGAGCGAGCCACTATATTAGCTAATACATTCATCCTGGGAAAATCGTTAATCGAATGGTTTAAAAATTGTTATTGCAGTATGGAAATTAATCTCCCCGGTCGTCAGACAGACGAAAGTCACAAACCATGAAGAGGAACCAGTGCAGCAGATTGATAATTTAGAGTCACAATGATTCACTTTTGCAATGTACAATATAACATGAATGCATGCATGCATACTAGTGGTAGTTTTTCTTGCCCCTTGTTATAGTGTAGCTATTCATTCTTCATGTGTTAATTCAAGGGAAAAATTATGGACCATGTCTCATTTCATGTTGTAAAGCAAACATATATTCTGAGTTTTTCCAAAGATCTTACAAAGAAATATTATGCCATCATCAATAAGAAGAACAAAAAAAGGGTACTAACCATTTACTAAAAGTACACTGCCATCATCATATGCTAGTAATTCACATCGAAACTATCTCATGTACTGAAGAACCCTATGTACTAAATTCTTGTTTAATCCCATGATGTACTAAAGAGAAGGAAAAGAACGAGCAAGAATGATTACATCAACTTGTAGAAACAGGCATTTCCAGAGAGAAGAATTTGATAGGCTTTGCCACAAGGGCACTTGAACTCAACTTTTATGCATTCCCCTGTCCTGTACACACTCACTGCTTCCTCGTCAATTTCATTCTCACAATCATCATCATCCTCCTGTCAAAATATATATTTTTTTAAAAAAAAAGAAAAAAGAAAAATCAATATACCAAACAAATTCTAATAAAACTAAAACACAAACACTAGAAAATCTGAGCATTGATTATTGAAGTGAACAAGGCCTAATTAGGAACCAAACCAATGATTTATTGAGCAAATGACTGACAGAAATACACACATGTATAGATGTGTAAAAGAAAATGGGAAGATATATATTATATACACATAATCTTTTTCTATTTTCAAGAAAAATGAGACCTTGGGATTTTCATGATCATGGTTAAATTCAGATCCTTCTTGTTCTTTTTCTTCTTCTTCATCATCGTATTCTTCTTCTTCTACTTGTTCAATGGCTTGGCTAAACCATTGACTCATCGCCCTGAAAATGTCCTTCATTTTCTTCAACTCCTGCAATTAATTAACTCTCTTTATTAACGAATCCATTTTTATGCCCCCGAGAAAAGGGAAAAAAAACAAATTAATAAGTAACCAACCTTGGAACTGGGGCTCTCTCCTCTGATTGAATCCATACCCATTTCCCCTGAGTTCATAGGATCAGATAGCTTCCGGCGGAGTATTGGCCGGAGAGGTGGCAGAGAAGTCGGAGTTTCTGTGGCAGTCGCCGGAGGCGTGATCTTGGTATTGTTTTCCGGTGAATGGGGGGAAATTAAAGCTGGGGTTGGATCAGAGATGGTGCGCTGGAGATTGCAGGGTGGAAGATAGGGATTCTTCGCCGGAGATTGGATTTTGTTCAGATTTTCAGGGGAATGAGGGTTAGACAAAGTAGCTGCTGCTGGTGACAATTGTGGGTTTGAAATGGAATTGACTGGTTCGGAGAGGGTGCGGCGGAGATTTGTGGTCGGAAGTTGGATCTGGGTGAAGCCTTCGAGTAGATGGCCGGTGACGGCGGCGGAGGAGGAAGGTGGTGGAGGAGAGAGAGTGGGTTTCTTGGGAATGGGTTGCTCTTGGAGAGATGAGGATGAGAAGAGTGATCTTCTCTTTGTGGACCCACAACTGCTGCACTGCTCTATGGTGGTGGGATTCACGGCGGTTGTGTGGTGGTTGCCGGCGGCGGAAGTGGCGGTGAAGAAAACACCACCTTCTGTCTCAATTTCCTGAATGTTCATCATTTGGGGTTCTTGAATTTTGGAAGGGGCTTATTTGGGGTTTGTATATATGTAGAGAATATGCTTTCTTTATAGTCTGAGATTTGGGAGGGAGTGGCAGTTATTTCTGTTATGACGGTTATTGAATTAATATATGTATTTCTTGATTTTTTAGAGTTTTAAATGGTAAATAAAATAATCTAAGGGAAAAAACATCAACAAGTGTTATTGAGAGTATATATTTTATTGATTTGAAGTCAATTGGATATATTTTCAAATTCTAGATCATTATGGTTCATTTTAAAAAAATAATAAAAATAAGCATGTATTTATTAGTATATATTTTATATAGTTTGTAATATTTATTATTATATTAATTAAAATAAATAGATTCATGTTTATTTTGGGTTTGACAATATTTAAAAATTGATTTCAAATTAAACAAATGACTTCTATATCTTGTGACAAATGAAGTACTACCTTGATGAGAAAATGAGAGCCCCCTTCTAATTTTTGATGACAAATATTTGTTGAAACCATAATCAAATAATTATTTTTGATATTCTTTCGCCAAAACAATTTAGTTTAAAATTTATTTATGGTGAAGCACTAGCGAGTACTAATCCGAAAGAAAAAGCTCGTCATGATAAGTTGATGAATTAACCAATACAGTGCTGACACGTAGAGAGAGATCATCTCCCGTCAATTAACCAAAGTTAAGTTCATACTGACCACTCCTATATTTCTTATCTTATCCTAATATCCCGAACGTCTGTACTGATTCATTGTACTATACTAATATCCCTCCAGTGTTATTCGGAAAAAGAAGAAGAAAAAGGATCATGAGTTTAATTCATGCATAAACTTTAATGATAAACCCAAAAGTTGAATTAAATTCCCAGTGAGGGTTTATGGTTTTGTTGTACCAGCAGCCAACAGCTCCAATAGTTATGCACCAAAAGAGAAGAGAATGGTTGGCTGTGATCATTCCATCAATTAATTTTGTTAAGGATCACCAGAATTAATAGAACCCAATTAAAATTAGTGCCCTCACACAGAAAAATCAACAAATAATAAGATTAAAATAAGCAGTCATTAGAATTCTCATAATAACACAATTCCAACAACTTCACCTATTAAAGTCTCACAACAACTCCATCTTCATTCTACAGTCTATTCCTATATAAAATGCAACGCCAGAGCCTAATTGCATACTCATTCCAGAACCATTTTATCTTCAAGGCCTTCAAATAGAAGTAATCCCTCTTCTAGACAAGCATTTCAAGATGTTCAAGCAATCCTCACCATCCATTTTTGTAGCAACGCTACTTGTAACCCTGCAGGTAGCAACAATGGTAGCTGCAGTTGATCCTGCACCAGAGGGTGAAGTCCCCATCATCGAGCTATACATGCATGACATTCTTGGGGGCAGCAGCCCTACGGCTAGGCCGATCACTGGCTTACTCGGAAACATATATAGCGGCCAGGTGCCCTTCGCTAGGCCAGTAGGGTTCCTCCCCCCAAAAGACGGGGTAGCCATTCCAAATGCCAATGGCGCCCTTCCAACCGTTAATGCCAACGGCATTCCACTCGGAACCGGCTTATTGGGTACAAACTTTGCCGGAAATAATAACAATAATGGTAAAAATGTGGCGACTCAACTGGGGCCCGATGGGTTAGGACTAGGGTTCGGAACAATTACTGTTATTGATGATATACTAACCTCTGCTCCCGAGTTGGGTTCACAGGCACTGGGAAAAGCTCTGGGAGTCTATGTCTCGAGCTCTGCAGATGGGAGCACACAGATGATGGCGTTCACTGCTATGATCGAAGGAGGGGAATATGGTGATAGCCTAAACTTCTTCGGAGTGTACAAGATAGGAAGCACCATGTCACGGTTGTCAGTGACTGGAGGGACCGGAAAGTTTAAGAATGCTTGTGGGTTTGCCGAGGTTCGATCACTCATTCCAGCTGGTCAGCATGTCACAGATGGTATAGAGACATTGCTGAGGATCACTATTCATCTTACCTACTGAGGTTGCACTTGTCACTAAGAAACATTTGTGTGCGTGTTCGTTTCGACGAATGTCAGCTTGGACTGTAGTTTTTCTGTGTAACATGACAAAAAGAAAAGGTTTTTATGTTCTATTTTTGTGCTATGTTCAGTCCCATTCTGTCAACCTATACTTCAGTGTCTGGGAACATTCTTTTGATGATAAACTGAAGGTCTTTCAAATAATCAGGCGCTCAAACAAAGATCTATGCACCCTCATATACCAAAATTTAACAAGTGAACATATAAACTGTACCTGTAACATGATAGTAAGATTAAATTTACTATAACGAAACTACAGCTATACTTGGAAGTTCATCCCTCTGAGAAATTAAAAAAATATCATCATAAAAAAGAAAATATATATATGAAAAAGAAAGAGAATATAACCATATCTCACAAATTGTCATATACATTTCTCATCAGTAATATTGATCATCTATTCATCATTACAATGGCTTCCCAGTAAGTTCTTCATACGAACATGAAGGGAATCAAGAAAAAGGTAGCAATATAACACAAAACATCTTTATTAATCTCCATATTGTAGAAGGCAGAATGCCAATGAATGACAGCAAAATTGGACGATCTTTTTTAACCTTAACAACGGAAAAACAATGACAACTGAATTTGTAGTTTATGTGTAAGATTACACTACATCTATGTTTCTACACAATCGCATGAAACGATGAGTGTTTTCTATTTATAAGTAAGAGATAAATTATAAAGGCAAGAGAAAACTAGGTAATATACCGCTCTACTTTTTAAAAAAGTACCTGCTCAAATGTGTTTGGGTGCATCACAAAAAACTTAAAGGGTAACATGCTCATGGAGAGATCAGTAGTCACCTTCTTGCACACCATCAGAGCAATATAAACTACTCCAAGCAGGTCAAATGCTTATTGACACATCTATATAGCTCCTCATGTTTTCATGACAAGCTCCTGATGTTAACACGACCAAGTACAGTAGCTTGATCGAGCCCATAAAGTGAATCAATCAAGTGCAGCCGCAATGAAGCTGGCCCTCTAGCCATGTCCATTGCTATCTCACCAGCAACACCAAATATAGACAATGCAGTAGCTGTGGCTTCAAAGGCATGTAATGGATCAACTGCAACAAATGCAGCAATAAGGGCGGTCACCGAGCATCCGGTCGCTGTTATTCGTTGCAGCATAGCTACCCCATTGTGTGCACCAACAACTTTCTTGCCATCTGTGACAATGTCAACAGCACCAGATACTGCAACAATACTGCCACTTGCTTGAGCCAAGGACTTTGCTGCTTCAATAGCATCTGTTGAGTCATGTATGCTATCCGCACCCTTGAGAATAAAACCAATTTACGAGTTTGAATAGATGTAAGATAATCTTATCAAAATAATAATTAGGCTATAAACATTTAGACTTTGGCTAGGAACAACAAAAAATCAGCAGAGATGGGACTATACAAAGTGGCATTTTACAATGTCCTTTGAATTTAAATGAACTTGTACACAGCACTTTAGAAAAGAAATCATCTTAAACTGACCTATCTAAAAAATCGCAGCCTCTGGGCATGATGTTAGAAATCTTATAAATTGTGATTCTAGGTAAAAATAAGATGGATCACGTGACATAAAATAATATGATGCAGACCGGTGTGTCATTAATGTCCTCAATATAGGTAATTATTTCACCAGGAACAACAAGGAGGCTACTATTGGGCCCCTGACATAAAAGAGATCTTGGAAGTCCCAATACACCTCAGGTAAAAAGTCCATATTTAGTGGTCAACATATCCAATAAGGTTACTAGAACATATCAAAATGCAAATGTTTGACAAACAACCTAGAAGATGAAATTTCAATCTAAAAGTTCTATGATAAATATCACAGAGATCAGGGAGTCACCAGGGTGCTTAGGGGCCTATAATCTTAATACCCATTGGTAAGCTTGCTTTACTTTCAAAGGACACCATTAGATGGGCTATCTATGGTAATACAAGCTTTTGGTCCCAAGATTAGTACTTCCTCGGGACCTCAAGTGATCTAAAATTGAGTTTATCGCGTAATTACAAGTCAAAATGTCTTTTCACCAATCCTTAGCAAATAGTAACCTTTGAGTAATTGAACTGAAAATGGTGACTGTCAATTATAAAATGGAGCATCAAGGAATTCAGTAATACAAGTTGAGTTTTTTGCCAAGTACACTAAAGTAGGAAAAATTGAACAGTTTACATTGTTAACTTAATACTCAGATTTATGCATGTACTAACATGTAATATAACCTACCTTGAAAATTCTAATTTTTTTATGTAAATAAAAGTACAGTTTTATGAATTCATTGTTGGATAACAATTCAAACCTGTAAACAGCAACTGATAAAACACACTCAATATGACCATATGATATGTTGATAAACACATCAAAGCATATCCTTAATTATCCAATTAAAATCCCAATCACTATTATACTTCCAACTATACAAAATCATCAAACACAAAGAACAAAAAAAGGATTTAGTAGAGTATTAGTTGCATATTGATTTACCTTGGTGGGTCCAACAGAAGCCTTAAAAAGAGGCAATAATCTCAGACCCATTTCCCCTAATAACAGTAGGCTTAAGCTGAACAAGCTCAAGACAAGCCTTCAACCGGAAACTGGAAGCCCCGGCGGCTACTGGGTCAAGCACCCAAGGCTTGCCCAATTGAATAGCCAACTCTGCGGCAGACTTCATGGCCGGTAGCCAGTCGGGGCTGAGTGTTCCTACGTTGACACAGAGCGCGTGGGTGTGAGGCGTGAAATCGGGAATCTCCTGCAGGGAGTGGATCATGGCCGGCGATGCGCCGGCGGACAGGAGAGTGTTGGCCATCAGATCCATAGACACGAAGTTTGTGATGGATTGGATGAGGGGCGATTGTTGCCTGACTGTTGATAGGTGGGTCCAGGCTACTGAGCCCCAGTTCTTGCTTTCTTCTTCTACTGTGTTGCAGGGTTCTTCCATGGCCGCCCTCTGGTTCAGATGAGTTGAAAGATTGTTAAAATTGACTGTAAATTTGCTTTGCGGGCTTTGGCCCTTGGCAGTCATCTCTACTTATATTTGGAGGGAATGCAACAAATTCTTGATATTCACTTTTTTTTTTCACTACAGATATAGAGGCCTAAATGCAAAATTTTAAAACGAGTAAAATTTAAAATAACTTGCAAGTTATATTAAGTGATAATTTATAAATAAAAGTGTTTGACAATTTTTGATTTAGAAATTATAAATTAAGTTAAAATAAAATAAAAAAGTATTTGATTAAAATGATTTATAAGTTAAAATAAGATGTAAACACTACTAAAATAAGAACAAAATAGTCTTTATATTTGGTTAAATTTACTTATTTTAAAATGACTTATAAGTCATTTTTTATTAAGTCAAAACTTGGTACTTATAGAACTTATAAGTTAAAAAATAAATCACTTCAAACACTTCAAATCTTCAATATAAAAAATAACTTATAAGTTGTAAATCACTTCAAACACTTCCAAATTATTGTTGCCGAACAAGCTCTAAATTTCACAATCAACTCCCATTTTTGGCAATAATACATGCACACCCATTTTTACACATATTAATGTGTATTGTAAATACTACTCGATTCAAATTATAAAATTATTGTTAATTTTTAAAATTTAATTTAAAATTAATATATTCATAAAAAATTATTAAACAACAAATTTATAATTAATAGTAATTTTAGATAATTTATAATATTTATCAGTGAAGTGAAGTAATTAAAATTAAATGTATCTATCTCAATTTTAAATTTGTAATTGTCCTCAAGTTAATTTTAAAAAGTTAATAATAATTTTATATTTTAAAATATATAAATTATATTATTATACATTATAAGTATATTGAATGGCTAAACAAGACATAACTCGAACTCCAGTCATTAAACGATTGGAATGAGCTTAGTCGAACTTAATCAAATTTTATTCGTTTAATTATCACTTTTATGTCAACAATCTCTTGGCAAAGATTGTAGAGATTTATTATTATATCATGTTAATTAATTGTTATACTTCTTCAGTTATCATTGAGTTTTTGAAAGTTAATTTTATATATTTTAAAATTTTAAAATTGTATAAATCCACCTAATTTTAATTGATATAATAGAATATTACGAATTATAATATCACAACTTATCAATACATAGAATTGTAATGAATTATAGAGGAGTCTCATTTAGTACACATATTCTAAAAAAGGTACAACTAATACATATTCACGTAACAGACAATTAAAAAATCGACGTAAACAATTTGTAATATATATCACTATCGTTCACAGGGGCAAAGCTACATAGGAGACTGAAAATAATAATTGCTTTATAATGTCAGGTAAATTTTAAGTATTATATATAAATTCACCCCATTAAAATTTTATAAATTTTCTATTATACGGGGTCAAATTAAAATTTTATAACTTTGTCAATCAACTTTTTTTAACTACTTACAACTCGTATCCTCTCAATATATGCATCTCTCTATAATATTTTAAACTAAATAATAATCTAATTTATATTATTCTTAAAAATAATTAATGAATTAATTACTTATGAACATTTATGGTTAAAACAATCTATTATGAGTCAATATAGTAAATATATACAACATATTATTACTTATTATATTGTCATTGTAATATAGTAGTAGTAGTGTGTATATATATATATATATATATATATATGTATGACCCGAAAGTATAAAAATATTAAAAAAAATTGACTCGGAGCAGTGCCTCCAAATTTTATCACTAAAGTATTTTAATTTTAATATTAAAGTATAATATTATTTTAATAAAGATAATATTTTTTTTAATAAAAATTTCAATTGAAATAAATACTACAGATTTTTTAAGAGCCACAACAAAACCAAAAAATAAAAATAAAAATTAAAAATGTTCAATTTCCATGTCTGCCAAGACTTATTATCTATTTAATGGACCCAAGTGCTATTCTTTTTCGCAGTCAAAACGATGTTCAAATTATATATTTTATATAAATTAAGAAAATTAAAATAAAAAAACAATATAATAAGTACTATTTTTATTCATAGTGGATCTTAACGAGTCTTTGTTTTTTTTTATTTTTAAATTTAGTAGATCTTATTTAAATACATTTTAAAAATATAAATTAATTTGTTAATATATTTTACATTTGATTGGTGTACTTTTAAACTCTCTTTTTATGACAAAAATTAAAATCAGACCGTCACTATCTTACCTAAAAACTCACCTGAAAAGATAGCAAAATACTACTCCTACCAATTAACCATATCACGAAAATCAACCCAAAAATAACAATTTACACAGTAACTTCAGTAGCCAGTAGTAATACCCGAGAAGCTCGTGCCATTATTTCATTTTCTTGCATCCCCATATGAGAATCCAGACAACAAAGAGAGAGGATGGAGGGAGCAGAAGCAGATTATTAATAATCAAGCAAAAAAATCTAGTCTTGATCAGGGGAAAAAAAATATGCACAGCCAAATCCAACCACCCAGTCACCACCACTACTAAAGATAACAAACCCACCAGCACCGCCGTGTACTACCTCTTCGCCACCGTCATTTTCTCTCTCCTTTTCATCCTATATCTCTCTACATCCCCCTCACAGCCCCCACCTTCTCTCTCCTCTGACCCTTTCCTTTTCCCGGACCACCAATCCTCCCTCCACCAGAACCACCACCGCCTCCTATTCCTCAAACACCTGAACCCCAATAACTTATCTGCACCTTCCCCTCCATCAATTGCCTACTTCATCTCCGGATCCAGAGGTGATTCGGGTCGGATCCTGCGGCTCCTCCTCACCATATACCACCCTAGAAACCTGTACCTCCTCCACCTTGATCTATCTGCTTCCAAGGCTGACCGTGACTTTTTAGCCCTCACCGTCCAATCAATTACCATTTTTAAGGCTGCCCGGAATGTTAATGTGATTAGCAAGGCCGATTTCGTCAACCCGAAAGGCTCAACTTCCATTTCATCCACTTTACATGGTGCTTCTATACTTCTCCGGCTTTCGGATAATTGGGACTGGTTCATCAATCTTTCTGCTGCTGATTACCCACTAGTCACTCAAGATGGTATTTTTATGTTTTTTTTTTGGGACTATTTATTGAATAGTTTGGTAGTTAATTTTCTAAGGTAGTTTTTTTTCCCGTCTATTCTTGATTATGCATTTATCTTAGCTATGGTGGGTTTTTGAGGCATTGCTTGTGCAGGCTTTGGATTTATTACTGAAATTTTTTATGCAAATTTTATTGATGCCTGATTGTGCATTCATCGAGTTATGTGTGTTATTGTGACATTATGTGCAGGGCCGGCCCTGAGTTTTTAAGGGCCTAAAGCGACAACAACAAAAAAGTAGGCCCTTAAAAACTCAGGGTCGGCCCTGCTTGAGATTGAACTAATTTATCGGCTTTGTTCTTTCTTTTTCTTTTTTTCAGATTCAGACATATACTTTTTAGGAGCTATGTGAATAAAAATTTAAAAATCTGCAAAATTCCATCATAATCTCGTGATTATCTATAAATTAATTATCAAATAGGGTCTCCTTTATTAAGAGTCTAACACTACTCCCAAACAATTAAAAAAACCCAAAAGAGATTACATTTTTCACTTGATTCATAATAGCATAAACAAATTTATAATAGCATAAATAAATCTACTCAATCAGTTATCAAGCCCAATTAAATTAAATAATGCTTCTAAATCTCATAAACAAAAAAATTAATTTCAAACCCCTAAAACATAGAATTAATACCTGAAATTAACTTGAAATTTGTGAGAATGAATAACATTTAACACTTGAGTCTTCAATATGCCACTCGAGGAGAGAGGAGGAGAAAGAAGGGTTTTGGAACATGTGTTGTTGTACTGATGTGTGATTCCAATTTCCAGTGTTTCATCTCTCTCGCTCACTCGCTCTCTCTTTATATACTAGTTAAGGCACTAATGGGTGAGAAAGTAATTAGGAAAATGAATGAAGATCGAGAAATTAATTGCCTCTTCATTACTCTTTATAATTTGTGCAGCCCACATGGTTTTTCTTTGAGCATTCATGCTGTTCGAGACTTCGAGACTTCAGAAATAAAAATTCGTAGCTTTTTCATAAAGTTAGGGTACATGTATACATAACACAAATTTTAGCGGGGGCCCTAAAAATTTGACATTTTTTGTGGGCCTAAAGCCCCGGCACCTTGGGCTTTAGCCCAGGGCCGGTGCTGATTATGTGTGTTTTGGGTTTTGTTGTTAATTTTGTTGATTCTTGATTGTGCATTCATCTTAGTGACGTGGGGTATTGTGGATTTATTGTTGAAGAATGTCACAAAATTTCTATTGTAATTGATTTTGCATTTCATCTTGTGATGTGGGTTTTGTGGCATTGTATGGGAGTTGGCGTTGAATGATTTTGTGTGAATTCTGACAATTTTTTGATTGTGCATTAACTAAATAATGTGGATTTTGTCTGGTTTCAGATCTTCTTCACATTTTGTCATATCTGCCTAAAGATCTGAATTTTATGAATCACACAAGCTACATTGGCTGGAGAGAGTATGAACAAAATTACCTTTCCTATTGTATATGTTGTTGTTATAGCATTAGAACAATGGGGTTGATATTGCAATGGAGTTTAATTATGAGTGTCATGGTGTTGCAGATCTCGCAGGTTGAAACCAATAATTGTTGATCCTGGACTCTATCTTTTGCAGAAAAATGCTATGTTTTATGCTAGTCAGAAGCGAGAGTTGCCAGACGCATACCGGCTATTCACAGGTATGTCTCTATGTACTACCATGCTATGATTTTAAATGTCAAAGTAGTAATAAATTGGCTTTTCAAGTTGAATGCTGAACGGTCAATACCATATGCTATATTGCATTTTGATAAAATGGAGTGGCACAAAATACATCTAGTATAATAATTATCCTTTCTCTGACCCCCTATAAATGATAGTAATAGTTTGGTGTTTTCGGCATAGATTTGAACTTTTGAAGGCATGCCCAAAACTTTTAATACTACCTCCGTCCCATAATAAGTGCTTTTTTAGCTTAAATCACACATACCAATACACAAGCTAAAATGACAAAAATACCCTTAATATACTTTCTTTGTTTTGTTTGAGACTTTTTTTATTTCCTTTTGGTCTCTTTTTCTCTTTCATCAACCTTTCAACTTCCCAATAAATACGCAATAAATACCATTGATTGCATAAGGGCACATATGGAAAAATATTGTAAAAATTGTATTGGAATTCTAACACATCACTTATTTTGGAAAAAAATATTAAGCCTAAAAAAGCACTTATTGTGGGACGGAGGTAGTACCTTATATTTTCAATATTTTCTTTTATGGTCTTAATATATGTTTATTGATTTTTTCAGTTATATAACAAATTACTTATAATATGATATATAAATATGTTTAAGCGCATCTTAAATTCCCTGCCGAAAACCTCCAATTCTTGGTATCATTTGAATTTGGATGGTGGGAGTATTGTACAACGAACAATACTAACATCTGTTGGCTAGAGCAATATTACACAACTTCTGAAAACTATCATGTTCAATCCAAAAATACATTAAGATGAGGATGAGGAGCTGAATTTCTGACGAACGCAATGTTGGAGTTGGTATAGACTGTTGGGATTTGGTATCACTTGCGGAGTGCCAACTAGTGGGTGTTCTCAATTCTCAGGTGTATTCCTAAGAAGATTTGTTAGGTTCATGTAAGTAATTAGAAGGGCCTCATCAAGTCCTTTATGATTTAGGGGGGGAGTGATTTCGTGATTAATACTATACTATAGTTGTCTCCTTGTAGCTATATAATATTACTTATGGCATGTGTAACCAAACCTAACAAAATATGGATTTAGTTGGTTATAGTTTTCACAGTATAGGTTATGGGTCCATTAAGAACGAAAACTACATTATCAACTTTTAATATAGGTAATATGGTTTAGGCCTATATAGTTATGGGTTTAATGCAGGTCAACCTATTTTTTCATATAACTTAGTATTATTATGGTAATCAGTTGAAAACAATACATAGATTACCGGCAATTGGAGCCAAGATAAGTTCTTAAGAGTTATTCGAATTATCAATTAGATCACTTATAACAGAATCTTATTACCAATTTTTTGACATTTAATTTGCTCTATCCTGATCTAAAATATTCACTAGTACTTACATTTTGCCAAAATTTCATTTACTGAATCTACTGGTAGGAGTTTTGTAGACTTTTTTTAATATAGAAACTTGTTAATTATGTATATTATGAATAATTCATAACAGTAGGCTTTTCTGAGAGGGAGTGAATTTGGGAGGGAGAAAATTTTCTAGAGAGAGAAAATCAAGGGCAAAACTAATGATTTAGCTATTTTAGTTGGCAAGTTTTACTTGATACATCACTGAACTTTTGATTTTTTAAATTACCCCATTGAACTAATTATTATTTTAAAATTGGGTCATTCTGTTAATTTTGGTTAACTTCTGTTAAATTGTTTTGACTTTTTTTCCTACGTGGCTTTTAAACAAAAAAGAAGAAATAAAAGAAATGACATGGCCCGAAATGTCAATATCAATCCCATTTATTATAACATCGAGGAATTCCCATTTTCCTTTGGTAAAGACGGACTCTTCTTTGGCTTCTTCAAGTAATTCTCAGGAAGGCTCATAACAACCCCAATTCCGCATATTCTACCCGTCGTCATCCAACAAGCAATGACATAAAAATTACTCCACATCTTTAGCATGTTCTAGGATCGTCCAACAATAATTTCATTTTACTTCTAAAGACTTAACTATTAAACCACACAAAACAAACATGCTCAAAAAAAGGGGAAATAATCCTTGAAAACCAAATGGAAAAAAAAGTCCCAAATTACTAAAACGCGAAAGCTGGAAAATCCAATAATCAGAAGGTATAAATTAGATCAAATGCCTAGAGACTTTAGCATTACATCAATCTCGAGAAAAAGTTGAAAATTTTAGAGTTTCCACTACATATCTCATACAAAGGATAAGCAAATATCAGATCCTAATAAAATGAACAATCATATGCATTTATATAGAAAATTGTTTATCAATAATATAATCAAAATGCAGACAATTGATGCATCGAAAAGATCGAGAAAAAGAATAAGAAAATCAGAGGATAGAAACCAGAGGGAAAGAGGAGAGAGAAACCAGCGAGAAAGAGATAGGAGAAAAAAGCCATGTCA
This sequence comes from Panax stipuleanatus, assembly GCA_020205555.1. NCBI lineage: Eukaryota > Viridiplantae > Streptophyta > Magnoliopsida > Apiales > Araliaceae > Panax > Panax stipuleanatus. The sequence continues at coordinate 17,497,889 of CM035126.1, read as the reverse complement.
TTTGTTTTATTTCTCTTTTTTGTTTAAAAGCCACGTAGGAAAAAAAAAGGCAAATCAATTTAACGGAAGTGAGCCAAAGTTAACAGATTGACTCAATTTTAAAATAATAATAAGTTCAATGAGGTAATTTAAAAAATTAAAAGTTCAGTAATGTATTGAGTAAAACTTGCCAATTACAATGGCTAAATCATTAGTTTTACCGAAAATCAAGTATTGTAGTGAGAATTAAATATTTTTAGAAAGAGAGTATGAACAAATTTATAGGGATAGAGTGAAGGTGCAAGATTAAATCATTGTTTAAGACTAACCTTTCTTTGTACCTATAAGAAAAAGGGAAAAATTAATAATCCTACCAAGCATGCCATAATACTATTTAGAAGTTGAATGGTGCTGGTTAAATTTACATTCGTCGCTCTTTTCTTTTTCTTTCATTATATCAATTTTTTTTATTAGTAAATGCTCATTTATCTTCTAAGTAACTAGGTGTTGCACATTTGATTTGATATAACTTAGAACATTCACAATAGCTTCTTATATTGATATAACTTAGAACATTCACTATGTACCCAACATGTTCCTTATATTGATTCCTTAAATAATGAAATTTAAAATTTAAAACTTAAAATTTTAAAGTTTCAACAGTCAAAGAATGTTTTGACCGTTGTAACTATTTGACTTTTGTATTGGCTTCATGCGTAAGAGCTTATGATAGATGTAATATATTACAACATCTTGTTTTTAATTATAAAATCCCTATTAATTTATTAATCTTTTTTTAAGTAAGCATGTGATATTTTTAAATTTAATCAATACATATTGTAACTTATTTAGAAGAAAAAATACTAGTACTTATAAAATTTATTATTTTTACATTTCTTAGCAAAATTATTAAGTTTAAGAATGCATCTAATTGACTTATAAAAATTAATAATAATCTTATAATTTATAAAAGAGAGAGTATAATTTATCAATTGTATTCCACTGTAAAATAACTTTTATTTTATTTTAAATTTTAAGTAATTTATGGAGTGAGTATTGAATGAATTGTAGTTGCAAATGTACATAAGATCAATATTACTTCCTCCGTCCCAAAATAACTGCTTAGTTTTGACTTTTTAAAGTCAAATTGACTATTTTTTAAAATTATTTTTTGTACCATTTTTGCCAGAATATAGGTGCAGAGGTTATAACAAAAAAATATATATACAATTTACTACTAATACCAATTTTTATAATGTTAAAAATATATTTATACATGCTTAATTATTAATTTTAAAAATAGTCAATTTGACTAAAAAAAGTCAAAACTGAGCAGTTATTTTGGGACGGATGGAGTAACTTTTAAAAAGTTAATTTGTAATATTTTTAAATTTAAATTTAATATGATTAATTTAAAATTTGAAAATAATAAATTTATAATTAATAGTACTTTTATAATATTTATAATTATATGGACATAAATTAAATAAATTTATATTAATTTTAAATTTGAATACGTTTGAAATTAATTTTTAAAAAATAAGTCAATATTAAGTAGTAAAAAAGTCATGTGACAATAATGTCAAGATGTGTATGATTGATGAGTTGTCCACTTCAATGAAGGTGTGAAATGTCATTTTGCATATATAAAGAACAGTCTTTTGACTTCCTCACTCTGGGGAGTAAAATCATATATAGAGATTAAAATAGAGAATTAAATAAGGATAAAGAAACTGTTGGATAATAATTTGTTGATACATTCTTTGAAGTTGGGGATAGAGAGTTTATTGGAGAAATTGTTGTGAATGCTCTTAAGTTCTTTATATCTTTCTAACTTTCCATTTTTACATGGAGCAATGGTTTTGTTTATTTAGATGGCTGTTTCAACTTAGTTGACAAATTGTAATGGTTTTCTGATGGGAGATGAGCATAAGATTGATTTTGATTGAAGCTTCAAACTTCGAAGTTAGGGAAATAAAATTTGGAAAAAGGAAATAGTGAATAGCTTAGAAATTAGGTTTCATGCTGAGACTTGATCCTGACATGTGGGTTTTGGACTTGTTTCTAATGTCAGCAGTCAAGAAGATTGACCTTTACAGAAAAAACCCATATGACGCGTTTTGCTGTCTAAACCTAAAATTGGGGTAGCTCAACTTTATGCTACTTGTAGTTGTGGTTTTAATCAATTCATATGAAGCCAAGTGTACCTGTTAAGTGCTGGTTTGTTGTTATTTGAAAAATGAAACCTTTATTGCCTCTCTTTTTTTCCCTTCTGGTAAGTGTGGCCAGCCAGAATTGCTTCCAAGCCTATCATATTTCTCCCTTTTGACGGTGCTTGTGGGCATGCAGAAGTAAATCATATCGAAAGTTTGAAGCATTGATATTGTTATGTTATTTACAGTTAGCACTACAATTTTGATGTCCTGCTGTCGCATTATAAGTAAAGATTGGTAGAACCAACAATTGATTCGTCTCTTTTTGCAGGTTCAGCAGCTGGTATATTGAGTCGCAAGTTAATTGAGTTTTCCATCTTAGGTGCAGAAAACTTAGCCAGGACTCTACTTATGTACTTATCAAACACTCCTTCATCCCAATCTGTGTACTTCCCAACTCTTGTATGTAATTCTGAGCAATTCAATAGAACAATTATCAACCACAATTTGCAGTATTCTGCCTTTGACACGAGACAGGAACCCCGTCCTCTCAATTCCAGTGATTTCATTGACCTTATCCATAGTGGAGCTGCCTTTGCCTCTCCATTTCTCCCAGACGACCCAGTTCTTGACCGTATTGACCAGAAAATTCTGGGTCGAATGCCAGGAAAACCGGTTCCTGGTGGTTGGTGTTTAGGCGAGCCTGGAAGTGACACATGTATTGAATGGGGAGATGCTGAGGTTTTGAGGCCAGGTCCAGGAGCAAGAAGACTCGAGAAGATCTTGGTTGAACTACTATCGAATGGAACGACTCAGTCTCGTCAATGTGTATCAGAATAATGTCACCAGAGAACCAGAATCACAAGTGTAGATAGATTTTAGAAGGGAGGAAGGAGGAGAAAATGATCGGTGAGGAATTGCTTTTTTAAGTTTTAACCTTGTGCATGTTGAAATTTTTTGTTAAATGTTCATTTTGTTTAGCTCATTTTTTTGTTTGTAGAACTAACTTCATTGGAGGTGAGAATTGTTGTATACAGACAAATCAGATTTACATCTGTTCAAGGCAGAGTAGAAAGAAAATGATATTCTTGCACCTTCTTCTGTCATTTGATCTTTTGTTTTCCACAACGGAAAATAATATTTTCGCTAAGACTCGTATCACGTGAATAGTACGTGAGACTCACAGTTATGCGATTTTAAACAAGTATGTTAGTGTTTTGTGTACGCAACACGCGGGCTCCCCTGCTCGGCTCCTTCCTCCTTGCATTTTATTTTTATTTTTTTATAAAGGAAAATGCTTATGCTACAAATTTATATCCATAACTAAATTTCAATAATCTGGTAAATAAATTTCAATTTACTCCTTTTATTGTGTTGTTAATTTAATATTTGTGTCGTTAAATATATATTTAGAGAAATTGAATAATAAAAGTATTGGAGGGGATTATAAGTGAGTGATCTTTTTCACTTTTCTCCATAATAATAATTAAGAGAAGGCTGATTATTCAATATTTGCTCACTACATAAAACAAGAGGGAATTAATCCTGCCATAATAGTGTGGTGGTAATTTCCAAGATAAGGATATCCATAGGATTAAAAGTCATAATTTTTTACTCCTATTACATTTCCACCTTAGTTAATTTAAGGTCCACTACCAAATAAAAATAAAATGTCATAATCTAGGGGTAGATTATGCAATGATTACATGTTCAAGTTGCACAGCCCTCTCCTAAATTCTCCATTTATATGACAATAAATTTAATGATAAAATTAAATTAGTATCAAAGTAAAACTCTAAACTGATAAGATAAAATAAATAAATTTATTATTTTATTAGCTTAAGAGATTTGGTCAAAAACAAATAAACAATAGTAATATTAAAATAAGCAAACTTTGTTGACAAATAAGACGAGTTAGTTGGTGTTTGTTTACATCTTAATATCTCTTAACAGCTTCACATCTGATTCGGTAAGAGGGTAAAATTATTTAGTAAAATTTTATTTGCTTTTTATTATCGTCTCTTAATCGGTAAAAAGAACATATAAATCTAAATCATTAAGAGTTGTCTCTTAATGAAAATTTTAAATCTATGGAGTCTCTATAAATATTGTACTCCCTCGATTCCAAATTTTAAGATCAATATTGAGTTTTGAAAAGTCAATTTAAGATATTTTTAAATTTAAAATTCATTCTAATATTTTATACTTTTTAGTTACCATACAGCTTTTTAAGTTCAAAATGATCTAATTTATTAAGATATATTAACTATTCAAATCTTAATTGCTCAATTTTTTTAAACACCACCTTAATTTTTTAAAAGACGTAGCAGGATAACTTAACATTTAAAAATAATTCTGGAAAAATCTTAAACAGAAGTTGACTCCTACATTAAATTAATACATATATATATATATATGGGCTATATGTAGCTACACAGCTGTGTAACTACACAGTAGGCTATAGTGACGGTTTTCTAGAGCTATAGCGACTGTTTGTCTGTCGCCATAGATATTCTGTCTATAGCGACAGACAAACCATCGTTATAGCCCTGAAAAACCGTCGTTATAGCCTACTGTGCACTACACAACTGTGTACTTATATTTTTCCATATATATATATATATAAACGTATTATGGATACAACTATATTTGACAATCAAAATAATTTATTGTACGGAAAGGGCAAGGTACGTGCCAAGTAATATGCTTTCTCCACTTGTGTGCATTAGGTTCCCATATGGAATTTGAAAAGTTTAAAGAGAAAAAAAAAGAATTTTATTTTAAAATTATTAGAGCTTTAACTATTTTTACAGTATATTTTATTCTACTTCTTAATATTATATTTTTCGTGGTATCAATAACTAAATTTATTTTAATAGAAATAAATTTTCTTATTTTTAATTTTTTTCCCATTCCAATTGGAGGTGCATTAGGTTCCATATGGAATTTGAAAAGCTTAAAGAGAAAAAAAAAAGAATTTTATTTTTAAATTATTGGAGCTTTAACTATTTTTACTTAATATTTTATTCTACTTCTTAATATTATATTTTTTGTGGTGTCAATAACTAAATTTATTTTAATAGAAATACATTTTCTTGTTTTTATTTTTTTTTCACGACATGATTTTATTGCGAGTATACAAGTAATTCAGTTATGTTAAAATTTATAAATTATACCATTATATCTGTTGGCTTGCAAATAACCTAGAATTATAAGGGATAAAATAAAATAAATTAGTGTAAGACTCTTTTTTAATTTAAACTAAGGCCGGTTCTAAGAATTTGGAGGCCCTGTGCGAGAAAAAAATAAGGGTCCTCTCGCATATAAAAATATTAATTTTTTATCAGCACCAATATATAAAGCAGAATTAATATCAAAATTCATCATTAATTAAAATAATAAATGTCAACGTCGAGTAACAAAATTATCAATTAGAAAGAAAATATAGCTAAAATTTCAATAAATTATCAATTAAAAAGAAAAGGTAGCTAAAACTTAAATAGATAATAAACTTCACACGATCGCTAGCATCATTCTTGCATTTTTTAATGCAAAATCATCAATCAAACTTTCATAATCAATTTTTTACATATACATAAAAAAATTAAAATCGAGGGCCCTCCGAATTTGAGAGCCCTGTGCGGTCGTCCATTCTGCACCCCTCTCAGGGTCGACCCTGATTTAAAGGTTGACACTTAATATTAACAAAAACTTATCGTCATATGTAGCATAATTGAAATTAATTGATTTATGAGAGAAATAATTTATATATCGATAAATTTATAATGAAATTAAATTACAACTAATGTAAAATTTTAAAGAATATAATAAATTAAACTAAAATAAAATAAAATTGTTCTTAATATTCTATTTTTATCGCAAGGACTCTATAGGGTGATTGCAGGCTAGCAACTACTTATAACATGGGTGGAGCCCACGCAGACAAGCAACCGCACTGGCCCACCAAATTCAAACGAGGCCAAGATCGGGGCCCCACTAGAAGTAGTAGTAGTCCAACTAAACAGAACGGAGCGTCGATTAATAAACTTGAAAAGATCACCGCCGCCACGTGCGGTGTCGGAACAGTCAAACGATTTTGAGATTTTAAAAAGATTAAATAAATAAATAAACCACCACGTGTTAGCATATTATTGGTTGGTTGACGTGTGAATTGCATTATATAGAAACAAGAGTTGCATTGTTCTGCTCGCCGGAGTTAAAGAGAGCTGCCCGTTGCGTAGGCGGCCCGCGCACTCTTATCTCTTTTTTAAGTCACACTTTATGTTTCCAATATTGCCCCCAAAAGTTTCCCTCTAATCACAGTTTGGTCCTCCTCCCAAATTGGAAAGAGACATGTGCATTCATTAGTAGTCCTCCTCCACTACTAAAAATCTGACTCGGTAGTTACTATGTTCACACAAAAGTTTGGTGTACCCTCACTAGTATAGTTGCCCCATCATAATTTGCCTCATGTGATAATACCAGCTCCGTTTTAAAGAAGAGTGCCTCTTTTTTCTTTTTCTTTTTTCTAAAGATAATTTGTAAAATTTTAAATTTATTGCATTTTATGCTTGTTTTAAGAATAATAGTTTTAATAAGATTTTATGAATAATTTGTAATAATTTCATTTGTATTAACTAGATCCTTCTGGTTAAATCTGAGGAGATATTAATCCTATTATTAAAAGTCTTGTTCGGAAAGGGAAGACATCGTCTTGTCACAAAGTCGAAAAACTTCTCTTTATTACTAGGATAGTTGTTCTTGTGAGGTTCTCACTTTATATGACATTATTATTCATATTATACCTAAGAGATTATTTATGTTGGTTATGAAATTTATTTGTATTTGTCATAATTATTAATTAAAATTACCTCACATAAATTCTCGTCAATTTCAAATTTCAAGATTTTATAATTAACTTTTAAAAACAAATAGCGTAGAGTATTCCTCTCATTCATAAAAATGATTTTATTTGTCAAAAACAATTAGTTTGAAGAAAAAAAGTCTCATTTTTCTTATAGTGGTTTAAAATACAATGTAATTAAGTTTATCATCATAATTTCGTTTTAATAGAAAATTAAACTCTTTTAGAATAAAGGAAGTAAAATTTTGAGTTTAAAATAAAAAAGCAAAAGATATTAGAAAAATAATTAATACGATAACTTAAAGCTTGATATTTGTTAGTTAAAATATGAGTGATAGTTTTGAAAAACCTCAAGAGGATCATAATCTTATATTATATTACCTATTCTTTTGTCATCTCGATAACCATTTTAAGTGAAAAAATATATTGGTACTTATAGGTTGTGTGGTTATTAGAAATATAATATTCCTTTATTTGTATATCAAAATATTAATTGACTTTTTGATTGCATTTTAATACATTTTTACAGCCTAACTCTTTATGTAGCTTAACAACTTACATATTTGTATTAAAATGTCATTTGAATAGTTTAAACTCATATTTGTATCTTAACTATTTAGAGGACCTATTAATACAAAGATGTGAGCCGTTAAAATACATTAAAAAATTGACCGTTAAGATGCAAAGTCAAACATCACCTTATATTAGTGGACATCTAAAATGACCCTTCCAAATATTATGTATGCCATTTTATTATTTAATATTTGATCATTATATATTTCAAATATGCAACAAGAGACTTAATATGGAAACTGGAAACTTTATCAAAAAAACAGCAAAGATAAAAGTGATTAAGAAAAATAAGTATTATGTGGTGTTTGATTGCATCTTAATGTATCTTAAGAGTTCACCTCTTAATGCATTGTAACAGCCCATATTTTTGTATTAAGAGGTACTCTAAATAGTTTAGACTCATATTTATATTTTAACTATTCAGAGAACCTCTTAATACAAATATGTGAACTCTTAAGAGACATTAAGAGGTAGACTGTTAAGATGCATTAAGATGCAATCCAACACCACCTTAGTTTGTGTTTGTTTACCTCTTAATACATCTTTATATTTGATTTTGTAAGAGGATAAAATTGTTTGATAAAATTTTATTTGTCTATTATCGTCTCTTAATCCGTAAGAGAAAAATATAAATCTAAATTATTAAGAGTTATCTTTTAATAAAAAAATTTAAATTTATAGAGTCTCTATAAATATTGTACTCCTTCTATTCTGAATTTTAATATCATTATTGAGTTTTGAAAAATCAATTTAAAATATTTTTAAATTTAAAAATAATATTTTAAATTTTAAATATATAAAATATGTTATACTTTTTATATATCAAACAACTTCTTAAATTCATATACAATTTTACTTAAATAATTTAATTTATTAAAATATATTAACTATTCAGATCTTAATGGTTAAATTCTATCAATTACTTTAAATGGTAATTCAAGTGAGTGCATGAAAAAAAGCATGGACAAAAAAGGCAGGATATCATTGCCTTAGTAAACGTAAAAAATATTATTATATAAATATAAATAAAAAATAAAGAGAAGAGAAGAGAAGAGAAATAAAAACAGGCCAAAAATCGTCATCCCCTGGTTGCCATCCATCCAAAGGATTCTGCTTTGTTGATAATATACCCAACTGAAATGAAAACAGAGTCCCCATAACCTTTCTCTCTCCAAAAATACACAAAACAAAACCCTTTGCAGCTTTTCTTTCTCTCTCTATTTATCTCCTTTGATTCTCTCTCTAGAAATGGAGGCTCTGGACGCACCATGCTTGATGATGGATGATGACCTTCTCAACTTCTCCCTTCTTGAGGATGAAGACGAAGATGGCAACAAAACTAAAAACCCTTCATCTTCTTCCTCAAACCCTAACCCCCAAGACCCAGATGATCACAGCCGTTCATTTCCTGTAAGTTTCTTCTCCATTTTCAGTTATTCCGTTTTTGCCCCTTCAAAACCCAGGCCGCCGAGTTTTTGTTTGACTGGCGCTTTTGGGGTTTCCTGTGTTTTTTAGGGGTCAAAATCGTCGTGACTCGGCTGGGTCGGACGAGTTGTGGGTGAGTTGGTTTCGAGTTGACCCGGTAAGAGTCTGTACTGGTTAAGTGGTTTAACGGCAACTATTTAATGAAAAGGAAACGTACGGTGTTAGTATTTTGGTAGAGGCTAAAATGACTATTTTGTCCCTTGAAACCCAATTTTTTTTTGTAAATAGTTAATGATTCTGGAAGGGTACATTTGGCATTAAATTTGTCTGTGTGGGAGTCTAAATTATTGGGGGCTGACTGAGCTGTATTTATTTTATTTTCATGTCCTTGATATGTGCAGTCCTCACTAAATGTTGAAAGTTGGAATTATTTTCAAAAGACAATTTTATCCTGCACCAAACATTCTATTTACTTGCATAACCAATCCAACAAGAAAGAGTTTTGACTTTATTGTACAATTGGGCAAGTACAGTAACATGCAACATGTTACATAATAGTCCATTATTCAAATGAGATGGAGCCCGCTATGTACATATCCATTTGATTTTTATCGAGTCAATTTACAATAATTTTAAATTTTAAAATTTAAAATTAAAATTGACGTGAATTTATTTAATTTTAATTAATATAATAAAGAAAAAGTATTGTTATTTACAAAAATGTTATTTCAAAATTACAATAAAAGTTTATATCACAATTTGAATTTGTTAGGATTTGGTACCGGGGGAGTAGTTCTATTGGGGGCACTTCATCTTTAACTGAGTTGACTCAATTTCTTGGAGAGTTGGTACTGATTACTGAGTCATTACCCAGGAATTTGCAGAGGAAGAATTGGAATGGTTATTGAACAAAGATGCATTCCCGGCACTTGAGACTGCCCTGGATATTTTCTCGCCTCAGCAGAATCACCTAAGCCCAGTGTCTGTGCTCGAAAACAGCAGCAGCGGCAGCAACAGCAACAGCAGTACCATTATGAGCTATTGTGGGACCCTTCCAGTTCCGGTAAGCTTCCCAGTTCGTGCCCGGAGCAAACGTAGACGAAGAAGACGAAGAGGGTTCCCAGAGTTGCCCGGGCAGCAGGGCTGGTGGTGGAATCAAGTGAACATCAAGAATGTGAAGCAAGAATTCCCAAAGCCATCACCAACAGTCACCAGTGGTACTGCAATTGGTAGAAGGTGCCAGCATTGCCTAGCTGAGAAGACCCCACAATGGCGTGCCGGCCCCATGGGGCCTAAAACTCTATGCAATGCTTGCGGGGTGCGGTACAAGTCGGGCCGGCTCGTGCCAGAGTATCGCCCGGCCAGTAGTCCCACATTCTCGAATGAGCTGCATTCGAATTCTCACAGGAAGATTATGGAGATGAGAAGGCAGTGTCAGGTGGGAGAGGTGATGACGAATGAAGCCTGTGGATATAGGGTAGGATAGGGTGAGTAGCTCAATTTAAATTACATTTTCTGACTCCCATCCTTTTTAGCATAGTTACATTAGGAATTAGGATTTGTTGTAACGGTCTAGATGGTTAGTGAACCATATTTGTTTACTTTAATTCAATTTTATTAGGGGAATTTTGGTTTTAGTGTGCTTTGTTATGCAATAGAATTAGAAAAAAAGAAACCCTGAAAAATGTGGTTTGGTTTTTGCCGTTGATTATACCTTTGTTCTCTACTTCTCTTGCTTGGATTGGGGAGGATGACTTTTGGATTGCAGAATTGAGGGTTTTGCTGAATTTTAAATGCAGAAAGTTTTCTTATCCCAGCTAACATTGATGGTTAGTCCATAATTTGCTGTTGATTCTTAAAAGAGTGTTGGAGAAACTCCTTTTTACTTTATATCTATATTTTTTCTTCTTTTTAAATATGTTCTCTCTTAAATTTTTGTTTGTGACTAATATAGCTCAACCTTGAGTTTCAATCAAGCAATGGTTGGATGTTGGGTAGCTTTGAGGTAATAGGCTTATTTCAGTTCTGGCTGTGGTCTGTGCAATTCTTTCTGCCCTTCTTATTGAATAGAGGTTTATAAAGATTGCAAATAAGATTATTGAGCATCAGATATCTGCTACCCGTATGTGATTCCTTTTATCTCAAGTCTTAACCATGTGAGTATGCTTTTGTACTTTATGTTATAAAACAGTTTTCGGTAATAATTGTTAATCCTATATTGTTGAATGAAACTGTAAAGATGGAGTTTCGAGACTTAAAAAGTATTGAAATTGTTTCAACGAACTCAAGATTTCAGCTCTCATCTTCTTGAAAAGGGTGTGTTGGGAATTATTTTCTCTGTTGTTGTCAGTTTGTCAATAGCATTGAACAATGAGAGCTGAAAAGAGGGTATGCTCTTTTTATTTTTGAGATGTCTTTAAAGGGTCATTGCTTGCTGAATGTTTTATCTGTTGTATATGTATGTGAGAATGCAGGTTTGAGCATGAGAGCAGTCATAAGTTCATTCTGCACTCAGTCTAGTCACACTCACAGTGGATCAGGTAATATTTTTTGGTTAGCTATAGAACATAAGTGGTTTAGTTTGTGCTAGACCTGATAGCTTTCATTTACTGTTGGTAGAAGTGTGAAATTAGGATCCCGGTCATCACGGTAAGTTGGTCAATTGACCAATACAGTTCTGACATGCAGAGAGAGATCACCTCCTGGTCTACGTGTCGAAACTGTATCGGTCAATTAACTAATGTTAACTTCATGCTAACCACTCCCGTGAAATTACTTAATGACAAATGACCGACTTAGATTCGAGTAAAAGTGCTTAATAGTATTGCTTGATAGTAATGGTGTCTAATACTTGTTACATTAATGTAAAGTGGAAGATGGAATGGGCGAAGGGGCCAACCTACTTGTATTTTAGCCTTTACCATGATGGTTGTTATGCTTTCTCTCTTGTGCAAATCGTTAAGCAACTTGGGGCCCTTTGTCATGTGGGAGGTGGGATTTTTCCTTGATGGGAATTATGTGAAATGTACCCATTCTTTAGCTCTCAAAAAATACATTATTCATATTGAATAATGAGTTATGGAGGGCCATGCCATATTTTGTTTAGATTTAACACGAAATGGTTGCATTGATACGTATCATCCAGCACACATGGCTGCATCGCTGCCTATTTTTAATGGAGATCGTTATGTAGAATTATTGAAGTTTTGTTTGTTTTTTCTTCTTCGGTGGAATAGGTGGGTTTCAGAACAGAAAACTATGGCACTTGTTTTGCCGATTGAAACAACAAAACAAAACATTAGGAGACAAGTATGGCACTTGTTTTTCTGGATGATTAGTTGACTTGGACAACATTGAGGTTGTGAGTTGAATTTAACTGCATATTAGGAGTATGAATTGATTCATTTGCAGAACCTCAACATCTTTCAAGTATTTGAGAATTTAGTTGCATATGCTATAAGTTTCTCAATGTTTTGGGTGTATTTGTAAATTCTAAAAGTTAGGTTCCTAAATTGTAACACTTCCTCTTGGGCTGTTGGTTGGGCAGGAGAGAAGTATGCCCACATCATGAAAGAATTTTTTTTCTTCCTGTCCTCACCTTTTGGCTTTGGGAAAACAAAGCTATTGGAAGAACTATTGGTACATATTTCAAAGGAGTGATTAACACAAAGTTAATTTTGATTAATTGATGAATACAGTGTCGACACGTAGTTCGGGAGGTAACAGAAAGTGAACTTCAAAGTTTGTGACTTTGTATAGTCTAGACAACTAAAAGGATATTTGAAAGCTTTAAAAGTGCATCCATAACAAAATACAATCATCTTGAATTGCATTTATAATTATTTTAAAATAAATGGAAAAGTAACATAAAGTTTCCCTCTTTCATGCGTAAGATATTGAGAGCTTTTACATATATGAGATCAAGGGAGGTGGGTGAATCACCGTTATTAATTAGTAGGTGCTAAATTTAGATAACTAATTTATTAGTGATATTTTAGTTATTTCACCATTTTATTTATTTATCAAGGTTAAAAATGCCCCCCAAAAATATATATTCTATGAAAATTAACATCAATTAAGTTAGCGTTTAGTAGTTCTGAGGAAAGAAGGAAAATTTTCTGTAATATAGGTTAAATTCTTATTTTTGTTTAGAGGTAAACTCAAACATGTGAATATGTGATCCCACACCTATCACTAGGGATGGCAATGGGGGCGGGCCAAAGGTGAGTATTACACGTCTCACCCACACCCCCGGTCTTATAAAAATCCTCCGATCTTATAAAAATTCTCCATATTCGTCCCATTTCTCACGTGAATTAAAACTTGATAATCATCCCCATCCTCATGGGGAATTTAAACCACCATAGAGAATTTACGTCACTACGGGATTAATATTTTATGATTTTTTTAAATAAAAAATTCAATTTTAATTATATTTATAATAATACATACATGAAAATTAATCATACTTTAACTTATACATGATAAATTTAAGAAAAGTCAAATTATATATATATATATATATACACACACACACACACACAATGATATATGTTTTAATTATGTAATAAATAATAGTTTAATTAACATATAAACTATCCGTGAACATGACAGAAATTGGGACGGTGAAAACAAATATCATTCCTTCCCTATCAATATTCACATAAATAACATTCGATAATTCTCCATCCTCGCTTCATTTTTAATGAGTCCTCGCGCCTCACGTGTCAACTAGCTATCACCTTTGATCTGCACATTGATTGAATTTCTTTTGTCAAGTCTCTAAAAGCTTTAAACAAGTAATTCAGTGTAACACCATTTCTTTGTGTTCACATCTAATGGTGTTTTGTATGATTAATTTCATTTTGTCCTTCTAATCAAAAAAATATCTAGTAGAGATATTGCTTGTAGAAAGGAGGGAATCCATATCCCACTATATATATGTCAAATTAGTCCTGACTCAGAAAGTAATCTGAAAAGGAAAAAGAAGGCAATCTAAGCTTTGGGGTTGGGGTTGGGGTTGGGGTTGGGGTTGGGGTGGAGTGGGGGGGCAGAGGTGAAGATTCTTAAACTGTGGGGGAATAATAAAGTTGTAGTATCAACTGGCCAAATCGATTGCACATTTGCACGCCACCCCCTTCATCAAAAATAGTACAGTGAGATCACTATTCCGACACGTGTTTTTGATATTTTTATATGATTATTTTTCACATAAAGGTAATACTCATTATATGCTCATGTAAGAGAAGACTATAGTGAAAATATCAAAAATATATATGAAAATATCTGTTCGCATAATACAATTACAAGATATTGGAAGTCCGTCATTGAATCGGAAATGCATTGAAAATAAAATTTACTATTTTCAGACTTAAATAAATCGAGTCTTGTTATATATATACATATGACTATATATTTATGTCGATTGGAATCGGAAATGCATTGAAAATAAAATTTATTATTTTTAGTCTTAAATAAATCGAGTCTTGTTATATATATATACATATGACTATATATTTATGTCGATTATAAATACAGACGTATGTAGACGGTAAATATATTATGGACATATTAGTTAGAAGAAATTTAAAATTATTTATACACTAATTTATTTTGCCTTATCACTTACCCTGTATTTATGAGTTTTGTTTCTGACAGAATGGATTCCCCTATAAAAACCTCACAAACAAGGGGTTAGAATTCTGCATAAGTCGCAATTCAACATTTAAATTATTTTTCAAATAAATTATACTTATTTTAAAATTTAAGATTTAAAAAAATAAAAATAGAATATTTTTTGTTTAGTGGAGGGAAAATATGTAAGTCAGTAAGTGTCTCACTTTTTCTTGTTTTAAAAAAAATAAAAATAAAATATTTAACTCTTCCCTTTCAATTCTTTATTTCTGCTACTCCATTTAGGCTAAATCTAACCGTGGAGGGAAAAGTGAAAAAAAAAAGGAAACTTAAATGAAACTTAAAAAATTATTGGAACATCATTAATTATCTATAATATTATATTTTAATAATGTTATTGGTATTAGAAATTTTAATAATCATTTATATTTTCTAAAAATATAAATGATTGATTTTTTATATATATAAATAGGAGTTTTCCGGCCTTGCAACCAGACTATATGTCCCCTTCCCAAACAAGACTTTTAATAATAGGCTTTCGCTCGCAGTCTATAGTCCTTATGCTTGATGTCAGTGAGAGTTGAACTCAAGACTTCTGAGTTTACGGCTGGTTTCAAGTTATTTTTTAAATCACTGAGCCAAGCAGCAGGGTTAAATGATTAAAATTTTATGTGTATTAAGATCATTTTCTCATATTTATATATTTCCTTTTATTTTTTTTCCCTTTGCGTCCAAGTTCTAAACATTCCCTTAAAACTCATCAAGCATTAAAAATAAAAAACACCACAAGGGGGCCTTGTTGCCTAACGTAGTTGGGCTTGATGGGCTCACCAACATTCTCGCTACATTTTTTATTGCTAAAAATTTGTAAGTTTCATTAGATTAAGTAAATTTACCAAAAAAAAGGAGAGCCCATTCTTGGGGTGAAGATGGTGGACAAAGGGAGTGGTTAGCATGAAGTTAATTTTGGTCAATTGATTAATACAGTGTCGACACGCAGGCAGGAGGTGATCTTTATCTGCGTGTCAGCACTGTATTGATCAATTGACTAACTTATCATGAAGTTAACTTCATGATAACCGAATCCGTAAACAAATAGAATATTATATTTTAGACCGATTGTGATTCATATAGGCAATTAATATTTGACTATCTATATTATAAAGCCGCCGTCTTATATTATTTTTCTTCTTCATATTTTGCTCTTGTAAATTTAATTATATTACTATTTTGTCATTTTTATATTAATTTTTTTATCTTTCTATTTAGTATTTTAAATTTATATAAATTTCTTATTTTACTTCACATAATTTACACAGGCATCGACGTGTACCACCAGATGCTAGTTATCATGAAAGTTTTATTAGTGTTTAATGCTTGGAACAAAATTTACATAATTCCATCCAAATGCATATTTTGTGTTGGAGCTTAATAGTTTTTCATTTCTTTCCTTCATTATCTTTCAATAAGGTTTCACTGTGGATGTGAACGAACCGAGTTATTCGCGATTTCGACTCTATTATATTAAACGCTTAGGGTTTCGCTATTGATGTAAACGAATCGCATTGTTCAGTTCTTAAATATATAAAGTTCAACTTGACTCCACACAGTCAAAACTCGAAAACATCTCTTAAATTGTTCAAGTATCGAAACAATTATGATTGAAAAGAGATTTAATAGTTTGTGCAATCCATTTTTCTTTGGTCGGCAAATCACGACATGGCAGTGAGCATAATCATACAAACTTTATTATGTTAATTATTGATTGTATTGAAAGGGAAAAGGCCTACATAATATACACTCAATTATTTGTGTCTTGCTTCCACGACCATTAAACTCCGAGACTCTATGTATATAGTTGAGTGTTTGCTTGTGAATCTGGCAAAGTGGCAATCACCTCACCTGATGTTTGGCATTTTGCATAAGCTGATCAATTTTTAAATAGCATTTCCAATATAAATATGGATTGTAATCACTATCAAATTGTTGCTTGTACAAGCACAACCAATGTGCATATCATAGTGAGTAGGACTGTAAATGATAACCAAAAAATATTTGAAGTTTTAATGAAATTAAATAACCAATATATATATATATATATATATAGGAGCGGATCAATGGCACTAACTTTTTTACACAATTTTTTGATTCTTGGATTTGAACACTCTTAATGGCTAAAATTAAAGCTGATTTTTAATTTATACACTCTATTCTTTGTATAACAACCTATATGAATGCATATATTATCATAATATTGGTGATAACAAACCAAAACTTTAGTATAATTTTACACAAATGTTGTGGAAGCAAGTATGTATATCAAAGAATAGAGTGTATAAATTAAAAATCAGCTTTAATCTTAGCCATTAAGAGTGTTCAAATCCAAGAATCAAAAAATTGTATAAAAAACTTAGTGCCATTGATCCGTCACCATATATATATATATGGAAATAATGATCATACACAGTTATGTATGTTTTATTTGCGCACAGTATGCCAAAACTACGTCGTTTTGGTAGATTTATTTTTAATTTCTGATTTGAGAAGAGATAAGTTGTTTTTAAAAAAAACAAATTTACTAAAACGACGTAGTTTTGACACACCGTGCACAAATAAAACATACACAGGTGTATATGATCATATTACCCTATATATATATATATATATATATATAAGTATATGAGTATAGGGTTTAAGTCTCATTAAGTTTGAGATATGACCAAATTTTTATGCATCTTTTCACAAATATTATTTTATTATTTATTATCATTTTTAATAAAATTTGACTACAAAAGTCATAAAGTGATCCATCGAAGCTAGAAATGATCTTTTGTACCCTTTTCTTGATCCAATATTTGTTCTCAGCCCTTTTTCATTCAATTGTGAGGGATGTGTAGGTGACAAATTAGTGTGCAAGGAGAAAAAGAGAGATCTTCAATCATAGAATGTTGCCTAAGAAAAATAAAAAGAATAAATAATTTTATAGTACAAGAAATATAAATTCATTGAGAAAAAAAAAAACACTGATAAAAAAAACTAGAAAATTGTCCTCGTTGACTTTAACTTGGATCTTTTTAGTTTGACCAGCCCAATCCGCAGGCAAAGGTTTGGGATCTTTTACATTGGGCCTGCTCGAATAAAATTAAACCCGAAAAAAAAAAATACTACCTTTGAGGCAATATTGTCGAGAGCAGATCTTCTGTCCCCAAATTCTCTGTCCCTTTGTGTCCCACCACTTAAATGTTGACACATATCCTCTTACTTAACACCAATTAACTCTAAAATTAAAAAAAGACAAGTGTCAACATTTAAGTGGTAGGACACAAGGAGACAGAGAATTTAAGGACAGAGGATCTGCTCTCATATTGTACTCCCCATGTCCCTTCAAGAATATCCAAAGTAATTATTTTACACAAATTAATAAAAAAAAAATTAAAGACAATATAATTTGAATTTGAATTATATTTATACCTATTGTTTTTCGCATGCAATTACAAAAATAATTTCCTTTTGTCTTTTTAAAAGCAATATGGGCCTGAACTGCATGTACTTTGTAAGAGTGATCAATTAATCTTTTTACATATTTTAAGTATAAATTTGTACTTTTAAACATATTTTAATGGTTAATTTCTTTTGAAAATAAAGACATATTTTGAGGGACAAAGGGAGTATTTTTTCTGATTAATATTTTATTCATATATTGTTTTTTTCTCTCTCTATATTAGTGCATATTTAATTCATAAATATCAATACACATAGAAAGTGGTCGTTTGAATAACTAAATCGCTAGGTCAACTTCATTGAACTGCTCACAAATATATATATATATATATGGTCCGGATCTTAAGCTTACAATTTATTCAACATACCTTCCTTACCCACTTTAGCGACTGACAACATATAGACGACAGTTGTATATATAGCGACAGACCGAACCGTCGTCCGATCCGTCGCTAAAGGGGGTAAACAAGATATGTTAGATAAAGGGTAAGCTTAAGATTCAGACCGTGTATATATATATATATTGACGAATATGAACGAAGTTGGACTGCGATCAACGTAAAAATTAATGCAATAAGAAAAATAAATTAAGATGTTATCATTCTTAATTTTTATATATTCCATATATACATCTACGTCACAATAATAATTCGATTGAAAATTTTCGCAATATATTAAAGGACTCCTTTCAAACTATTCATGTTTAACTTTTGTATCATTTTTTTGATATCTAAAACACATTTATGACATATAAAAGAATTTGCACGAAATTTATTTTAGAATTCAATCCAAACATATTTTTTAAAAAAAAGATGATGCCAGCAATGACTTAATTGTGTACTTTTTTTCTTTTTCTTTTTTAAATAATTATTTATGCATTTTTAAGAAGAGCCACGTGGCATAATACAAATGGATAAACACATAGCCTTGGTGATGTAATAGTTTATTAAGTTAGCACCACAACTCGAGGTTGAAGTCAAATAAAACTTTTGCTTGTATACGCGTTATTTTTCATTGATTATCGGTTAAGTTTGGTCTCATTCAAATAGTAGTAATTAATTAGGGAAAGTTTGACCATAATGCTTAGGAGATCTCTCACCCTTTTTCATTTGTTTAGTTTGACTACTCCTATTTACTCTTTTAACCCCCTCCCCCTCCCTCTCCCTCTCCCTAATTTTGATATCAACGAACCAAGTCTTTTTACAAATAAAATCATTTGTCTCTTTAGATAAAAAGTTGGTTCGATTTAGAATTAACTCGTAAAAATTCAACTCCATTTAGCTGGTTTGAACTTGATTCTAGTTTTGATTTAGTCAAATTTGTTTGATAAATTAGTCTAAATTTATTTGAAATTTAACCCCATTCAATCTATTAACTTACGGTCAAAATTCAATTGTGTCTCATTTATTAAGCGAGTCAAATTCATCCAAAAAATTTAAAGTCATTCAACTTAACTTAATTCATTTAACTCAAAATTAAACTCAAACTCGACATGTCAAAATTCAGTTAGACTCTATTTTTTTTTTATACAAAAAATAGGAGGTAGATAAGGTATTTCAAACTCCCGACAAAATACATTGCGTCTACAACAACTACACATATCTAAAAAAATTCTTACCGCACTTATATATGTCGGAGCCAAATCTCAAAGATACTAGTTAGACTATGATTATTAGTACTAGAACTCAAACTTAAGGCTAAAAACGTCTACTTACCAAGTTAAGGTTTTGTGGAGATAAGCCTAACCCAATTAAAGAGAAAAATAAATCCAGCACAAGGGGAGGGTTACAAGATCAACCACTAGGAAGGTGGGCTGAAATTCCATTGGAACACATGAAAATCTAGTCATGTCCTGCCATGTGCTCCCCCTCCAATTCAACTTTATATATATATATATATATATATACTGCCTTTTTTTTAATTCAAGTGTCAATTTTTTTAGGAACATTATTTTTTAAATTGCTCCCAGCAAAATATTAATACTTTCAAGGATCATATGATTTGCGGCTAGACTAAAAATCATTGATTTGGACATAAAGTAAGTGCTTGACACAGTTCTTGAAAAGCTTTCACCTTCAATTTCAGGGTCCATTTGCTGCCAAAATGTAGGGTCCACTTTAATACCCCATGTGTTATAATAGTGTTAATACTTGTATTTGTTAACATAAATAAAGCCAATAATAAAACAAGATGTATGTTAGAAAATGCTTCATTTTGTGTTGCCTGCCTGCAATAGTTATCAACCCATAAACTATTAAAGAAATACAAATATATTAGTAATAAAAGGGTATTTTTAATTTGCATGAAAGATAACATTTCTTTTAATTATTTTATTTACAATATTTTCATGTTAGCAAAAGCAAAATAAAAAATAAAAATTAAAAAATAAAAATTAAAAAATAAAAAATGAAGCTTTTCAAAGTAGACTTGATAAAAAGTATTCAATTATTTAAAGTCACTTTTAAATAACTAATGGAAAATAGATTTGATGAAAAATTTGAATAATAAATGGGACTTTATTTATATGAACAAAGGCTTGTGGTTGTAAAAATAATAATTTCCCATATAAAAAATACTACTACAAATCCAGAGAACAATGAAAATACGACACCGTACCCATCAAAATTTACTTTCACTTCAGTGGATTTTTCATTACACAAAGAAGAGAAAAAACGAAGAAAAATACTAACGAGAAAATGAAGTTTTCTTGCCTTTCTGAATCACAAAAGAGGAACTTTTTGAAAGTGAGAGAAGGAGAGAATCTGGTTTATATATAGAGAGAGAATGGAAGAAGTGAGAGAAAGGGTCGAAATACATGCTTGTCGGCCATTAGAGCTTCACTGAGGAGCTCTAATCCTTCCCTTTGATTCATCTTTATACACTTGATCAAAACAAAAAATAAGACTTGGGTGTCTTTTGTTTTGCTTCCTCAAGGATTTTTTTTTCCAAATAAAATACCCAAAAAAAAGCCTTTGATTCATTTGCATTTGATTTCATTCCTTTTTGGGTTCAAAAGGCTTGTTCCATAAAAAAAGATTTGATTTTTTAAACCCCCTTCAAGAAAATCTTGCTTGCAGATTGAAGATTCCTCTGTTCTTAGGAATAGTTGGAACTTGGTGGTGTTGTATATGCTTTTTGACTTCCAATTCATGAATTCCATGGTTTTTGCTTCATCACTATCTCAAGGAATTACATGAATGTTGGTGAACTAGAAAGGTATGTTAAAGCTTTGATTTTTGATGGTTTCCTTCCATTTTGGTGTTTCATCAGTCTCTTAGTGGCTTCTTTTGATAATTGCTTGTCTGGGTTTCTCCTATGTTTAGAGTTCTTTGAACTGTTTGATTCAAGAATATACCTTTATATTCTTTTCTTATAGATTGGTTTATCTGGGTAATTTCTGAAGCCCCCATTTGGTCTGTTAAAAGTCCAGAAATTTGAATGTTTGGGTTCCATCACAGTATAATTTCGTCAACCTCTTTATTGATTTTGATTAAGTTCTTTCTTCATTTTCTAAATTCAAACACTTTTAAGAATGTTAGAGTTGAATGTTGCTGCCTTTTACATGGTAATCTGAGTTGATTGGACCTGCGGAGGTTGCGAAAAATTTATAAGCTATTATTTGAATCACTGGAGATTATAATAATGTATGGGGTAATTGGGTCAAGAAGAGGGTTAGTTGTTAGTTTTATGGGGATTTTAATGGGTATTTTACTGAGTTGTCCTTCTGAGGGATTGAATGCTGAAGGGACATACCTGCTAGAGTTGAAGAAAGGCATTCATGATGCCTATAACTATTTGGGGAATTGGAATTCGAGTGATCAGACTCCGTGTGGGTGGAAGGGTGTGAATTGCACAGTGGATTATAATCCAGTGGTGTATTCTCTCGATTTGAATAGGATGAAACTTTCGGGGAACTTAAGTTCTAGCATAGGTGGTTTGGTTTTCTTAGCTTATCTCGATGTCTCTCACAATGCATTCACTGGAACTATTCCCAAGGAGATCGGAAATTGCTCAAGGTTGGATACTCTTTATTTAAACACTAATGAGTTGGAAGGGCAAATTCCAGCTGAGCTAGGTAAACTGTCCTTGTTAAGAATTTTGAACTTGTGCAATAACAAGATCTCTGGTCCTATTCCTGAGGAGCTTGGGGACCTGTCTTCATTGGCCGAGTTCGTGGCATACTCAAACGATCTGTCAGGTTCATTGCCTCGTTCTTTTGGAAAGCTCAAGTCCTTGAGAACGTTTCGGGCGGGGGAGAATTCGATTTCTGGAAACCTACCTGCAGAAATAGGTGATTGTCAGAGTTTGGAATATCTTGGTCTTGCTCAAAATCATTTAAATGGTGATTTGCCCAAAGAACTTGGCATGCTAGTGAAGTTGACGGACCTAATTCTTTGGGATAACCAGTTTTCTGGGTTTATACCAAAGGAGCTTGGGAATTGTACGAGTCTTGTGACTCTTGCCTTGTACTGGAACAATCTTGTTGGGGAAATTCCGAAAGAGATAGGGAACCTTAGATCTTTGAAGAAGTTATACCTATACGGAAATGGGTTGAATGGTTCAATTCCTAGGGAGGTTGGAAACCTTTCTTTGGGAACAGAAATTGACTTTTCCGAAAATCTTTTGACTGGAGAAATTCCTGTTGAGTTCAGTCAAATAAAGGATCTAACGTTGCTTCACCTGTTTGAGAACGAGCTTACAGGTGTTATACCAAACGAGCTTTGTAGCTTGTGGAACTTGACAAAGCTTGACCTCTCAATTAATCACCTCACAGGCCCTATTCCATTTGGATTTCAATATCTAACCGAAATGATACAGCTTCAACTTTTTTCCAATTATCTTAGTGGTACCATTCCCCAATACATCGGGCTTTACAGCTCACTTTGGGTCGCTGATTTTTCAGATAATTACCTAACTGGAAGAATTCCTCCTCATCTCTGTCAGCACTCGAACTTATATTTACTGAATTTGCAGTTTAATAAACTGTATGGGAATATTCCAACAGGGGTCACAAATTGCATATCATTGTCTCAACTTCGTCTGAATGGGAATAGACTAACTGGGAGCTTCCCTTCTGAGATGTGCAAATTGGTGAACCTCTCTGCTATTGAATTAGCGCACAACAAGTTCAGTGGTCTTATACCTCCAGAGATTGGAAATTGCCGAAAATTGCAAAGGCTTGATCTTTCAGGCAATAACTTCATATCTGAGTTGCCAAGGGAAATAGGTAATTTGTATAAATTGGTGACTTTCAATATCTCTTCTAATTTGATTACGGGACGGATTCCATCTGAAATTCTTAACTGCAAGATGCTTCAACGTCTTGATCTCAGTCGGAACAGCTTTATGGATGCTATACCTAATGAGCTTGGGAACCTTTCACAATTGGAGCTTCTCAAGCTTTCAGAGAATAAGTTATCTGGCAATATACCATTAGCTTTGGGAAATCTCTCACATTTGTTAGAGTTGCAAATGGGTGAGAACTTGTTATCTGGTGAAATTCCTTCTGAGTTGGGGTTTCTTACAGGCTTGCAGATTGCGCTGAATTTTAGTAATAATAATCTCTCAGGCGGAATACCACCTGAGCTTGGGAATCTTATTTTACTGGAATACCTCATGCTCAATAACAATCATTTGAGTGGTGAAATTCCAACCACATTTGGGAATTTGTCAAGTTTACTGGGGTGTGATTTCTCGTACAATAACCTCACTGGACCCTTGCCCTCCGTTCCGTTGTTTAAGAACATGGCGATCAGCAGCTTTATTGGGAACCAAGGGCTTTGTGGCGGGCCTCTTGTTGATTGCCCACCTTACAGTTCAGATCCACCTTCTTTAAAAAGTGTGGATGCTCCTCGAGGGGAAATCATCATAGTAGTGGCTGCTGCAGTAGGTGGAGTTTCTCTTATTCTTATTGTGGTTATAATATATATCATGAAGCGACGACCAGTTGAGATGGTTGCTTCCTTGCAAGATAAAGAGATATCCTCAGCAGTCTCCGACATATATTTTCCTCCGAAAGAGGGGTTCACTTTCCAGGATCTAGTCGAGGCCACAAGCAATTTTCATGATAGTTATGTCGTTGGGAGGGGAGCTGTCGGGACAGTTTACAAGGCAGTTATGCAGTCTGGACAAACGATAGCGGTTAAGAAACTTGCATCTAACAGAGAGGGGAATAGCATTGAGAACAGTTTTCGTGCTGAGATTTCGACTCTGGGAAAGATCAGGCATCGTAACATTGTGAAGCTATACGGTTTTTGTTATCACCAGGGTTCCAATTTGCTTCTATATGAGTACCTGGCAAGGGGTAGCTTGGGTGAATTACTTCACGAGTCATCTTTCAGCTTGGAATGGCCAATCCGCTTCACAGTTGCTCTTGGGGCTGCTCAAGGTCTTTCATATTTACATCATGACTGCAAACCTAGGATCATTCACCGTGATATAAAATCCAACAATATTTTACTTGATGATAACTTTGAAGCTCACGTCGGTGATTTTGGTTTGGCAAAGGTTATTGACATGCCTCAGTCTAAGTCCATGTCAGCGGTTGCAGGATCATATGGATACATAGCCCCTGGTAAACTCCCTCCTCAGCTTCTCCTAAAACTTTATGTTTTGATCTCAGTTTAATTGTCAAATTATCTATAGAATTATGGTCATGTTTGAGTTATTTGCGAGGAAGTCGTCATTCTTAAATGTTCCTGCTAACAGTTACTTTCTTTTGTACATTTGTGTCGGTTATTGTTCCATTAGATAAATTTGGATTCGTGAATCTCGATCATGGACAATTATGTATCAGAACGAGAGCGATTTTATGTCTATTGCCTCGTTTAGATGGTCAAGAGAGATTAGATTGCTAACTTTTGTACAATTTGAACGCACAACTTTTAGAGAATAAGTTGTGTAAGAACTCTATAAATTAGTGATTTTTTACACGATCTAGTCGGAACATGGCAACTCTATATTTTGAGAGAAAATCAAGGAGTTTTGATTGCGTTAAATCGATTTTACCATAGTAAATAAAATTACATAACTGGTTAACAATATCAAAACTCCTTGATTTTTCTACAAATACAAAGCTGTTAGATTCTCATTGGATGGTGTAAAACACCAGGCAGTCCGTATAGAATTGATTCTTATTTGGATACTGTTTACTAAACAATGTATTTTATTTATTTTTAAATCAAGAATGTGCAAGTGATTGTTGATTTCATTTATCATCTTCATGGCAGAATATGCTTACACTATGAAAGTTACGGAAAAGTGTGATATCTACAGCTACGGGGTGGTTCTATTGGAATTATTGACCGGAAAAACTCCCGTACAACCCATAGATCAGGGCGGCGACCTTGTTACGTGCGTGAGGAGGTACATTCGAGAACATTCGTTGACATCTGGTATACTCGATGGTCGTTTAAACTTGAATGAGGAACAAACTGTCAGTCACATGATCGCCGTCTTAAAAATTGCTATAATGTGCACGAGTATGTCTCCGTTTGATCGCCCATCAATGCGGGAAGTTGTTCTGATGCTGATCGAGTCGAATGTGCGAGAAGGAAGCTTCATTTCGTCTCCTCCGGGTTATGGTGTCCCTCTGAAAGATGATGCCTTGTGAATGAATGTATGTATCTGTTTCCAGATTGCCTTTAAAACAAAATGATGATCTTGTATTTTCTACCTCTAATTCTTACTTGTATTGAAACAATCATGTGTAAATTTTCTTGCATACAAAATATAGTTTCTAGCATGACTTAATTTTGTAGGCGACTCTTGGAGGTATTTATGAAGATGTTATATGGTGAAGGATATTAATATTAACTTCAATCTCTCTCTTTCTAACACACACACATATATATATCAAGGACATACTTCTTGATCTTACATACCTTACTCACCACTTTTAGATATGGACCGGGCAACAGTTTAGTCCGTCGCGTATATCAGAAAACCATCGTCTTAGTTTTTAGCGATGCATTGAACCGTCACCATAACATATAAATTGTTTATCTGTTCTATAGCGACGGACCGAACCGTCGTCTGGTCCGTCGCTAAAGGTGGTGAGCATGGTATGTAAAATAAAGGGGTAAGCCCTTGAAATGAATTATATATATATATACGGTCAGTCTCTCCAGCGAACCATAGGAAGGGAACTAAAAACGAACCGGCTATAACGACGGTTTTTTTCGTCGCTATAGCATAAAAATCTGGCTTTCTATGCTATAGCGACAGAAAAAACCGTCGTTATAACTGGTTCGTTTTTAGTTCGCTTCCTATGGTTCGTTGGAGAGACGGACCCTATATATATATATATATATAGAGAGAGAGAGAGAGATGTCATATTCAAAACATACGTTAGCTGAGGCACTATTTCAGCTAACTGATCTAGATGTGATGCTACCAGTGCAACTCCTTACGGTCAGACTAATGATTATTATGGCCCCATTTTAGCTTTTCAAACCGGCAGCATGTCTTACGAAGATGGAATAGATGAGTAATATATTTAATATACTATAATATCTCAACATAATAATAAGAATAAAAAAAAATATCAAACTTAAAAAATATTTTTTTTTAAGTTTAAGAAAAAAAAATCTCAAACTTAAAATGTTTGATATCAAAATATCAAATTTAGTATACTCTAATATTTTTAAGTTTGATATTAATTGAATGGACGTTCACAAATCTGTTAGCTAAAATAGTGTTCTCAGTTATCGTGTCTTTAAAGGTGAAGGCCGCGAAAACATCATATTCCATGAGAACAACAATTGTAGGTGTCTAATCCATGTATATCAACAATTTTATGGCGAGCAAACACATAACATAAAATCAAATTAGTAGCTAGCTCTGTCTCCCAATAAGCCTTCTTCCGCCATGCATTCCCCACTTGCTAAGATAAATATCATGCTTATTCATCATCTCCCAACAGCCATTTTTGGTTGAAGTGTTTTTAGGGGTTTGTTGTTTGGTTTCTTTAATTATTTATTCATATAGAAGTCTAGAAGTGAGATTAATACCCCCTCCGTTACCCCAAATTTTTTTTTTTATTTTTTGAAATTAATTTGCGAAATTTTTGAATTTAAAATGATTATAATTAAATTCTTCAACTGAAAAACTGATAGTTGCATGCCCTATAAAATAGAATATCTGATTTATTATTTCTACAGTAGCTAGTGGTAATAATTGGGTAATTAAATTGTATCCGACTTAGTAGTAGGTTATGTGAGTCGTGTTTAAAGTTGTTCAAGTTCAACCCAATTTAAAATTGTCGGGCTCGAAGTTTGGTTTGGCTCATTAGAACTATAATATGATCACGAGTTTTGCAGTTTTTTTTCCAATGAATCCCGTAAAAATATAGTATTATTAAGATTGACTTCTAGACCTAAAAAATATAATTTGAAACAACTTATTTAATCATTCTTTTTAGTATTTATTGAATTTTAATATTTAATCTCGATCTTTTTCATGTACGTACTAAATTTTATTATGAAAATGATAGAAGTATATAACCGTTGTAAGAAAAAAAAACATGGTACTTAATTTGTAATTGAAGATACTATATATAAATATAAATTGAGAGGAAAAATACATAATAATTGATATAAATAGTCTATATATTTTAGACACTTTTAATACTAAAATTCAATCAGACCTATTTACAAAATTCAACTATAATTTTATTTTAGACTTAAATTTTTATCCAAACTCAACACCACTCCCTCCCAACTAAAATTCAGAGGAGTTTCTAATGGGCTTAATAATTGAGTTTCAATTAATTTAACAAACTCGAAACCCCACGAGATTTTTTTGAATAAATTGACATTATTAACTGTTCTCGTCTCGGTGACGCATGAATTTTATTTGTAATTATCGTAGAGATATAATAAGAGTTTTATTAAATTTTAGAAATAAAATAAAAAATATGACAACAGAGATAAATTAACTTTTGGAGCAAAAATATCAGAAAATGAGATAAATTAAGGTAATGTTTGGCACTCGGAAAATATGACAAATGGGTAGAGTCGACGAGTGTATGATTTATTTATTGGGTTGAGGTCATTAAAAGTTCAAAGAGAGAAAGTGAGATTAATTGAATTATTTTTGTTTAAACAAACATTGAATAACAAAATTTGGAGAGATAAAGTAAATAAAAGTGAATAATTTTTTTTGGAGAGAAAATGTGAATGAATAAGCTACAGAGAAATTGAATACAAATGTAAGCATAGAGAAAATGAATGACAAATTTTAGAGAGAGAGAGAGAGAGAGAGAGAGTGAATAAAAAACTATTATAGAGAGAAAGTAAATAACAAAATCTAGATAAAGAATATGAATGAAATTCTAGATAGAGAAAATGAATAAAATTTCTTAAAGACAAAGTAAATAAAATTATTAAAGAGAGAAAATGAGTAAAAATAATAATTTAGAGATACAAAGTGAGTACAATATTTAAAGAAAGTAAATAAAAAAATCTAGTAAGAGAAAGTGAGTAAAACAGTTTAGAGAGAGAAAGGGTAAATAAATAAATAAATAAATTATAGAGATGAAGTGGGTAAACAAAAGTATTAATTATGTACTTATTTTTTTTAGATAAAAGCATTTATTATGGGTTTCAGATTCCCACGTTAAATGGGATCTTCCATTCTTAGAAAAGACGTTCTAAAATATCTAGATTTTGTAAAAGTAAATTAATATTTTTATAATATTTTTTGATATTTTCACATGAAAAGTGTCGCTATAAATATATAACAGACGATAAAAATCGTCACTATAAAATTTATAACAACGATGATTTTCATTCAAAAATATTATTTTTTGTTATGAATTTATCAATTTTTTTTGTAAAAATGACTCCGAACATAGGATATTATTGCCGATAAGTATGGAGATATCCGGGATGCCCATCCCTAAGCGTAAATTCCTATGCGCCAAACCATTACCCCTACCACGTACCCCCTAACTCCACCAGTACTCCCAGCCTTACCATCCCCCACCACTCACCCACCCATCACGGCCACTGCCACCACCATTACCACCACCATATTTTTATAATAATTATGTAAAATTATCATAATTATTATTATGTTTTCATATAATTGAAATATTTTATCAGGTATACATTGTTGGTGAGTTTAAATTAATTATTTAATATTTATTATACAATTACCAATTTATCATTCCTCTAAGTTTGTATAAATTGATGTAATGATAAGATAGTAAAATATTATATTCAGATATATATACTATACAGATGAGTTATTTATCAAACAATTTTTTTATATTTAAACTCTATTTTAAAAAGAGTCAATATAAAACAGATCTAGATCAGACTCTATTTTAATAGGGGAACACTATTTTCACACGCGTTTTTGATATTTTCAGTACTTACATGGAAGTGAGACTCGCTTTTTTCTCATGTGAGAGGAAACTATATTGAAATATCAAAAACACATGTGAAAATATCAATTTCTTTTTAATAAGCTCTTATTACATAGTTTTATCAAGCGCCACCTAAAAGAGTAGAAAATTGATAATGTCAGTAAATCTTTTTATCATAAACTATTAATTACACAGCTTTCCTAAAAAATAATTGCTCTCCCTTTTTTTTCTTTATAATTTAAATAGATATAAATAATATAGATATAGATAACTAAATGATTTTAAAAATCTATTCGTGAAAGTGGGATTCTCATTACGTGCAAATCTGCCATACTCCTCTATGGCATTGGCAGCTTGCTTGTTTGCTGATTTTCTGCTTCTTGATTGCAAAGCTGTTTCTTGATAACTTGGCCCTTCAATTCAATGATTTTTTCGATCACTAATTCTTATTTTAATTATCACCATAATATTTTCTAAGGAATTTTTCTATGCGAACATGATAATCGGACATGAAAATTGGATATAAGTGCTTTACAATTTCACTTATTTGTAAACTTTTATCTGGCTCCCCGTTAAACTAGTAGCTGTCCCACTCGCCTGTGAGAAGACAGGGGTTGCAAGGGGTAACTTTCCCTATAAGCCAAATATAATGTGTATTTGGACTTAGAGATTTATTAGTGGCTCGATCTTGAATTTTATTAATGTATTAGACCCATCGATTTGAGCTCAAGATATAGCCGCTAGAGTTTCTAGTTATTATAAAAAAAAATTGTCTGGTAAATCAACAAACATGACTAGCCGAATTGATAAACTTGAGTATATCGTGTGTTGTTGTAATTTTGTGGTATATTAATTTGAATCTTAAATTCTAACAAAATCATCTTAGGATTTCAGGGAAAAATGGTAAACGAAACCAACTATAACAAATAAAAAACAAAGAAGAAGAAGAAGAAGAAGAAAATCAACAATTAATTCTCTTATATTTTTCTAACAAACATGAATTTGGTAACTAACTTACAACCCAAATACCCAATACCCAATCAATAGCTAACAAATACTTACTGCCATCCATACTCGAAAACATACTCCTCCAACAGCGTATTGTAGAGATACAATCCATCACTAACCACATTCCAAATGCACTTCTTGTAACCACACCTAAAGTAATCAATGTAGCTCACAAATAACACAAAACGCCCACGCAAATCCCCAGACATCAACTCACATACGTAAATCTCCGGTTTCTCCGCAATAATTTGGCCGGTCCAGTTGAAACTCCCGCCGTATTTGATGTCCTTCACGGCCAAATCGTGTCCCGTATTCGACTGGCAATGTAGGCTTAGGTTCTTCCCGGCTAAATTGTTCGTCACAATCACTTCATATTCATCCAACAGCTCTTCTTGTGAATTCACAGCTGAAACTGAGAATAATAAAGCCGTAGAAATTATTATGAGGATTGGAGCCAGCTGCAACCCAGTCATTTTTAATTATATTTCAGGTCAATGAATGTATTGATTTTTTTTTATAGAGTTTAAATAGCAAATTATGGTAATAAAAAATTAATATCGTGGGGTAATAAATGTAATACCCGTAAAAAAAAAAAATATAAATAAATGACATTTTAAAACTTTGTTTTAAATATTTTAATTGGACTCTTATTGTGTTTGGGTCAAATTATATTTAATTTATTTGGACTACATTAATTGGGCCTTAATAATAATTGGGTCAAATTTATATTTGTTTAATATTAAAATCCTTTTATAATTAGGAGAATTAATAAGGTCTATTAATAATAACTAAAACCTAATTCTATTGGCATTGGTTGATACATAAAAGAACATAAGGAAAAGAGGAACAGTGGCGGCAACATAAGAAGAGGAAGAGGAATTTAATTTCTTTTTGATATACATGTAAGTCTCTGCATGTGTCTTGTTATTAAGATTGTTGGGAAATATAGCAATCATTGTAAATATATTTATATATATATACTCAATTGATACACCCAGATGTATATATAATATATATATACGATTAATCATATTGCATAACATGTTCTGATTTAGTACTTTACATGATTCTGATTTAATAATTTAATATATATATATATATATATATATATATATATATATATATATATAAACCGTAATTTTTGTTTGAAATTTTGCAAGCAGCAAACCTTCACATATATTTGGCTAATAAAGAGTAATTATTACCTGCAATAGTTGATTTACTATTTATATATATAAATAAAAATTGGTTAATGGGTCTGGGACTAATGAACATGGGGGGGAGACCGGGGTACATATATATATATATATATATATTAAGAATTTGAAAAAGGGTGATTATCAATTTGAAAAAAAAACAAAAAAACGGAAGGCAGTGAAGCCTATTTTGTGTATGTGTTGTTTATATAATAATAATAATAATAATATTATGAGTTAATTAACGAGTTAAGGATGAAAGAAATATTTTGCAAACGTATTTATATTTATTTTTATGTTTTTTTTTGTTTAGTTCGAACGGAAGGAGTTTAACGAATAATTTTGGAATATAATTTCGGGTATTACATTACTTAATTCAGGTACGGATTCCGTACTCCTTCAGCGATATTCTTATAAAATTTAATTAGTTCGTTTTGTTACTCGTTTCTAATTTCGTTATTATTTCACATAATTGTTCCTTGTGAAATTAATATATTTGTTTCATGTTAGTGTTGATTCATAGAATTCGTATTTGTACTCTTGAGTTATGTTAACATATTTAGTATTTATTTTAAATCTTTTAGAGATGTACATGTTAATGTATCTTGGGAGCTTTGTATTTATTTTCGTTTCGATGTTACATGTACACTTAGAACCCTTGTGTTAATATTGTGTCGCATGTGTTGTGACATGATATTATTGTTAGAATATACCGTAGGGTATACCTGAGCTATAACCACCTGTGGGGGTACCACAGGCATGTCGTCTTGGCACGAGAGACATGACACTTTCCGTGGCGGTGTGATCAGTCCACGGCGTCTCCGTTTTGTGCTCCGGTGGGAGTTGGTCATTTGGTGTTTTGTTGTGGGAGGCGTATGGGTCGACCCTAGTTTTCTGTTCTGTTCTGTTCTGCGGAGTGGCGATGTTTGTGCCAAACACGCCTTCCGATTTTGCATGTATTGGATTCGCGGTCCAATGTGTGTGACTTGTCTGTGTGGCATTATTTGACCTTGCCTGTGTGGCAAGGTATATTTCTGTTTTATTTTGAGCTCGGTATGAAATAACACCCAGCCATTTGATTCAGCCTATTATTTTATTGTGTTAGTTTTGGTTGTTTCAGTTCAGTTCAGTTCATTTATTGAGTTAGTTATTTCGTTTCATCATTCTTGTATTCTATATCCGTACTGGGCGTTTGGCTCATGCTGTGTTTTTTCTTCCGGCAGGTAATCAGGGGGATCAAGGGCAAGTGTGATGAGAGCTCCATTCGATCCAATGATTTAGATATTCTGTTTAGGCTTGATAGATTGATTTTATTTTGAGTTATAATAAATACTCTAGATTTGAGTTTGAGTCTGTTGGTATTTATTTTGGTTTGACCTTGTTGATATTTATTAGTTTTAAATATTATTCTTTTGTGGTTTAGAGCTTTAGTATTATTTTCTTCAGTTCAGTTGTGTTTTGAGTAACCTCCCTTTCTATTTCGGGAAGGGGGTGTTACAGAGTTGGTATCAAAGCTTAGGTTCTTTCTTGTAGAAAACCTATTTAGGTTTGACCTGTGAGTTATGGGTAGAATTCTGGGTTAGGTTTTGTTCAGTTTGATTCTCTGTTCAGCTATATTCAAATCTGTCTCTAATCTATTTTGCTGATATTCGTTGATCTCTTTCTTAGATGGCTCGTAGATCCGCTAGAGTTGCTGGGAGGCGAGGTAACAATAGGGGAAGAGGTGATGGTCAGCCCGATGAGCAACCTAATGACCAGATTAATGCTCAATTGGCTGCCTTGGTGAATCGGGCGGTTAATCAGGCTTTACCGCAGTTGGTGGCACAGGTGGTACAGGCAATGCAACAGCCGCCAGAAATTCCTGAGCAGGGGAACTCGGGAAATAATGGTCCACAAGCAAACGAAGAGGAAGGGAATGCGGATGGTCTTGATCAACAGGTGGTTCCAATGTACGTATGGTTGGAGAGGTTTCAGAAGCAGAAGCCACAGTCTTTCAGTTCAGCTCCAACTCCAATCGATGCGGAGAATTGGATTGCACACCTAGAGAAGATTTTTGATGTGTTGGGCTGCTCAGATAATCAGAGAGTGTTGCTTGCTGCTTATAAGCTGGAGGGGGATGCACAGAGGTGGTGGAAAGCGCTGAAAACAACCAAGGGTGATGGGTACGCGGAAACACTTCGATGGACAGAGTTTTGTGAGGTCTTTTATCAGCAGTACTTTCCAGCTGCTGATAAAGAGGCCTATGCTAGAGAGTATCTGTCTATTCGGCAGAAAGATGATGAGTCCATCACAGATTTTATGACGAGGTTCACCAGGTTGGCAGGTTTTGCGGGAACCTCTGCAGGGACCGCAGCGGAACAGGCGGAGAAGTTCAAGTGGCGGATTCATTATAGGTATCGGCAACATCTCATTAACACCAAGTTTGCAGATGTATCGGCTGTGGCTAATGCGGCCAAGAACATTGAGATGGAGCGACAGGACTTTCGGTCTTCTAAACCGGAAGGGAATCGAAAAAGGGATAGAGATGACCAGCAGGGTCAAGCTTCGGGTCAGCATGGGAGAAATCAAGGTGGTCAGTGGAACAGAAACCGTGGTGTCCAGCAAGGGCAGTGGCGTGGTCAAAATCAGAACAGGGGTAATCAGCAGATGCCTCAGCAAGGACAGAATCGTCAGCATCAGCTACCTTGGTATGGACAGAATCCGCAGCAA
The DNA here is from genome assembly GCA_020205555.1 of Panax stipuleanatus. Lineage (NCBI taxonomy): Eukaryota > Viridiplantae > Streptophyta > Magnoliopsida > Apiales > Araliaceae > Panax > Panax stipuleanatus. The sequence continues at coordinate 17,463,476 of CM035126.1, read as the reverse complement.
GGACAGAATCGTCAGCATCAGCTACCTTGGTATGGACAGAATCCTCAGCAAGGGCAGAATCGTCAGCAGGGGCAGAATCAGGGTCGTTATCCGGGACCAGCTGGTGGGGGTAACCCAAATCTTATTCCGATAGTTCCTTGTGCTATGTGCGGGGCTAATCATCCGGGGAGACAGTGTCATAGAGTTACCGGTGCATGTTTCTTGTGTGGACAGATGGGTCACATGGCTAGAGATTGTACCGGGCCACGTGGCAATGGTGGAGGCGGTGATCATGGTGGCAATGGTGGTCAGCGTCAAGGTGGTCGAGTGTTTGCCTTGACACATAATCAGGCAGCTGGTGCGCCAGGTACTGTTTCTGGCACTCTTTTAGTTGGTAGTCGTGAGGCTTCTATTTTATTTGATACTGGGTCTACTCATTCTGTTGTGGCTCAGTCTTTTGTTCGGCACCTAGGTGTGCCATCTCTGTCTTTAGATTCTGCTATGTCTATTGCTACCCCGATGGGGACTTCTGTTATTATTTCTGAATTATATCGAGGGTGTCCGATCAGTTTTGGGGACAAGATTCGTAGGGCTAATCTTCTTCCTATGTGTATGCACGATTTTGATGTTATTCTCGGGATGGACTGGTTGGACAAGCACCAGGCCACTATCGACTGCCAGGCGAAGAAGGTTATATTTGGAGATGTGAAGTCTCCGGAATTCGTATTTCAGGGTTCACAGCCGAGTAGAGTGGTGAAATTGATTTCAGCCTTGAAGGCTGGGAAGTTAGTGGCAAAGGGTTGTGAGGGGTATTTGGCATTTGTGAAGGATACCTCTAAGGGCGAGTCTCGTATTGAGGATATCTCAGTGGTTCGTGACTTTCCCGATGTGTTTCCTGAGGAGTTGTCAGGGTTACCACCGCAACGGGAAGTTGAGTTTACTATTGAGCTTGTTCCTGGTGCGGGACCTATTTCTAAAGCGCCGTATCGGATGGCACCATTGGAGTTGCAGGAGTTGAAGGAGCAGTTGCAGGAACTGTTAGATCGTGGTGTGATTCGGCCGAGTGTTTCGCCATGGGGTGCTCCTGTTTTATTTGTGAAAAAGAAAGATGGGTCTATGAGGTTGTGCATAGACTACAGGGAGTTGAATAAGATTACTATCAGGAATCGGTATCCACTGCCGAGGATTGAAGACTTGTTTGACCAACTTCAGGGGGCAAAGTATTTTTCAAAGATAGACTTGAGGTCGGGTTACCATCAGTTGAGGGTGAGAGATGAGGATATCTCTAAGACAGCTTTTCGTACTCGCTATGGGCATTACGAGTTTCTGGTGATGCCATTTGGGTTGACTAACGCTCCGGCAGTGTTTATGGATTTGATGAACCGGGTGTTCAAAGAGTACTTGGACCAATATGTTATTGTCTTTATTGATGACATTTTGGTTTACTCCAAGTCTAGGGAGGAGCATGAGGAACATCTTCGAACAGTATTGGGAATTTTGCAGAAAGAGAAATTGTATGCTAAATTCTCTAAATGCGAGTTTTGGTTGGAGCAGATTGCATTTTTGGGCCACGTTGTTTCTGCTGAAGGCATTAAGGTGGATCCTGGAAAGGTTGAGGTTATCACTAAATGGCCGAGACCTACTACTGTGACAGAGATTAGAAGTTTCTTGGGTTTAGCAGGGTATTATAGGAGATTTGTGGAAGGATTCTCTTTGCTTGCTTTGCCATTAACTCAGTTGATGAAAAAGGGCACGAAGTTTAGGTGGAATGAGGAGCGCGAGAAGAGTTTTGAGGAGTTGAAGAAACGACTTGTGACAGCTCCTATACTTACATTACCGTCGGGGACAGGAGGTTTCCAGATTTATAGTGATGCTTCTAAGAAGGGCTTGGGATGTGTTTTGATGCAACACGGTAAGGTGATTGCTTATGCGTCTAGGCAACTTAAACCTTATGAGGTAAACTACCCCACTCATGATTTGGAGTTGGCAGCGGTGATCTTTGCTCTAAAGATTTGGAGGCACTATTTGTATGGAGAGACTTGTGATATCTTCACCGATCACAAAAGTCTTAAATATATTTTCACTCAAAAAGAGCTTAACATGAGGCAGAGGCGTTGGTTGGAGCTTCTAAAAGATTATGATGCGAGGATTCAGTATCACCCGGGGAAGGCAAATGTGGTTGCAGATGCTCTTAGTCGAAAAAGTTCAGGAAGTGTAGCAGCTCTTATTACACAACCTCAGCTTAGTTCGGATATGGAGCGACTAGAGTTGGAGTTGTATATCCAAGGTTCAGATGGGCATTTGGCAGGTATACGAGTGGAGCCCTCTCTTATTTCAAGGGTTAAAGAAGCTCAAAAGGAAGATGGGGAATTGTGGAGTATGGCACAGAATATGGAGGAGGGCAAGCAGCCTGACTTTCGTATTGATGACCATGGTGTGATTTGGTTGGGTGAGCGGTTGTGTGTACCGTCGGATCCAATCATTCGGGAGGCGATTTTGGCGGAGGCTCATAGTTCGCCATTTTCTATTCATCCAGGTTCTACAAAGATGTACAGGGATTTGAAGGAAAATTTTTGGTGGAATGGGATGAAGCGAGATGTGGCTGAATATGTTGGGAAGTGCCTCACTTGTCAACAAGTGAAGATAGAACATCAACGAGCTAGTGGGTTGCTGCAACAATTAGACATTCCAGTGTGGAAATGGGAGGATATCACGATGGATTTTGTGACTGGTTTGCCGAAGACTTTTAGGAAGAATGATGCCATTTGGGTTGTGGTGGACCGGTTGACTAAATCGACACACTTTTTGGCGATCCACGAGGGTTACTCGGTGGATAGGTTGGCACAGATCTTTCAGCAGGAGATTGTTAGACTTCATGGTACTCCGGTGTCTATTGTTTCAGATCGGGACCCAAGATTCACTTCACGGTTCTGGAAAGGGTTTCAACGAGCTTGGGGTACTCGGCTCAACTTTAGTACATCTTTTCATCCGCAGACTGATGGGCAATCCGAACGGACCATTCAGACGTTGGAGGACATGTTGAGGTCTTGTGCACTTGAGTGGTCGGGTAACTGGGATGATTACTTGAGCCTAGTTGAGTTTGCTTATAACAACAGTTGGCATGCGAGTATTGGGATGGCTCCGTTTGAGGCGTTGTATGGTAGGAAGTGTCGGGCACCAACTTGTTGGGATGAGGTTGGCGAGAGAGCCATAGAAGGGCCTGAGTTAGTTCAAATCACTACGGAGAAGGTAGCGGTGGCTAAGGAGAAATTGAAGTCGGCTCGATCACGGCAGAAGAGTTATGCTGATAAGCATAGGAGGACCTTAGAGTTTGAACCTGGTGAGCATGTGTTCCTAAAAGTTTCTCCTTGGAAGGGTATTCGGCGATTTGGTCTGAAAGGGAAGCTTAGTCCGCGTTATATTGGCCCATTCGAGATTCTGGAGAGGGTTGGTGAGGTTGCATATCGGTTAGCTTTGCCTCCACAGCTAGCTGTGCACAATGTGTTCCATGTGTCGGTGTTGAGGAGTTATAAGTATCATCCGTTGCATGTGGTGCAATATCCGTTCGATAAGATTTGTGATGATCTTACTTGTGTGGAGCAAGCCGAGGAGATTTTGGATCGTCAAGAGCGGGTTATGAGGAGGAAGACAATTCCGTTTGTTAAGGTTTTGTGGAGAAACCATTCGGAGCGAGAAGCTACATGGGAGATGGAAGAGTCTATTCGAGCGGAGTATCCGCATCTTTTTGATAATTAGGTTCGTTCTTTTCTTTTGATTCCGGGGACGGAATCCTTTTTAAGGGGTAGGTGATGTAATACCCGTAAAAAAAAAAAATATAAATAAATGACATTTTAAAACTTTGTTTTAAATATTTTAATTGGACTCTTATTGTGTTTGGGTCAAATTATATTTAATTTATTTGGACTACATTAATTGGGCCTTAATAATAATTGGGTCAAATTTATATTTGTTTAATATTAAAATCCTTTTATAATTAGGAGAATTAATAAGGTCTATTAATAATAACTAAAACCTAATTCTATTGGCATTGGTTGATACATAAAAGAACATAAGGAAAAGAGGAACAGTGGCGGCAACATAAGAAGAGGAAGAGGAATTTAATTTCTTTTTGATATACATGTAAGTCTCTGCATGTGTCTTGTTATTAAGATTGTTGGGAAATATAGCAATCATTGTAAATATATTTATATATATATACTCAATTGATACACCCAGATGTATATATAATATATATACGATTAATCATATTGCATAACATGTTCTGATTTAGTACTTTACATGATTCTGATTTAATAATTTAATATATATATATATATATATATATATATATATATATATATATATATATAAACCGTAATTTTTGTTTGAAATTTTGCAAGCAGCAAACCTTCACATATATTTGGCTAATAAAGAGTAATTATTACCTGCAATAGTTGATTTACTATTTATATATATAAATAAAAATTGGTTAATGGGTCTGGGACTAATGAACATGGGGGGGAGACCGGGGTACATATATATATATATATATATTAAGAATTTGAAAAAGGGTGATTATCAATTTGAAAAAAAAACAAAAAAACGGAAGGCAGTGAAGCCTATTTTGTGTATGTGTTGTTTATATAATAATAATAATAATAATATTATGAGTTAATTAACGAGTTAAGGATGAAAGAAATATTTTGCAAACGTATTTATATTTATTTTTATGTTTTTTTTTGTTTAGTTCGAACGGAAGGAGTTTAACGAATAATTTTGGAATATAATTTCGGGTATTACATTACTTAATTCAGGTACGGATTCCGTACTCCTTCAGCGATATTCTTATAAAATTTAATTAGTTCGTTTTGTTACTCGTTTCTAATTTCGTTATTATTTCACATAATTGTTCCTTGTGAAATTAATATATTTGTTTCATGTTAGTGTTGATTCATAGAATTCGTATTTGTACTCTTGAGTTATGTTAACATATTTAGTATTTATTTTAAATCTTTTAGAGATGTACATGTTAATGTATCTTGGGAGCTTTGTATTTATTTTCGTTTCGATGTTACATGTACACTTAGAACCCTTGTGTTAATATTGTGTCGCATGTGTTGTGACATGATATTATTGTTAGAATATACCGTAGGGTATACCTGAGCTATAACCACCTGTGGGGGTACCACAGGCATGTCGTCTTGGCACGAGAGACATGACACTTTCCGTGGCGGTGTGATCAGTCCACGGCGTCTCCGTTTTGTGCTCCGGTGGGAGTTGGTCATTTGGTGTTTTGTTGTGGGAGGCGTATGGGTCGACCCTAGTTTTCTGTTCTGTTCTGTTCTGCGGAGTGGCGATGTTTGTGCCAAACACGCCTTCCGATTTTGCATGTATTGGATTCGCGGTCCAATGTGTGTGACTTGTCTGTGTGGCATTATTTGACCTTGCCTGTGTGGCAAGGTATATTTCTGTTTTATTTTGAGCTCGGTATGAAATAACACCCAGCCATTTGATTCAGCCTATTATTTTATTGTGTTAGTTTTGGTTGTTTCAGTTCAGTTCAGTTCATTTATTGAGTTAGTTATTTCGTTTCATCATTCTTGTATTCTATATCCGTACTGGGCGTTTGGCTCATGCTGTGTTTTTTCTTCCGGCAGGTAATCAGGGGGATCAAGGGCAAGTGTGATGAGAGCTCCATTCGATCCAATGATTTAGATATTCTGTTTAGGCTTGATAGATTGATTTTATTTTGAGTTATAATAAATACTCTAGATTTGAGTTTGAGTCTGTTGGTATTTATTTTGGTTTGACCTTGTTGATATTTATTAGTTTTAAATATTATTCTTTTGTGGTTTAGAGCTTTAGTATTATTTTCTTCAGTTCAGTTGTGTTTTGAGTAACCTCCCTTTCTATTTCGGGAAGGGGGTGTTACAATAAATGTGATTTAAATGCAATAAAATAGTTTTATTCTTTTTGAGATCATAGACAACACGTTGACTCTGTGGATAATTATTATCTGATATCAACTGACTGCAATATTTATAAATGGGCTATCTATGGATATATAGTATGACACCTAAATTAATTAATTAATTCTAGTAAATCCGGAAATTATTGCAATCAGATTAACATAATTAAATTATTTTATTGCATCCGGAATGAATTAATGCTTTGAAGTGCGATACGTTTTAGATATTTTCGGATTACTTTAGCTAGAAGTTAATGAGAGATATAATATATAGTTTCAATTAATCCAAGTTTTTGAATTTAATATAAATCAAGATTAAATAAAACTTAAAATTCTCCGTATTTACTTATATTTACAGTAATGTGTATGGTAATTGTAGAAATTAACTATAGGAGAAAATTATTAGTTATAGTGAATAACATTTTGTAAATTAATTGCCATATACATACACACATACCTATTTTAATGTGAGGGAGATATGGCGGTGTGCCTGGTGGCATGCACACAACAGTGGCGGTGGTTGCTAAGGAATCTAAACTTATCTTTACAGATCATAATTTTACACATTTAACTGTGTTAAAATAATTAAAATTTTAAATGGTAAATGTGATAATTATTGATTTGTTTGTCTTTAATTAATAGTATAATTTAGTTATTTTGACAAATATATTCAGATGTACAATTTATGCACACAAAGTCATCGATCGTCCAACCTCCAAATCAATCTACTGATCACTATCAGTTTTACATTACTTTGACATAAATCATGGTTGTTTCTAAAGTTGAACGACCGATTAAAAAAAATTATTAACATGATAATGCACTTTTAATCAAGTGTGTCTAATTAGACTTTGTTAACACAGATATGGTGGTGCCTGGTGGCATGCATGCAGCATTGGCAGTGGTTGCTATATATGTAAGGAATAAAAAAAATCAACTAGAGGTGGGAAAAAAAACTAATTTTCCAATCATATTATATATATATATATATATATATATATATATATGTGGATAAGGCTCTGGAACGAACAGTTCGTTTACGAACATATATAGGGCTCAATGTTAAAGGTTGTTGATTGGCGCAATTATGTACCTCCGATAATAACTGAGGTTAATTAGGTGAAGAAATTATGAAGAAGACATTAAATTAATTAAAACCCCAATTGATACATTAGAAACAAGAACATGCATGATAAATTTCAAGTTAATTCAAAGGAATTAACCTAAGCAAAACATAGCTAAATACCAAATAAAGCAGTTTTACTACTGGTAGTGGAAACCCTAGAAAAGATCCACCAACTTCACGTACCAACATAAAAAAGCAAAACCTCAATCATATTAGCTAGCTAGGGAATGTTGCATTTTTATTAGAAAATAACCTAAGGTAGAATGCCACCAACACCGCCACCAGCACCACCAGCCGCTCCACCGCCTACCCCACCCAAGCCGCCTAGTCCACCCCCAGCACCACCACCTAAACCACCAAGACCGCCAGCGCCACCACCAAGACCCCCAGCGCCACCGCCTAAACCGCCAAGCCCGCCTAGTCCCCCAAGTCCACCAGCACCACCAGCACCACCGGCACCACCGGCACCACCAACTCCGCCAATACCGCCAAGTGGAACCACCCCGCCAACCCCGGCCACACCACCGACTGCAGCAAAACCACCAACTACGCACTTCTTATCCTTCACTGCAGCAGCACCACTGGTAGGCGAGGTGGTAACCACCAATGTCTCTGTCCCACTTTTATTGTCACTAGGCATGTCACGTGCCGCGGCATGCACAAGCACTAGTGCAAGAACAAACACTACATACAAATTTCTCATCTCTCTTTTTCTCTCTCACACACAAAAACACAGACACACACTCCGAATTAGAGCGAGTACGTTAGTGATGTGATCTTGTGATAAAGATGGGATGGTATTTATGGGGAGATTTGAAGGCAGGGGACAGTTGTGGGAATTGAAGGAGTGCATTAAAATTAGGTATATATATATATATATAAAGATAGATCTCGAGAGTAGCATTTTACTACTACTACTATAAGTAGTGTAGTAAGTATAGGGGAAGGGAGTTAGGTGCGTTACGTATAATGACAAAAGGATCGGAGAATTAAGGTATCACGCAGTTCAAGGTTGACAGCATGCAAGTAGTATTCACTACCATACTCCATTTGCTAACACTGCCTCTTCTTGTGACCGCTGTACTTTCATGCATATATATCGGGATACGTATAGGTATTGAATATGTCTACTCCACTTGCATAGGTACCCACTAACGGTAAATACTACTCCCTCCCTTCCTAAAAGATTGTAGTTTTTTTAAAAAAAATTATTCCAAAATATTTGTCGTTTACAACTTCCTAAAAAAATAAATTATTTACTTTCTTATATTATTCCTATCTTCTCTCATTGTCCCAATAAATTCTCTCCCTTATATTAATAGTTTTCATTTTCCCATAAAGGGGTAGTGATGGAATTTCAAACAAATTTTACTAATATTAAATGACTTTCTTAATTCATGTGTCAAAACCTTAAACGACAATCTTTTAGGAACAGAGGGAGTAGTATATAAATTAAAATAAGAATTTCTTAACATGTGCCCTAAGGGCACATGCTAAGCACACAGTTCAAGAGAATATTCTTTTGAATTGTGTGCATATTCTCTTGAACTTGGTACAAATATAGAAATTAAGAGAATATACACACAATTCAAGAAAATATTCGTTTGAACTGTGTGCTTAGCATGTGCATGCCTTAAGGGTACATGTTAAGAGGACCCATTAAAATAATGCTACTATCACATAAAGATGGAAACATAAAGATCACATACTGCTGATGTGGCAGTATGTGATTGGTTGTTGAGTTAAGTGAGTCATGTCAACAACAAATCACGTACTGTTACGTCAATAATATGTGAGCGGTATGTGATTGTTTTATGTGATAATAACATTATTGTATAAATTAAGAATAGAGAGTATTATTTCACCTTCTTTTTCTTTTTTGAAGTCCTATTTTTCGGAAAGTACTTCATTTGTCCCATAATAAATGTTTTATTTTTATTTTAGTGGTCAAATAAAATATTTTTTAAAATAATAAAGCTTTAAAAAAATTAAAAATAAATATTTTTAAATATACGCCTAGAAATTATGATCATAATAAACTACGAAGAAGAATGTACTACTAATGTCAAGTTTCGTAATTTAAAAATTCTACAAAAATATTTTTAATTATTTATTTTAAAAATGGTCAATTATATTTGACAACTAAAGTCAACTTAGGGCGTTTATTATTAAACGGAGAGAATATAATATAGTCACATATATAATCAAGTACATCTATTATTATTATAATATCAAAAATCAATCAAACATCACTAAAGAGAAAGAAATAAACTTACAGACAAACTTCACATAAAAGAAGGAAACACATTTTACATAAAGAAATGAATCTTTGACTTAATGGTCAAGTATCTTGATCATAGTCACTAAACTGAAACTTCGTAAATTATTATTTTAATTAATAAGTCTACTATCACATAAAAATCGCTCACATACATTTACATGCATATTGTGATAGTCCACGTGACTTGCTTTGCACGTGGGTCATCACAATATACATTTAAGTGTATGTGAGCGGTTTTATGTGATAGTAGCATTTTACTCTATTTTATATTCCATCCGTCTCTTAATATAAGACATTTTAGAGAAGTATTTTTGTCCCTTAATATAAGTCATTTGACAATTTCAAGTAAGTATTAATTACTTAGTTTCCAATATTATCCCAAGTACTCCCTCTGTTCCTAAAAGATTATCGTTTTAGGAAGTAATTTTTGTTCCAAAAAGATTGTCATTTTGAGTTTATCAATACACAGTAACTATTTTTTTTTCCTACTTTACCCTTATTTAAAATTTTCTCCTATTTAAAGCTTTCTTCCCTTCCCAATGATTCTTATTCAATTCAATGCTATAATCCAAGTAGTAATTGGTTGAATTGAATAAGAAATATTGGGAAGAGAATAATTGGTTGAGACAATTAATAAGGGTAGTATAGTATTTTCGCTAGGTATTAATTACATTCCTTAATCTGTGTGCATTAACCTTAAACGACAATCTTATAGGAACAGAGGGAGTAATAAATATAACTTTGGTTCTCTCACTATTATCTATCCAATAAATAACACTCTTTTTTTTCCAATACAAGGGCAATATAGACAATTAATATTATATTTAATGTTATACAATCATTTTCTTAATACTTGTGCATAACTCTAAAACAACTTATATTAAGAGACGGAGGGAGTATTTGATTGAGTCTATTTGTGTGTGAAGTTAAATGTATGAGCTCTTTTAGGTGGACATGAAAATTGAATATGAGTATATTTGAATTTCATATATTTATATTTTTATCTACTATTGAAGGTCAAAATACAAATAAATAAAATTTAAATACACGAATATTTAATTTTCATATTCATATAGAGTTTTTATAAATGTATATATGATAACTATAATAGGCAGGGACCGAATTTATGCAATAAGTACCGATGAGAAGTTTATTTTATACAAATATATTTTCTTTTTGAAGAAATTTTTATATATTTATTATTTTATACAGAAAAAATTATATCTGTATAACAAAAAGTTATATATAGTGCATAAATTAGATGGGCATAGCATTTTAGATACGTTTAAATGTGTACATTTACAATCCTCTATATAAAACATGGTCTTTATATCAGAGATGAAAATGCTAAATTATGAATCATGCTTTAGTTGAATGACAAATTCAAGTTCCAGAGATAAATAATCACGGGGTAAACTCACAATAACAAAAAATGGACTTTTTTGATGACTCAAATTTGTCATATAAATTTAAAAAATTATTACACACACACACACACACACATATATATATATATATATATATTACTCTCTTGCTTCTTTTTCTTTTTAATTTTATTTTTTGTCTAGTTTATATATATTACTAATATTTTCCTACATCTAAATATAATTCTTTTTTGGTTAAAGAATTTGTTTCTAGTTGCTGTAGAACAATTAGGAGAATATTTTAAGGGATTCTAAACAAAAAGTGCTCCTATGACTCTGGTTCTAGTTAAAGCGAAGCTCCCAATTGAAGGGGTAAAATTAAGTTGTAGGTGAAGAGCCATTTTCCTTTATTGTAGTGCGATTGTTTCGGTAGATGGCGACCAAATTGTTAGAGTGGATGTTCCTTTTCAAATGGCAAAATCAAAGTATTATCTTTATTTCATCACCATAGTTTTATTATTTTATTGCTCACAGTAGCACAGCTACAGCCTTACTTCTTTTCTTTTTCTTCTTAATTTGATCAAAGGAAACCAATTCTTTTAAATCATAAATGGATGTTTCTAGATTATTTTAGATAAGAAATAAGAGTAACGTTAGAGACACAACTTATTCTACAACTATTAGCACTCAGGTTCCTCCTCTCTATGGACTCCATTTAGATAATAGGAGGTTAGATAATGGGAGGATGGGAGAGTGGGAGGGAGGGAGGGAGGGAGGGAGAAATATATATATATATATATATATATATATATATATATGAAAAAGTAGAAAAAAAGGGCCAATATTAATGTAAACTAAGCTTAAAGGTAGGAAAGTAAAAAAAAACTTCACTATTTTATTCACACCAAAACTTTATCTTTTGTTTTATAATATATTAGTTTACATGGTGTTAAAAGGAGAAAATATAATGTTGAAAGATAGGGGGTGAGAAATTAAAAAAAAAGTGAATAAATGACCTATGTAAAAAAAGTGAGGGTAAAATAAGAATGTAGAAAAGCTTCACAATTTTATTTATACCAAATTAACTGTCAATTTTTTTCCACTTTATTATATGTGCATTTTTTTTGGGGGTTAAATACAATTTACTACATGAGGTAACATCGTATTCATGATTAGGCCCCCAAAGAATTTGAGCTTATATTTTACTACATCAAGTGTCTAATTTGATACAATTTATCCCCCAATTTCAAAATCTGGCCAAAATTAGCCGGAATACCTAATTTTCCGGTCAGATAAGAATTGTATACAGTTTGACCGTATAGAATACGGGCTAATAACACTTATGTTACATCAAGTACCACCAAATTCATAATTTACTACATCAAGTACCTAATTTGTATAAATACTTATTTTAACGTATTAAATATGTATAAATCCTTATAAAAAATTATTATATGTTAAATAATTAAAATTAAATATTAATACAAAGATTGCCAATTATAATTTTTTATTTAAAATTTTTAAAAAAAGGTTTAGTTTCCAAAAAAATCAATAAACTTTTAAACATACAAATTATATTTTTAACACGAATAACATTAAACCTTTAAACAATTGACAAAAGTGCCCCAAATTTAATTAATTAAATAGTATCCTTTTTATATTGGAAGAGCATACAAAAGGAGGACGAAAAAATTGAAAAAGAAAAAAAATGACTCATTTGCCCTCTATCCTCTCTCCCTCTTCCCTAATCCTTCAAATTATTTTGTTCCTTCAAATTTAGAAATTTCAGCGCCTTGGATTCTGTCCAGTAACTTTGATCGACTTAAGCATAAAATAACCTGAAATTTTATGTTAATTCAAAAACTTTTTTGGCGGAAAAAGGATGATATTAGGTATTTGAAAGGAGGAGGAGAGAGGAGATAGTATGCAAAAAGTGAGTTGTAAAGAGAGAAGACGACATAGATAATGTATTTTGGATTTGGAAAGTGAGTTATTTTTATTTAGTTAAAAGATTCTTCAAACAAATAGTAGTTAATTCGTTTATCCAGCAACACTTTATTTTCGTCCGTTTTCTGTTTTATTCTTCAAACAAATAGTAGTTAATACATATATTCTATTTATAAAAAAAATTAATTTTAAAATTGTATCTATAATTTAACAAATTGTATGTATAAATTTTACAACTTAAATCTTGCAAATTATAAATTATATATAAAATTATAAATTTTACGTCTTAAATTTTACAAATTATATCACAATTAAAATTTACAAATTATATTTATAATTTTATACCATATTTCTACGGTATTAGTTACTTTTTTTAAAGGGCTAAAAATTATTATATTTATAATTTTTTTATAATTTTAAATTTTTTTTTGAGGGCCGAATCTTGAATATGGTAGTGCTTGATGTAACGGCCGGAACTGTAAATAGCCGTTTTTAAAATTAAGTCAAACCGTATATTTATACGGTTAATTGATATTAAATACACAAGACCCAATCAGATTCTTGGGCGGGTCGGGTATTCCAGCCAAAATTGGCCGGATTCTGAAATTGGGGGCTAGACTGTATCGAATTAGGCACTTGATATAGTAAATTGTAAGCCCAAATTCTTTAAGGGCCGAATTATAAATTTGATAGTTGTAACACCCCAATCCCACATCGAAAGATAGGAAAAAAATTTGTCTGCATAAAAGGAAATAAGTTACTACCAATACTACCTTCAGTCATGAATTTGGGTTGAGCCTGTGGTGGGTTAAGATGACCCAAGAAGATATTATTGGGCCAGTGGTTTAAGACCTTATTTCGGATGGATTTAACTCGTTTCGGACTTAGAATTTGACTCGAGATTTGTTTCGGACTCGGAATTTAACCCGGTTGTTACAATAGTAGTTCATCTAACAGAAGTATAATTAGGCCTTTTTTTTTCTTTTGTATAATTTCATGGCTTCATAGAAATAAAAGGTGGCAATAGTGTTTGTTGGGTCATATACCTTAGGTAGATTTTCAAACATTAGTAATAGATTATGATGTAACCTTCAAGCCCAAACATTTATTGCTTATTTACATCTTCAGCACACTCCCAAATTAATAGCATTCCAACAAGTGTACTAAATTATGATATATACTCAAGACCAGACTCGTATTATTGAAAAAGGTTTGAATTTACTCCTCAACAAAACTCAGAAACGATTGAAAATAGTAAATAGTATAGCTATTTATACAGAACCACCTTCTAAATGTTCTTATCCTTGATATTTAATTAATGATAGTTTAATTATTTTCAAGCTATTTATACACAACCACCTTTAAGATCAATGCTGGCTACTTCTTTGTTGACAACTACTGCTGATTGGTATACATATGGAGATTGGGAATCTCTCTTTCCTTGCTAAGAACCTTGTAATGGGGTTTGTTGTTTCTGTGTTACTACTCTCTCCTGGTATGTACTCCCTCCCTCCCTCCCTCTCTCCCTACCCCCCTCCCCCCCCCCCCCCTCCCCTCATGGCCTCCCTCTGATCTTTTTATTTTTCATTTGATTATTTATTTTGAAATATGTAACATTTTATATATCTTCAGTGTTTGGCATTGGAGGGGAAGCCACCAACTATGTCTGCCAAGGAAAATGTGAAGACATCCCAGATTGCTATAGCTTTTGCAAAAGAGCAGGATATGGGTCAGGAAATTGTGTTCCTCCCCTTTATCAGTACTGTTGCTGCAAATAGTAAAACTTATCATATATAAATATAAATATATATTATGGTTGAATAAACAGAATATATAAATAAAATGGACTTTTTTTTTAATAAAAAAACCTGCTTTTCCTTTTAATTTAGAGGTATGGAGGTAAAAAAGAGCTAGTTGCCTGAGTTATCATGTTACAAATTTATTACTACCTCAATCTCAATATTTAAAATCATGTATTTTAGGAAAAGACATACGGTTGATAATGCCATAACAATATTTATGTTGCCACAACAAATATACATTTAACGAGACTTTTGCACTTATTTTAACAACACTTTGTATTTTCAGAGACACTTACTACTTTGACAAGCATAATTATTGCTCTGTTATTTTTTACGTCAATTAAAAAAGTTGTGAAGTTGTCATTTAAATCAACCAAAATTGAATAACAATGTTGATATCACATGAAAGCTAGATTATATTTAAAATATGGGTCATGAGGAAATTCTTTTTGTCTTTTTTCTTTTTTCATCAAGGTTATTTCTGTTATTTTTTAAATTGTGTAATTTTACAGTGAAATGACATAAATAACCTTAACAAAAAAAACAAAACAAAAAGGGGAGCATTATTTTCACATGTGTTTTTTGGTATTTTCGCATTCCTTCTCACATGAACAGTGGAACTCGCTGTATGCTCACGTGAGAGAATATCATGTGAGAATATCAAAAATACATGTGGAAATATCAGTTCCCAACAACAACAACAAAAAGACTATGCGTCTCGCTCGCTCTACTGATCTTACAATATTATGTAAATATTGTTGGACTTGATTAATTTCCGGAATATTAGCAGAAGAGAACTACTTAGTCCTACTTAGCAACCATAAAATATGGTTAATTAGTGTAGCACTTGAGACAATTAACAACCACAAGACACAGAAACTCTCTCCTCCTAGTGTCAAAACAGATTCAAGGCCTCACATTTGCCAAAATATTTGCATCTTCTTTCTTTTTAATGTCAAAAATTATGAACTAGCTTGCTCCAACTGTTTTTTCCTTTGAAGATTAATAGATAGATATCAACAAATATTTATTATCAGAAAGAAAAAAGCAATTAAAGTAGTACTAGTTAAGAAGATATGGCAAGCTTGAAACAAATTAGAGCAACAAAGCTTTGCAAATCTATTCCTGATGGAGTGGCAGCAGTGAAAAATGTATGGAGCCCTAGGAGTACTTTTGTCACAACTACAAGGCCTTTGCAAACCGTGAGTTAATGTACTTTCAATGGTCTTACTTATTTATATATGTGGAGCATTTTGTAAATTAAAGTGGCCTGGTAGATTGTATTTTCCGCTTAGTAGATTTTTTTTTTAACATCCTCCTCCTTTTTTCGGAAAATGATATAGGAGAACACTATCTCTGCATGTATTTTTTATAATTCCACATGGTTCCTTCTCGTATGAAGGTGGGACCCACTGTATACTTATCTGAGAGAGAATCATGAGAAAATATCAAAAATACATGTGAAAATATCAGTTCCGATGATATATATTGCAAATGTTTATGTTGATTATTTAATTGTCAGTTACGTTGATAAGTATTAGTGGTGGATGTGTAATAAGCGGGGCTCTCCTATAATTACTACTAATCTCATATATTGATAAGATTCGCAATTATAAATCGGCATAAATTTATCGCAAATAATACATAGCAAGACTCCCTTTTTTATGTTCTAGCCTTACCTTAACTTTCTGAAAAAACACAAGTTTTTCATACTTTGCACATTAGTGAGAGGTAATAAACACTTTCACAATACAATAAAAACCTAACAAAATCTGCACATAGCAAATTTAAATATTTTCTTTCAAAAAATGTTATGAGACTTATTAATCAACGCGCCAGATGTCGCCACATAGCGCGCGTTGCACTTGATTATATACATACTTCTCCCTTTTGTTTTTTAGTACTAGTAAAGTATCCCCTAATAACCTATATAAAGTGGAGATAAGTTTTATTTCTCTCTTAAGTGGGTTGAGTTTATCTCAATAATATTAGAACATATCCTCTCCATCCAATAATAAATTTCTTAATTTAATTTTAATTGTCAAATTGATCATTTTAAAAATAAATAATTAAAAATATTTATACAGAATATTTAAATTACAAAACTTGACGTTAGAAGTATATTTTTTGCAAGTTATTATGATCATAATCTCTAGGCGTATATTTTGAATATTTTTAAAGATTTATTAATTTTAAAAATGGTCAATTTAATTATAAAAATAAAACTAAAACGTTTATTATGATACGAAGGAGGGAGTATATATTTACAATCTAACTTCAACATAGAAGGATAGAGAGCTCGTGTTCATGTGCTATATTCCTCATCATCTAAAATACAAATTTTGTCATTTCATATAATCCTGTATGGACTCACGATCCAACAAGCATGGACCAAGTTCTGATCTAAAATGTTAAATTTATTAGGTTGAGATTTCACCATATTTACTAACTCATTTACCTTCTTTAATATTTACCATTTATAATTCATGTGAAAAATCCCGACGGACATGATGAGAAGAAGTTAATGCGTTACTTGCACAACGTATATATATATAAAACTAACTGAGTGCTTGTTAATTATCAAATTACTGACTACTACACTAAAATGAAGGCCAAAACAGATAAAGAAGTTCAAGAAACTTGTGAAGAGGTATCCGAAGCAGCTGGGGTCGTTAAAGAATCCGCCAAAGTTGTGAGCCTTCTGTTCTTAATTTCCCTTACCTTAAAACATCTTTCATTCATTTCAAATGATTGTTTGATATAATGAGAGCAAAATTAATGTCATCAGCTCAAATATATATATATATATATATATATATATATATATATATATATGTATGGGAAATGATTCATAGCAAGTATTTGTTATGAATTAAAAATAGACAAACATCATCACTAACGTCATAAACAAAAACTATTGACTAAGATTATAACTGAAAAATTCACGTATGCTACTATTAGTAGCGGACGACGGTACTATTTTCAGCGGCATCCGCTACTACTAGTAGCAGACGTAACTCGTCGTCCGCTACTAATAAAAGCAGACATGAATTTTTCGGTTCTAATATCGGTCGTGAGTTCAAATTCATAAAGAACTTTAAAATAGCAAAATTGAACTTTAAAGCATTATTCTATATAATGTGAAACTTTATCTTATTTGCTAATCTTGTCATCTTACAAAGAATGTCATATTTTTTGCTAATTTGTTTTATTCAAAATTAGCTAGCTAGCTAATCTTGACCATTTTTCATACATATATTTATTATTTATGGTTATGCTGAGTTGCTAATTTTTTGTTTCATTCAAAATTGGAACTAATTGAGCAGATAACTAAAGTGACCAAAGAGGTTGGTGGAAAAATATCAAAAGGTGCAGATGAATTTGTGAATGAAGCTAAAGACGCCATCATCAAACCTGCCAAAGAAAAGATCAGTGAAACTGCAAAGGAAAAGATCAAGGACAAAATTGTTGGCAAGTGAAATAAGGAGATAAATATATATATATAGAGCTAGTTTTTGTTTTTATTTGAGCATGTAGATTTTATTTATTGCAAGTCTCATAATTGACCACTCCTATTTTTTATTAAAGAGTTCTTCTACTGTACTGAGAAAATTTAAAACCGACTGATAATTGCGACAATCCATCTGATTGGATATGAGAAAATTTAAAATCAGACTTATAATTAATTGCGACAACATACATCAGTTAATCTGATTGAATATAATTATATGATTGCCCCCCACCCCCATATCCCATATTAAATATTTGATTAAAATAAATACACTAATAGTTATCTTCTCGGGAAGGATCAAGAGCACTCTCCTTAACTAACACTCCTCCTTAAATAGCACTCCTTTATTAAAATTATGTCGTTTTGGAGATTCTTTTAAAAAATAAAATAATATTAAAGTAGAGCGGTTCCACTTATTTTTTTTAAAAAATCTCCAAAACGACGTAGTTTTAATAAAGGAGTGTTAGTTAAGAAGAGTGCTCTTGATCCTTATTTATATAACTGACAATTAAAAATTTTAAACATATATCGTTTCCCAAAAATACCATAGGGCATGTTTTTCCTGTAATCTTTTCTTTTAAATTTTTTTTTTTTGCTATATTCGACTGAAATTTAATATTATTACTTTTAGTAAGATGGATCCTAAAACCTAATGCACCCAAATCTTATGAGTAGTTTTTTTACTGTTGAGCCATGAGGGGTTTGGTCATAGTGCATGTTTTTCTGTAATTGTTTCTTTTAATTTGTGTTTCTAATTTTAATAAACTTTGCCTCAAATCAGTTACTTGCCCAAGATTTTAATCAACAATTATATTTAATAAAAAAATTATCAAGATAATTTTATAGAGTAAATAACGGTCCAACCCAGCTTTAGTAGTATGACTTGTAAATGGGCCTACTTCTCCCATCATTAAAGGCGTACACCATTCTTCGCTGTAGCATAAGATTTGGCCCAGCCCGGCCATGTGAATCTCTAAACTTAACTATGTTTCTCCGGTTTACATGACACAATGCTGGGCCAGTAATGCATAATTTCAGTCTTACATAGTAACATATTGAATAATTTTTATTTTTATTATTATTATATATATATATATAGAGAGAGAGAGAGAGAGGGGTTCTCCAACGGATTGGTCTGTCAATAAATTATCTTTAGCGACGGATTGTCCGTCGCTAAAGTTCATAACAATGCCAAATAAATAATAATAAACATATTATACTTTTCAAATTCTAAATAAATGTCAAATATGACTAGCTTGCTACTACAAATAATACCCGATTACAAAAATAAAGCTCTAAAAATATATTAATAATACATTTAGTCAGCGAATTGAGCCCTTGGTCTTAGGATTTAATCCATGTTGTTATAATTTATAATTAATATTTTTTCTATTACATTAAAAGTGTCTTATTTGTCAAAAAAAAATGCTTTGAGTTTGACTTTTAATGACAATTATATAACTTAGAATAGAACTTATAAACTCTAACCACACAAAAATATGAGAAATATTGAAAAACTTAGAACTCTAAACGAATGTGTTTTCTTAAGAGATGCGAAAGGGGTGCGATTCCTATTGAAAAAATAATAATATGTCACCAAAACCATTTATGTAACAAAAAGGCTAGGGGGACAAAGAATTTTTTTTTTTTATAACTTCAAACAATTTATAATATTTATTGGAACTCGAATTTTTATAGAATTCAGTGATTTAGGTATCATTTGGATACATGTAAATAACATGATTGTACGGTCTGTGCAACCTTATTTTTTATATTTATCTAAATGACACCTAAATCACTGAATTATGTAAAAATTTCATTCCAATAAATATTCTAAATTGTTTAGGAGTCCTAAAAAAATAACTGATCCTTATATCGGTCGTCCATTTCCAATCTCCCAATAGAATGCTGACACACATACAACCTCACCTGCGTGTACGTGAGACTGTATATGTGTCAGCATTCTATTGATTATTGACCAACTTATCAAAAAAATAACTTCATACCGACCGGATCCAATTTATTTGATGCAGGTTTAAAAGAGTGAAAGATTGAAACAATAAATAATGAAATAAAAAGGGTTGGGTACTTTAGTACTTTTTTTTGGAGATTTCAAAGGATTTTGCACTGACATATCATTGACTAGACAAGAATTCTCTAGTCTCTCTCTCTTACGCCCTGTCACAATAGTAGTTCCAATCAGCTAGGAAAGTCTAAAACCCAAGTCATTTGGTACCATCTGTGGCTGCAATTCACCAGGCAGTACATATTTTGAAGAATTTGTTCAAAGATTTGAAATGCAGAAAATCTATGTAGCAGTGGAGTGGTATATATACTCCAGTCCACTCCATTCTATTACTCCAAGATTTCCTTTTTTCCACTAAATCAAACAACTACTAGTCTACCACTACTACATAAAAGAATAAAGATGTTTGGTTTGCCTATACGGATTTGATTCTCATGCATATCTGTAAAACAAATTTTTTTTTTTTTGCTGATCAATAAGTAACAAAAACGAAAAAAAAATGTTTCCTTCATTCTCCTTGTTCCTCTCTCCACATTAGACGTGCACGGCCAGATCAGGCTTCTCCCACAAAAATATAATTTATTGAGGGTTGTACGTCAGATGAGACTTTGACCAGATCGAACCAAGATCAGGTTGCAGACCCGGTCCCCAGGCTTTTTGATTGGAAACTTGACATATCTAGTAAAACAACCCAATAATTGATCAACGATGATTTGATTGTGGGGCGAAATTGTGTTTGATTATTCAAAAGAAAGACTCTACTTTCTTTTTGTAATTATCTAGTTCAAGTTTAAATCGGAGTTCAGATTAAGGGACAACGAACAACTCTGACAATAGTAATTGAGTCATCTTGACCTACTACAAACTCACCTAAAAAATCATCACAAAAACAAAATAGCACGACGTTCACTCTGATACCACTTGTAACAATTTGAACCAAATTGGAGTTTTTAATAAAGCTCAATATGTTGTCTCATGAGCACCGATTTGGTCATCTTCATCCAACAAATGTGGGACAAGGTATTATGTTATTTATCCCATTCACCTTGTCAAAATAGTATTATGTTATTTTTCACATTTGAACAAAATCATTCAACTAACCCATCATCTAAACAACCAATAATAATGCCCATTAAACCTTGTCTCCTGAGTTTGAGAGTTTCGTTGAAGCAAACAAATAATGTTAAAGTATGAAATGACCCATTGAAAATTAATGATGCCACACCTGCATGCAAATTGTTGGGGAGTGTGACAATACTCCTGCTGTGATGGGTTGGGTAATATATATATATATATATATATATGGATACATGTATCATGTATGCATGTGCAAAAGTTTCGGAAAATGAATAAAGGAAGGGCCTAGCTTAGATAGTGATGAGTAGTGAGAGAGGAAGGCATAAACATCACATGGCACATGGCCCATATCGCACATGCTTATATAGTTAGCTCTGTGCTTCCATCATCTTCCATGTGAAATTATTATTATTATTATTAATGACTAACCTGCTTAACTTAGGCTGTTAATCCCCTTCACAACACAAAAGTGGAAATGTGGGGAATCATTGGGTTGGTGCTTTCCTATTGCATGGTGATCATGAATTTATTTGACTCTTCTGGTTCATAGTTTCCCGCCTAATTCTTCTTGTCTTCAAAATAAAGATGGATAAAAGGAAGTAGCTAGAAATGGCCAAGAATATTTGTGAAAAGAATGAGTAATGATAGAAAAGTTAGTATGATCCATGAAAGTGAAATTTGAATTGAAATAAATGGGGAAGTTGCATTTTCTTGGCCAATGAAATTTTCATTTTTTTTTCTTCACAACTTTCATTATGTTTGGATTATGACTTGTGATCATAGTAGAATTTGAGAAAATTCAATTGACTTGAAAAAAAGAGGAGCATTATTTTCACACGAGAGATGACTATGTAAAAATATCAAAAACATATGTGAAAATATTAATTTTCTAAAAAAAATGAAAGATTTTGCTAGTAATATATGATTGCCAAAATCACATAGAATAAATAGCCATCATTATGTAAATGTCACCATGCCTAAAATCATAATCACTACTCCCAAAGGAAAAACACAACAAAAAAGACATAATTTATTATAGTATAAAGGTAAACCATGGACATTAATTGTATGTACAACCAAAGGGGGAACATGAAGATGCTTCCATTGATTAAGACAAAGCAAGAAAGTACACAAACTATGCATCATCATCATCATCATCTATTACAAAAGTTTTCTTCAATGACTTTTGACATTCACACTATATATAACTTGTACGTATGACTCAATAAGCTAAAAAAAAAGAATTACAAAATAATTCCATTCCTATAAAAACCCAAGTGCCAACACAATATGTAATAGCAAATATTTGAGAAATATATCAGATTACTGACAAGCCAAGAGAGAGTGATGAACAACGCTTCTGCACCCGCTTCTCCAATGGCGGCAATTGTATTTTTCAGTTGAAGCAGGCCGAGGTTGCACAACAATGGTGGGATAAATGATATTGACATGTGTAAAAAATGTACACTTGCCAAAAGTAAAGGAGGAAGACCAACAATGGTGTGGAATTTGGAAATAATATGGATTTTGGGTAAAGCTATATAATAGTAGTAAAAAAAAAAAAAACTCCTTTTCATGCAATTTACTGAGGTTGCTAGCTAGCACTGGCGGCCTCTGAGGCAGCCAAGAACACCAGCTCCGGAAGTAATGGAGCCAACCATGGAAGAAGACTTTGCCCCTAAGCTTGAAGCTCTGGCATAGCTGGCCGAAGCTCCAGCTCCAGCTCCAGATGGAGTGAAATAGGCCCCATTAAGCAACAAGTCACCCTCTGACCTCCAGTTCCAACCCTTCCACTGACCAACATTAGTATCCACTCTCTTTGTCACCTTCATAATCAAATCCATCAATACAATTTAGTATATGGTTTTCACATTATAAACCAAGTAAAAAGAAAAACTTTAATTTTAACCCATAAGGCCAAGAAATTTGGAAAAGAACATGTGGATCTAGAAGAAGTACCTCTTTTGCAAAAGGATTAGCTGGGGCAAGGTATCTGTTGCCTTGGCTGTTGATGGTGGGGCTTGCACTTCCACCAATTGCATACATCTCCCAGTGAGTGTAGTCGTTGTTGACCACATGGAAATACCCATGTCTGCACCTGCATTTTTCATTAAATGTATTTGGTTTAGATCAGAGGAATCCAAATTCCAAAATAGATGTCAATGGTCTCATTTTTATTATTTATTTATTTTCAAAACTATTTTTTAAGCCGGATTTGTACACTGATCTTTGCACTCTCATTGATTAGTGGAGGAAAAATCAATTCTTTTTACCCAAGAAACTTAATTCCACCATCACAAAACAAAGGCCAAGAGAAATTACAAGGATTTGCTACAGAAAGTTTATTACTATATTTTTACCTTGGCATTCTCTGGATAAGACCCTCTCCGAAATGGTTGTAGGCAATAGTCACTTGCATTTGCTTGTCTCTCACATAGGAGTCACTATGACCCAACAGCATAACCTGGTTTACAGAACTGTATTAGTTTATCCATAAAAAAGGAGCCAGGTTAAACTGGTTAAAATGGTTTGGAAATAAACACACCTCATTGTGGTGGGTGAAGTAATTGTTAGAAACTGTAATGGCAGTTGAGCCCATGACAGCATCAACAAGGCCATCAGCACAGTTAGACAATGAATTGTGATCAACCCAAATGTGGCTTGACCCAAAGATGGAAATGGCATCACCATCAGCCATTGTCCTCCACCCAAAATGGGTTGGTGAGCTCCTCACCATAGCATTTCCAGTGGGTTTGCAGTCATGGATATGCAGACCATGAATTATGACATTTGTAACAAACTGGATGGTAATGCACGCTCCGTTAGCAATATGGACATTGACCCCACGACCATCAATTGTCTTAAAGCTGTTCATGATAAGCTCCTGCTTCAATTGTATCACCATGTCACGTTGGAAGACGATCCAGAGAGGAGTGTCCTGGATAACAGCATGGCGCAGGGTTCCGGGGCGGGGGTTAACAGGGTCATCATCACCAGAATCAGTGACAACATAGAAGCGGCCATCACGGCCTCCAATGGCATTTCGGCCAAAACCAATGCCACAGTCAGCAAGGCGCTTGCGGTTGCGTTGCCAGTTGGGGTCACAACGCCAGCAGTCATCAATGGGATTACCAGTTCCACAGGAGAAATAACCCAATTTCCTTCTCTCAGTGCTGTTTCGGATGCTCCTGTATAATTCAATAAAAGATTGTCATAATGTGTTCTGAGTTTTAACATTATTAATCAATATTATTACCTTAAAGGTTTCAAATCATAACACAAGCAACACCGTCAAATGTTTCAATTTCAATTTCAAGAAGCCACTATAAAAGTGTATAATTAATTTCTCCATTATTGTCCACAATAAGATTGTACTGTTCATATGGATATATAGATGCCAAATGAAGGGTAATTAGCTAGTTTATTGAGTGTCGGTGGTGGTACCTATCCCTGCATTATAGGTCTTCCCTGATCCCATCTCTTCCACTTGCTGAAAGTGATACTACTAGTTATTTTGTCGCTTTACAAGGGAAATTTGGTCATTCCTGTTAGATGGGGCCAACTTTTGTTGGTCTATTAGAATTAATGGAAGCAGACAAGCAGTAAATAGGTTGGAGGTGCAATTTTTCTTTGAATAATGCCTATTATTACATAAAAGTGTTACATAACTCTCACATAATTCATACGTGGCAGTATGTGATTTGTTGTTGAGTTAAGTAGATCATGTCAACAACAAATTACATACTGCCACGTATGGAGTATGTAAGAGTTATGTAACACTTTTATGTGATAGTAGCATGACTCTTTTTCTTTCTTTCCCCCACACATGGTTGATGCTGTCGGTGACAAAGCAAGGATACAGAACATAAGGGAAATAACGATACACTCCAGGATTATTTCTGTATAGATGATTTATATATACAGAAATAATCCTGTGTTGCTACTTTTGGGACTTGCACATGCATATATACAAGAATGATAACCTTAACAGATGTAATTGACATACACTCACATGACTAACAAAAGTGACCTATTTAATCTCTCCTTTTAGTCTAAATACTAAATTGTCCTTGAAATAGTGTCGGTAAAAAGTATCAAACAGGGGTAGTTTTGAACTTTTCATATTCAAGAGTAACCAAATCCTAAAGCACCTACTTGAAGTCCAACATTGAAAGCTTTTTTCTACCCCTTCTGTTTCTGGCTATGAAACTAGGTAGTAAGAATATCAATGACCGTAAAAAGCTGCTGTACAGGGACAGGAGATGAGGCTAAAACAGAACAAACCCAATAATTTTACAAATCTATCGTTATCAAATTAAATGTATAAAAACACTATACACTTGGATAGGTGGGTATAAAAAACTGAAACTAAAGGAAAGAGACAAGATATGGATATTACAAGAGCGGCGTGTGATGGAACTGAGCATACTAGATATGGAAGTCAGAATATAACGGATGGAGAACATTGTTCTTCATTCCTCAGAAAGTTAGTAATACACAAAAGGATAAAAAAGACAAATGAAAAACCAATAATAATTACCTTTCAAACATAAAGTTATGTTTAGAAAAGTATAATAAAACACCAAATATTGTTCAATTAACAAATTTTATGAGCTACTAGTACTACTAAAAGTGATAAAAAGTCAGTGAGTTTGAAAGGTCTGTTATGGTCACACCAAGAACTACACTAACAACCAAATCCCATTCTCCATCAATGCCGAAACCAAAAGAATATAGATAGATTTAGAGAGGAAAATAGAGAGGATCCATACATTTCAACCACGGAAGCAACCTCATCTGGATCAGAAACTGCATGTTCATTCAAACCTTCATCATCTTCCAACCTGAAAAAATAAAAATAAAAATACCCATATCAATTCCATCACCAAAAACCAAATATACCATTAAATACCCAAAGTAAAATCAAATTGAAGAACCCCCAATTCCAAATATGAACTAACAAACCCAGCTAGCTCATTTGCTTCTATAAGGAGATCAATCTGTAATGACTCACTCAATTGGAGAAAAACCCAAACCCAAAAACCCATTTAGTGAATCGAGAAGCATTTTGGTAAATTTGAAGGTAAATCAACCGACATGTCCCAAAATACTGCCCGCAGCAGAGTAGAGGGAAAAGTGGATGGACAAAAAAATTACAACACCACTGTGCAGCGGAAATAGTTAATATGAAGTTCAAAAAATTAATAAATTAGTCAATTAACTAATAAAACACTGACATACAAGCGAATAGATATTTTCTTTCTGCGTGTCACTACTCTAATAATCAATTTACTACCTTACCAATTTTTAAACCACATAATCTCTCTGCAACACACAAAGCTCAAGAAGAGTCCATTTACTGGACTCCGTTAAAACCGTCAAAAAGTTACTTCTCGGGAGAAGAGAGAAAAATATACTGTAGTATCAACTGAAAACCGCCTTTTAGAGAGAAAATTCTAAAGAGGGAAGACTAGGCAGTCAAAGCCTCAAATGACTGAGTTACCCCTACTTAGACTGTGGGCGAAGCTGTTTACTGAGGGTATTATATGGAATTTGAAAAAGGGATCCGATTACCGTGTTTGTCTGTTATTACCATCAGTAACGAAAATAGGAATCCGAAGAACTAATATTAACGGAACTAACGGTTCGGATCTGTGAGTATTTGGGATCTACAACGGCTATGATTTGTTTCCGTTGAGGTTGGCGGATTGCTATGTAGTAACCGATCTAACGGTGGAGAGTTCATCTTAGAAAGTAAAACCGACGGCTCATTTAATAACGACACTGTAATAACGTTTCAGAGTACATAAACCAGCATTTTCGGTGGGAGCTGAGTTGACTCAGTAAGTACCTTTGCGCCATTGATGAGTTGGTGGAGCTCTGCAACTCCACTTTTTCTCCAGTACTGTCAAAAATAGACAGCAAATGTACGAATTTTTAGTCTAAAAAACACCATTAAAGCATTAGCAACTCTGTTTTTCTCTCCCAATTTCTCTCTGTAATAGTTTAATTGTTAAGATTTTGGAGGAAAATTACACATGATGCAGTTGAATTGGTAAATATTTACAGTAAAAACGAAATTGAAATGAATGAATCGTAACAGGGGACACATTACGTAGAAGAAAACGTTTGAAAGAACAGAGCATATGTAATTTATATATGATAATTAAAAATGCATTATGCCTCAGAGGGTGAACTGTACTTTATTCAATGGCGTCAAATGTACAGACAATTTAGAGAGAGAGAAAAAACCTTAGCTCTGAGAGCTCATTTTCCTTCACAGCCGCCATGACCCCGACAAAGAGCAGCAAAAGTACCATTGAAGAAAGAGAAACCCATTTCTTAGACACCGCCATTGCCACTGAAATGAAACCTCAGCACAAAGCTCTCTCCTCTTTGAGCTTCAATTTCTCTCTCTAAAAATGGTGGATCTGAAAGAGAAACAAATTTAGAGAGAGAAGAACACGAAAAACAGAGAATTCTACAAGAAATAAGTAAGAACAGAGCAGCGTGCAGACTGCAGGGTCAAAGATGCAGACCCAGCTTAACGGCCTCTTTTATAGACACTAGCCAAACAGAATTATTAGACGGCCGTTAACTTTTAACGAATACACCAAAATTCCCATTTGACCGTGGTTAGGTTTTACCTTTAACCACTCTCTCTCTCTCCACTAATTACCAACTTAACCACCTCACTAACCGCCACCAACCGATTGCGCTCACGTGCGAACCGTTCCCCACTCACGTGACTGGTTTCTGTATCTCTATCGATCTACAGTTTCTGGATTAATAGTACTCAATTACTTTAACGAACTTAACACTTTTTAACTGATGGGGTACGGTAAAAAAAATAGAAGGAAAAGTTAAAATGGGTGAATCCGGTCAAACAACATTCTGGCGGAAGAAACAGAATTCACGGTTTTAAGCTGATTCTGCGGTTTAAGGAAACTAGTAGTATATTTTATTTTGGATTCCCTTCTATTCAAGAATATATATATATATATATATATATATATAGGAATAATGGTCATACACAGCTGTGTATTTTTTGTGCATAGTCTATCAAAATTATCATTTTGACAGACTTGTGTTTGATTTCTGATTTTGGAGGAGAAAAACTTTTATTTTTTTAAATAAATATGTAAAAACGACGTAATTAATTGTGCACAAATAAAGCATACACAATTATGTATAACCATATTACCTTATATATATATAATTTATATTGCCAACGCCAAAATTAGTTATGACAATTACGAGTCATTAAAAAAATAAATAAATATATATATACAAGGGTGGTGTTCTGTTCTTCATATAAGTGTCTCCGATGGTGTATTTGCTAGAGAAAAAAAATTGAAAATAAAATCACTATCATTTTATAATTTAATGTGAAATAGCAAATATATATAGTATGTATTTAAAGTGCGAAATTGTTACCTAGTGCTTGATTAGATTAATACGTTTTGAAAATTCGTAAAGCATCTTGTATCCTCAATATCTTCTCTTGTATCCTCAAGGTCTTCTCTCATATGACCGTATGCTGAATCTTTTCTCCTATGACCTTATGTTGAATTTGGAGTGTGGTCTTCAAAGCACCTTTCTGAAAAAAAAACTATCGATCTATTTTTCTTTATCTGAAAGAGAGAATAAGCTAATTTGGTATTTTTTCTATTCGAAAAAGTACCAAAGATGTTTCTGATCAATGATATGTATAATAAAATTGATCATTATCTCTCTTAAGAATCTGGTCTATATTAAACTAAGGAGGGGATCCTAAGGATTCTCAATACTTATCTAGATATTATTATCTAATAATAATATTTAAGATAAATGTTAATTATAATTAATTAAATAAAAAATTTGAATCTCGAATAAGGTTTTTAATTACGTATTACCCGGGGCACTATTTGAGACTTCATTTATGAGATATCTTAGACCGTTGATTACTTTATTTTTATTATTATCACTAAAAAATGATTTTTTTTTATACAAAATAACTAACAACTAAGAATAGAAACATTATTATTTTATTTATGGAATAACGTCTTGTAAAAAGTTTATCCTGCTGAGGAAGCGGGATTCTCGGCGGAATTGGGTTCCTGACTGGAATATAGAGTTAAGGCTGGTCATCAGTATACTACTCGTAACATGTTAGTTTGTTGATGAATGTTGATGTGTGAGTTAAGGCTGTGTTTGGATAATGTTTGGGCATGTGCTGACCAGAATCTGGGTGGCTGCCCACTTTGAAATATTAACAGGTACAGACTACTTTATAACATTTATAATTTTGGTTTTTTTCCCTTTCTGATTTTAATAAAAATAATGCTACTATCACATAAATAATTTTATATAATTCTCACATACACACATATACTGTGGGCCTTACATGTCAAACGGTGGCGCACAATATGTATGTGTGTGTATATGAACATTATGTGAGATTTTTTTATGTGATAATAGCATTGTTGTTTTAATAATTGCTTGCATAAAATTTTCATAATGTATGTGCCCCATTGTTTTTTTGGGTTCATATAGTTGCTTTTGTTTAACATTTTTAGGGAGTGGTTAGTATGAAGTTAACTTTAGTCAATTGATTAATACAGTGTTAACACGCATACATAAGGTAATATCTCTCTGCTTGTCAGCACTGTATTGCTCAATTGATCAACTTACCATGAATTTAATTTCAAGGTAACCGGATCCATTTTTAGGAAGTGTGAAATTATCAGCTCGATAAGAAAAACTCTACGAGGACATGATAATTGAACAAGACATGAGTGTTTTACGATTTCACTTATTTATATTTTTACCCTCAATTATCATGTCCGCATAGAAGAGTTCGCTCGATAATATCTCATCAATTATTTATTTTTGAAAAATAATTTATATATCGATAAATTTATGACGAAATTAGTCTAATAAAAGTTAAGTGATTAGATAAAATAAATTAAAATAAAATTATTCTTAATTCTCTCTTATTTCATGTATCTACGTAACCACATAAATTTGTTGTGGTAACAAGATTCTTTATTTTTTTTCCTTTTTACATAATTTGAATTTTTGTCATGGTTAGGCTTATCCTATTGTAGACATCTTATTTTTTTGCCTTTGCCGACCCCATGTGAATTGTGATATTCTCATCTGATTAATATCTCATCATTTTTTTCCTATTTTTTTTACATATTCTATTATATGTTTATGCCAAAGAAATAAAATTCATATTTAAAATATTTAATGACATCACATTACATTGTATGATATCAATATATGAGATCGGGTAAAATTATAAAATTGACTTACAATATTAAATATATTGTTAAATTATTTTCAACCATAATTATTCACGTAACTTACAACTAAAAACTCAACATATAAAATCGCGAAATATAATTATCGTAACCTTTTAAAATAAGAACACAAAAGTATAGAACATGAAATGTTAATAAAATTGTGTCCCCCTGTAAACTAATGGTAGATTCATAAAGATGGGGTGCATATTATATTATTTTCCACAAAATACAGTACTAACACGTAAAGAGTGATTACTTTTTGTCTGTGTGTCAATACTGTATTGGTCAATTGATCAAACTTAACTTTATGTTATGTGTAACAGAGGATATATATTTTATATTTTTAAAAATAAATGTAGGAAAATTTTACCATTCCCATGAAATTCTCTCAAAATAAAACAATGGCCTATTTCTTAAAACATTTTTTTCACAGTTTTTCTTTTTATTTTCTTAGGAAATCAAAGTAATAACGTATTAGCTCATTTTTAAAGATTTTTTTTACTTCTTGTACTATCAAACAGTAAATTTAACATAATTATATAATCTTCAAACCATTCATTATTTACCTTTTAGGGGACACGATTATATTATCATGCAACAGCCCAAGTGGCTCCCATCATAACAAAATTTTCACGCCTGTAAATTAATTATTTTTTCCCAAGTTTTTACAATTTTACTCTGCCCTCATGTGCACGCAAAGCATCATCATCATCATCATGCACCCGCAGAACCGTGACCATCCATAGCATGGACCAATTTATCATCATATAGACCAAAAATATTATACCCAAAAAACACATTTTCTTCACTATATGAATTTCGTGTCTTAAAATTGTTGTTCAAGGAAAAGGGAAAACAAGAAAAAAAAAATTTTTGACATGGATCTGATGATTTATATTGTTCTTGTTCGTTTACCAGTTTATTGAGCGTTTAGTGTTGATTTTTAGGGCCTGAGAGATTCGGTGGGGTCCAGGTCACGTGGAAGAATCTTTCCCACGTAGAAATATATTATGGGTCGTAGGTTGAGTTTTAAGAAATTTATGATTTCTAGTTACATTTAATTTCTAATTCTTAAAGAAAGAGTCAATGATTAAATTCGATTTCTTTCTTTAAGAAAATTGACTCATATCCTAATTCACAAGCAACAACATTATTTTGAGCACTAAAGTATTAAACTTTGATTGTTAACTTATTTTCAGTCTGTATTTATTCTCACGTTATTTCGGCGGCCAGGGTCGTCAAGTTATTACGTGACTTTATTTTTGTAAAGAATTTGACGCGTTGTTAGTGATTAGACGCGTGAACAAATCTTTGCAAAATTTGACGCGTTATTAGTGATTGGACTCGTGGACAAATCTTGACATTAACATTAGTGTGCTTGAAATTTTAAAGACATTAAAAATTTTATTGGTTCATAGTGTGCTTGAAATTGCAAATGTGTATCTTCATAGTTTTTCCATAGGTTTTCCCTCTCTCTGTCTTTTCCTTTTTGTTTTCTTGTTTACCCTTGTTCTTAACTTGTTCCATTGATTGGTAAGATTTTTGACCAGTGGCCCACAAGATTATTTACTCCCAACCATATTTATATGCACCTTCAACAACAAGCTATATGCGATAGAAAGGGCATCGTGGGGTTCCCTTGCTTTTATGCCCCCATACGTCTTTTACATAATCGAAAGTGAAAGCGAGATTTTGTAGGCCATGTTTGGTACCCACAAATTTGTTGGCTCTTAATTCTTTAATCTAATTAACTATTTTTCACTCTCTCCAACAAAGTAACCCGTCCAATCCAATGGCGGAATCGGAATATTTTAGAGCGAATTAAAATATATCAATACAAAAAATTTATTTAATGATGCTTAGAGTGTTTCTTTTAAATTTATTTTGTTCAATTATAATATTTCATAATATCCTATTCCAACCCTTGTCAATCGTTGCTATAGCCGGTTCGC
Organism: Panax stipuleanatus; assembly: GCA_020205555.1. Classification (NCBI taxonomy): domain Eukaryota; kingdom Viridiplantae; phylum Streptophyta; class Magnoliopsida; order Apiales; family Araliaceae; genus Panax; species Panax stipuleanatus. Next base: position 17,431,153 of record CM035126.1, on the reverse strand, counting down.
TCTTAATTCGCTCCCTCCAGTCCGCTTCTGAAAGATTTCGTACATACACATATATATATATTTTTTAATTTTCCCCGAACGATGAGACTATTAATCAGACTTTGAAGTTTTTAGTCAATTGATTAGCTATTTTTATAGATAAATTATAATATTATAATATTATATATTCAAAACCTTATATTGTGGTTATAGTCATCTTCCTTGGAGACAACTGAGAGGAGCCACTCAAAGCAAGAAAATGAGTTAAGTTATTCTCATTTACAAAAAATTAATATCAAGGTATGATTAAGTCAGTAAGACAAATGAGTGCACTATTAATTAATTAATCATCACACTTATTTAATATTATTTTATCTTATAGTAATATTGTTAATTTATTATAGGTGAAAGGATATGAGGAAGCAAATGAATTAATATCATCTAATAACAATGATCAAGTTTAACTAACATTAGCATGCTTCAGAATCCAATGTTGGGATTCCCCGACCCCCGCCCCTAGTTCCGCCTCTGGTCAAATAAAATTTTTAATAAAAAATTTAATATGATTTTCTCATATATTTAACCAATTTAATAATTACATATTATCCAGGGTACAATTTGAGACTTCATATATGAGATATCTTGGACCGTTAACAATATTTATGCTGAAAGAATAAATATGTATTTAAAAATAATTTTACTTACATTTCAAACTTTTAGCCATAATTATTATTTTTGACAACATAATTATTGTTCGGGTATTATTATGATTATATCTGAAGTGGACATCATAAGTTTGGTGAAGGAATTTTGTTTATCTTAAATAGAAGAGTAATGCTACAGACATAAATTATTTTATAAATATTTTATAAACTGTTGACGTGACAAACTCTAAATTAACTTTTTAATATAAAAAATTTCAAACAATGTAAATCCTATGCAACAAATCTGATGTGGATTTTGTCACATCAGCCGTTTGTAAAATATTTATAAAATAGTTTGTGTCTGTACCATTATTCTAAATAGAATACTTGATCCATATTATAGTTATAATTAACACAAATCTAAAGACATAACAGAATATACAGATTTGAGCAGTTCTTCAATACGAGCAAAGAAAAAACCAAGTGTCAGGATATTAATTTATGTTGGTATTATAATATTAATTTATTATTTTTTAAAAGAAAAACAATTCAACATAATTTATCCAGTAGTATTCCTATATTGTCATTGTTAACTTTCCTAGCTCCACCCTAATTAAAAGTAATTTCTAAACACATAAAATTTTCTAAAAACATAATCACTATACTGTATTCTTTAGGAGAATTATTAGAATATTCAACTAACTAGTTGATGCACAAAAATTAATAAATTTTTAATTTAAAAATGGTCTCTTTTCTATACACTTTTTTTCCCCTTTCTATTTTAAAGTTTTACTTTAGGTATAAAAAGAAGTACTCCCTCGTACGTCTCAAAATAATTGCTTCAGTTTTGATTTTTTTTTTTAGTCAAATTGACTATTTTTTAAAACTATTTTTTGTACCTATTTTTGCCAAAATATAGGTGAAGAGGTTATAACAAAAAAAAAGTATATACAATTTACTACTAATACCAATTTTTATAATGTTAAAAATATATTTATACATACTTAATTATTAATTTTAAAAATAGTCAATTTGACTAAAAAAATCAAAATTGAAGCAATTATTTTGAGACGGAGGAAGTACTATTTAATTTTGATAAAATTAATCTTTGAAAGTTTTAATTTAGCTTGTGAATATGATTTATTTTTAAATAAAAAAATATTTTAAAATCTTAGCTAAAGTGAGCTTTCACATGTAACTCTTCATATTGATACATTTAAAAAATTAATTGAAACCTTTTGCTTCGTCATTTCCCCCCGTAAAAAGTAACTTTTCCATAAATTAGTGTTGCATGACAAGAAAGCATAACCAACTTATTATATTATGACTTGTGTGCGTTGAAATTATATATATATATATATATATGGGGGCGGATCAATAATATTAAATATTTTATATAATTTTTTGACTTTTAAATTTGAACATTTTTAATGGTTAAGATTAAAATTGATTTTTAATTTATACACTCTATTTTTTATATAACAACCTATATGAATGCATATATTATCATAAATTCATAATATTGGTGATAACTAACCAAAACTACTTAGATATATATACTTACTTCCACAACATTTGTATAAAATTATACTAAAGTTTTGGTTAGTTATCATCAAAATTTTGATAATATATGCATTCATATAGGTTGTTATACGAAGAATAAAGTGTATAAATTAAAAATCAGCTTTAATCTTAGCCATTAAGAGTGTTCAAATCCAATAATCAAAAAATTGTATAAAAAATATGTAAAAAACTTAGTGTCATTGATCCGTCCTCTATATATATATATATATATATAAATATTTTGCGACAAAAAAATTACAATTTTTGTTATAAATAGACACATTATTAAATTAATTAATTAATAGCATATTTGTTTTTATTTACAAAATATATCACCATATCTGATCATAATATAATACTCCATTCGTCCCATAATATATGACATTTTAGATTCGTCCTATAATTTTTCTAAAATATCTCTCATGAAAAAATATTACAGATGAGAGAGTATAAGATAAGTATAAAAATAAATGATATTATAGATAATTAATATTATATTTAATACTATATAATTATTTTTTAAATTTTTATACATAATTTTTAAACGTCATATATTATGGACAGAAAAACAGAGGAAGTAATATTTTGTCGCAAAATATACCACTAATTTTGACGGACCAAATAATGTGACAAATCACCCGGGCTTTAAATGTTTTCCACATAGGTGTACTATCTACCTTGTGTTAATTCACATTATTACAATATATTTTGAGGTAGTTAAAGTCAATACAGTGCAACGCTTCTAATTTGTCACACCAAATTATGTCCATTCACATTTTACATGCACTGCATGCAGATTTTTGTCAGTAACGTTAACGCCGACTAACGCATGACGTTATTAATATATAAAAATATAAATTATTAGTAATTAATAAAAAAATTAAAAATCTCATTTTTATGAACTAAAACATAATAAATATGAGTTCAATTATTAATAAAATTAATTAATTTTAACATAAAAACAATTTTATTAAAAAAAATTAAAAACCGGGTCATCGGGTTTATCAGTTGGACCGGTGATCAACGAGTTACCCCGAGTTTTGACCAAAATCGGATTATCGGTCCAAACTGAATCAGAAGGTGATTTCGATTTTTACCAGTTCGACCGACGGTCCGACCCGAGTTTTAAAACACTGATTTTCCCTATTTACCAAAATAAAATGTAGCGGCAACAATAAAAAAATTTAAAAAAAAATTAAGAAAAAGGGGTTAGCATTTATGCCAAATAAAAATTAGAATTGTACATACGCATAGTACAACCGACAAAATTAGAATTGTTATATAAGGAATTATTGAGTTCTAGACACAACTAAAATAAACCCTTTTAATCCCAACGTAAAGAGTTTTTTCTTTCTATTTTGGTTTGTTTCTCCTAAAGTAAAAGTATTACAAATAAAAACTGCAATTTATAAAATAAAAAACATAATAATAATATTTATTAAAAATAAATTCTCATTTTGAGACATAAAAGTCAGATGCATTTAAAAAAATACATATAATAAAAAAATCGTTTGTTCTTTAGTTTTCATCAAAAGAAAATCTTTATTGCGAATTTGGAAATGCAAATGAATTTAGTAGATTTTTATATAAAAAAATATTAGATGGCCCTGAATGTCCCCTACCACACAAAATGGTGCACATGGAATTAAATTTGAAACATCTATTGATGCATACTCCGTAACAAATTGTCACGCATCCACATTTCTCAAAAAAAATTATACTCCATTTCTCTCAATCAAATTTTTTTGTTGTTGTTGATAATAATATAAAATAACATAATGAAGTTACGTTAAGTGTCATACACGTCAATACTATAAAACTAACACCTTATTATTAATTTTTGTAAATTTTATAAAATAAAACACCTATTTATATATGCATTATACTTTTATATATATATATATATATATATATGAGTCCCATCCATAACAATCGCTAGTTGAAAATACTATTCCATCAACCAGGTCTGACACCATTCATTATGATGTCAAAGTGTTGGATTAAATAGGACATCTAATATGCCGCTAGAAAAAGTTGCAACAAACCTAATCTTTCTAACAGCTCAAAAAATTACTTCAGTCATTTAATTAAAAAATCATTGCAAGCTCTAGCGGCAGGTTGGTTATATTAGTTTTAAATATTGTTGAGTGTTGTTTGTTGTCAACCAGTTATCTAAAAAAGCATGATGACAGTTTTACAATAGTTTGTTGTGATCAAGGTTCTTAGAATCGGATCGTTCATCGAATAGAAAAAGGTACCGGATAGATAAGTTACTGATTCACGTCTAACCAGTGGTCGAACCGTTATTGACCCAGTAACGTCCTTAATATATAAAAATATATATTATTAGTAATTAATAAAAAACTTAAAAATTACGTTTTTATGAATTAAAACATAATAAAGATCAGTCATAATATTAATAAAGTGTTAATTTTAATATTAAAAAATTTTGATAAAAAAATTTTAAAAATTGGGTCAATTAACCGGATTTACCTATCGGTTGGATCACCGGTTGGACCGATGATCAACAGGCTAACCTGGATTTTGACCAAAGTCATTGGTCCAAATCAGACCGAAAAGTGGACTAGTTTCGATTTTTACCAGTCCAACTGTCGGTCCAGTCTGATGCTACCCTTATAGCGGCAACTTAAAAGTCTTATTTAATCTTAATTTTTAGATATCATGATGAACGATATTAGATGTGATTATTAAAATAGTATTTTTAGTAATATAATATATTTTTGAATATATATATACGTAGAGAGGTGGATGGCTAATATTGTTTTATGTAGACCGTGCATGTGTGTAGCATGTGGAATGTGGAAGCATTGAGGGTTACCCACCTAACCCATCACATCATTTCTCTTGCATACATTTCCACACTGTTTTATAAAATATCTACATTCATTTTCATAACATGCCTCATTTTCATGCCTTTTACATATAAAATAATTTAGTTATATTTAATTGTTTTAATGATTTGGGGGCAGAAAGGAGGTCTCCAAAGAGGTAACTTCTTTTTCCTAATTAAAGAGGTAACTAACTTCTAAAATTAAACAGGTCAGTTTCTCCTAACTTTCCCTTAAATCTCCTTTATCATTTCCAGACTTTCAATACGCTCTTATAATAAAATGGATCCGGTTTGGTTATATTTTAGCACTATATGTTATTATAAAATTTATAATTTTTTTTGTTACATTTGTTATAGTAAATATTACATTTAAACTCTAGTGTTCTGTTTATGGATCAGTATAAATGCAACATTTGTTATAATTAATGCAAAAAAAAATTATAAAAATTTATGGTCGTATTAACTTCACCCTACAGACATCTTGATAAAATGTATTTTTAAAATTGAACTGTAATAGTATATGTTCTCAAAATAAATAAATAAGTAAACTTCTACGAAATTATTAAAAAAGTTTTTTCTTAATAAAATGATGCTTAAGTTTATAAATTACAGGTTTTATAATCAGTACAAATTACGGGTAAGCATAGAGACGGCTTATCAGGTAACTTTTAAATATGATATATTTGAACAACAATATTTGCAATCATAATAATTTGTTTAATTTCAAATAAAGTCATTATAATATGTCATTTTAATCCATTGATTAATAGATTTGAAATATATATATATATATATATATATATATATATATATATATATATATATATATATATGTTATATATAGTGTGTGCGCGCGCGCGCGCGCGCGCCTATACATCCAATAAGATAACATTAATGGTGACAATCTTGTTTGTTTTGTATTTTTACCATTCTAAATTCTAGTGACTCTGGCTTTGATAGTACGATTATCTTTTACTAAATATAGTTGGTTCAAGGAAACATATATTTGGTCCATATTCATGAACTTGCAAGATTTTTATGTGTAATTTGGCGGGTAACTAGTTCTATATATAATGAATTAGAGTTAATTGAATGAGACAAGTTATATTAATTATGTTCATTAATCGTGAAAATTAATCCAAAATACTAAGGGTAAGCAGATGTATATATGAATCATTAATTGATATATTTATATTTTTGCTCAATGTTTAATGATAAAAGATAGCATAGTACATTGTATCTTTAATAGTAACTTTTTGTACTAAAATTTTGTGAAAAACTTAATTTTTGAGTTGTTGGGTCAACTTTTGGGAATATCAAACTTATAACTAAGAAAGTAAGAATTTTTTTTAAAAAAAACTTTTGAATTGTCGTGTGGTCAAACTTGGACCGCTGAATTTGCGAGTGGTGCAGTTTTAGGCCAACACAAGGATAAAAGTTTTCACGTCATTTACTATGCTAGCGAAACACTGTCGGAAGCTCAGTTGAAGATACTATATTTGATGGTAAATATCAGGAGATGATGTGATTAAAGTTGTTTGCACAGTAAATAAGGAGCTGATCGCTCTACTTGAGTACATGACCAACTAAAATGACTCGATTATATTTTGATATATTAATGCAACAGAAACATTTACAAGTCAACGACAACAAGCGTATCATGTAGTTTGGTTCATTTATTATATTTACAACAATGTTACTATCACATAAAAATGGTCACATAATGATCACATACACACACATGCATACTGTAGGGTCCCGCCGACATGTGAGGCCCACAGTATACATGTACGTGTATGTGAGCATTATGTGACCATTTTTTATGTGATAGTAGCATTATTTTTATATTTAATACATTTAGACATTTGAGAATTTCAGGTGTTTTCAAAATTATTTGATGCCTTAAAGTTAATTCCTTGCATAATAGGAGGACGATGGACCGGTGCGATTAATTCAATTTGAAGGGAACGCTGTCTACTTTTCCACAACCCTCCTTCTATATATAATATATTCCATAAGAGTTTAATTTTTATTTTATAAAAAAATTATTTTTTATTAATAATAATATATAATTACACAATATCAACAAATTTATTATCATAATTTCATAATCATGTATTCATTAAAAATTAACAATTATTCTTTAAAAAGAAAGACGTGCAACTAAAATACGTCCCTAACATTCAAAAACTTTATAAATGAAATTCTTTTTTTGTGCAATAAAAATGATATTATTTAGGAAAATAATAGACCTAAGACAAAATTAAGTCAAATTTTGAACCTATTAAAGAAAAAAAACACACACGATATTTTCGAATTCACAATTATTTAAGACTCAACATTATGTATAATAAGCGGAAATATATATATATATATATCCGATAAGTGCAGAAGGATTTTTTTCCTTTATTACAAAATTTCATTATATTAAAAAAACTATTTATATGTCGATAAATTTCATGATGAAATTGAATTGCGATTAACATAAAACTTTAAGCGATTAAATAATAGAATAAATTAGCATGTAACTCTTTTCAATTTTTTTTAATTATCTCATATATTCACATACGTCACTATTTACTATTATTGACATAAATTTATTGTCCTATATTGCAAGACTCTTAATATATATATATATATATATATATATATATATATATATATATATATATATATATATGTGTGTGTGTGTGTGTGTGTGTGTGTGTACGTGTGTGTGCAAAATAAAACAATAAGCGAGTAATTATGATGTGCTTAATTTGCTTGTTAAAAAAAGAAGTGCACATTTTGCCCACATTACACAAAAAAAAAAAATGTATAGAGACGTCAGAGTAATATTTTAATTGCTTTCCACGCATAATTCCTAAAAGTTACGATGTGTAAGTAAACCATGCTAATCATATTGTGTCCGTAAGCTCATTATAATTAAGAAAATAATAATAATTAAAAAAAAAGGAGGCTATATTTTTATCTCAACATGCTAATATATAATTAAATTATTATATTATATATACACACTTCACATGCAGATTAATGATCATTCAATATAGACTCTAATATTTTTAGGTTTTTATATTGTTAGAGTAAAAATTATATTGTTAAGGTACATATATACTTATTTATAATATTTTTAAAATTATTTTAGCAACACATACTTATTGCTCTAATAATATTATTTTTAATTTGACAATAACAATTGCCTATTTTTATCTAACTTCTGGTTTTATCTTTTCATTTTCTTGTCAACTTATATTAAATTTATTTCATTGCGTAATATTGTGCAAAATACAAGAATGAGTCTTCACGCACCCTCTTCTGCACACGCACGTGTGCACGCATACGTACAAACACATACATACATATATATATACGGTCCGGATCTTAAGTTTACTCTTTATTCAACATACCTTACTTATCCTCTTTGAGCGACGAACCGACGACGGTTTGTCCGTCGCTATATATACAACAGTCATCTTAGTTTTTAGCGACAGACAACATATAGACGACGGTTGTATATATAGCGACGGACCAAACCATCGTCCGATCCGTCACTAAAAGGAGTAAGCAAGACATGTTGGATAAATAGTAAGTTTAAGATCCGAACCGATATATATATATATATATATATATATATATATATGTATATAGATGGGCTTATAATAAATAAGCATATGTGATTTCTATTGACATGATTAAACAAATTTAACTTAACAATAATCATAGCGATCAACCATCAACTTCTCTCTTTGCATAATATGTCACACATGAAAAGTGAGGAAAATGATTTCATGCATTATTAATATAACTTGATTTTAACTCGAAAAAGGTACATAAAAGTAATTAATTGGAAAATAAAATAGAAATATATACCAATCTTGACTTATGGCATTATAACCGGCCGGAGTATTAACAATCAAGGATTATTAGAAAATAATTCTACTTTGGACTACCTTATTCTCAATATTCAAAGTCTAATCCATCGTCCAAATTTGAAGATTGAACCTCCTTCAAAAAAATTAACTCTCATTAAGAAAATACGAACACCATTTAGTTAAGTTTTCACCTAGCGTACTCTACCAGTGATGTGGTATAATATTTTATTCTGTACATTACATGTTACACCTTAGAATGATACTCCTATGTACCGAGGGGTGCTCATCGATAAAAAATCGAATCGGTACCGAAAAAATCGAACCGGTACCGAACTGAAAATACCGAAAAATTAAGAACCAGTACCGGTACTGAAAAACCGGTTTCGGTACCCGTTCGGTACAAAATCTGTTTCGGTTTTTGGTTATACCCCAAAAATTAAATAATTAAATAAATTTTTTTATATTAATAAATTTTTTTAAAACTAAGAATTTTTTTATATATATTAATAGCATTTTATTTTATAATCTATCATTTCATTTTATAATCTATATTTCTTTTTATAATCTACCATTTCTTTTTGTAATCTACCATTTCTTTTTATTTATTATTATTATTATTATTGGTGTTAGTATTATTTATTTAAAAATATATACTGTTATAATTTCATGCATGCTAGAAATTTTAGATAACATACATTTTTAATAGTTGGGATTAACTGTATCAATTAAAATTGAATGATTTGTATCAATTGTAATTTATATTAGAACCAACCAAAGACTGGAACATCTTAGATACACTAAATAGAATTTAAAAGCCAAACAATGCTCTTCTTTACTTGTTGAAAAATGATATATTTCTTTCGAACAGCCAAGGACTGCATAAAGGGTCTTTTTAAATTTTTTTTTTTTTTTCGATTTTACCTAATTCAAAAATTTAAGAACCGGTACCGGTACCGAAAAGTATAAAGAAATCGAAAAAACCGATACCGAAAAAAATCGGTACCGTCGGTACCAGTACCGTCCGGTTCGGTAAAAAACCAAAAAAACCAAAAATTTTGAGCATCCCTTATATGTACCTGCTACACAAGAGGTTGACACTATTTTTTTTTATCTCAATACTCCCTCCGTTCCTTAAAGAGTGCAGTTTTAGCTAAAAGCGCACAAATCAATAAGTGGGATAAAATGACAAAGCTAACCCTTCTCTTCCTATAGTGCATTAACTTTCCCATTTAGTACATTAATTAAAACAAGGGTATATTTGAAAAAAGAAGCTTTGGGTTCCTAAAACTGCATTCTTTAAGGAATAATTTTTTAGGACTAAAACTGCACTCTTTAAGAAACGGAGGGAGTATAAAAATAGTTTTCATAGCGACAACTAATGATTAATCAATGCAACTTTCCTTCAGACCTAGTTAATATCCGAATTATAGATACTAAGATAAGTGATAAATATATGGAGGAATTTCTTAACATGTGTCTAGCTAAGCACACAGGTCAAGGGAATATTTTCTTGAATTATGTACATATTTCTTTGAACTTGTGCAAATACAGAAATCAATGGAATATACACATAGTTCAAGAGAATATTTTCTTGAACTGTGTGCATATTCTCTTGAATATTCTCTTGAACTAGTGTGCATATTCCATTGATTTCTGCATTTGCACCAAGTTCAAGGGAATATGCACATAATTCAAAAAAATATTTTCTTGAACTGTGTGCTTAGCATGTACTCTAAAGACACACATTAAAAAATTTCTATTAATAATATTTATTCACGTAATTAATAATTAAAAAATCAACATAAGCATTATCATCTGTCTATCAAAATTGATATGCGGCAAGTCAAACCCAAAGTGTGTATTGATAAGAAGTGGGAACCAAATGTTCTCCAATCACCGCATAATTGACGCACTCACATGCCACTCTCCCCTCGTCTAGACAACCACTTACCACTCTCTTTGGCCCAACTTTTTTCCTTTCATTTATTTTCTCTTCCAAATTAATTAGATCTGATCTATTCAACTAATGTTATGATTATTTGAGACATTTTTTAAAATCAAAAATTTAAGACTCATAACATCACCCTAATTAAATTCTAAAATTTTTGAGTTCTTCTTCTCAAGGGTAAATGACTCGAACCTGACATTACACAATAAAATGAGAGTTCTTTACCATTATACTATTATATTTGGTCTTAAAACCTTAAAAAGTTATACCTTTGGAAATTTTATTTGTCAAAACACTTTTAAATTTAGACAATATGGTCATATACAGCTGTGTAAAGTTTTATTTATACACAGTCTGTCAAAACTACGTCGTTTGAGCCGATTTGTATTAGACTTATTTCCTTCCAAATCAGAAATCAAAAACAAATCTGTTAAAACGACGTAATTTTGACAGACTGCGCACAAATAAAACTTACACAGCTGTGTATGACCATTATTCCTTTTAAATTTTTATGTGAATATATATATATATATAAATCAAATTCAAATCAACTCAATAGTATTATTAATTATGTCTTCAAAATATGTATAGCAAGTTAAAAGAAATCAATTATGCCGCAACATGCGAGACAAACTTATCGCGTTGGTCTACAAGTCCGATCAATCGTACAGACTTGATCTTGTCTTTGCAGGTGAAGCTACCTCTATCTAAAAAAATTGAATATATATAATGAGTTGAGTTGGCCAAATATTAGTCAATACTCAATAAACTCGCCATGCCCGCATGATGCGTGGGCTGCACTTCAAGATAATAAGGTGAAAACAAATAATATGAAGAACAAATACAATCTTTAGAATTTTCAGAAAGAAATTGACTACATTTTGAAACTGCATAAGCTTTAACTGAATTTATATAAATATCTATGTTAACGCTTGATTTTGTACGCCTGACGAAATCATCCAAAAGGATATACCAAAACAGCGCCAACGGTTGATTGTATCGTTGTAAAATCATACTCACGAAATACACTCACATAAACATAAATAAAGAGATATAAAGCATGAACACAAGAATTTACGTGAAAATCCAATTGGGAAAAAACCACGAGGAGAGAGAGGAATCCACTATAATAATATTGGGAGTACATATTGTGTATTGTATGATATCTTGCTCTATGCTATGATCCCTTTATGTTGTATGATGATCTTGTAATCCCTCTCGTAATGTGTGATCTGATAATGAATGTCTTCATCCCTTGCTTGTAGCCGTATTTATAGAAGTCTCGTCTGTCCAAATCCTACTAGGAATAGGAGTCCTAGTCAGAATCCCTTTATAACCAAATAAGAAAACCCTAATCCTTCTCTAATAAGGACTCTCCCAATAAAATACATAATAAACATATATGGACCAACATTAAATCCGACCCATTACATAGATAAGGCTACCCCATGGCTAGGCCCAAATATTCACTCCCCAACATTGCCCTCCAGTCTCTTATTTTTAAGGAACTTATAATAAGAGAGTATACAAATAGATTGGGCTGCACCATGGCTAGACCCGAATAATTACAACCCAACATTGCCCCCCAGTCTTTCATAAAACGGAACATTTGATGGAAGAGTATATAAAATACATAGCCCCGCAACACAAAACGTCCAGCCCACCGGCTAAGAATTTGGCGATCTCGACCGAGCCCAACCGGACCAAGAACTGAGACTCTTTGACCGAGCCCAGCAAATCCAAGAACCGAGACTCTCTGACCGAGCCCAACAAATCCAAGAACCGAGACTCTCTGACCGAGCCCAGCCTTCGTCTTCGAGTCGATGCTTATGTTATATATGCATGAATGAATGAATGAATGCATGAATGAATGAATTAATGAATGCATAAATGAATGAATGCATGAATGAATGGAAGTGCACCCTTAAATAAATATTTACTTCGCTACGAGGAGACGAAGGAATCCAACCTTAAACCTCTGAAGTCCTTCTCTCCGAGAGCCGAAGGAACATCATGAAAAATATTCACATCGCTCCGAAGAGGCGAAGGAATCCCACCTTAGTCACTCCGATGTACCCTCTCTCCGAAAGCCGAAGATACACCGGAAAAATTTGCTTCTAAGAGAAGCCCATCATAGTCACTCCGATGTGCCTTCTCTCCGAGAACCGAAGGCAAACCAGGAAAAATATTGCTTACACATGAAGCCCAGCCTTAATAACTCCGATGACCTTCTCTTCGAGAGCCGAAGATACACCAGGAATGTTCCAAAACGCTCTGAAGAGTCGCGGGAACCCAACCTTTAAACACTCCGATGTACCCTCTCTCCGAGAGCCGAGGGTACACCAGAAAAAGTTGTTTCTATCACGAAGCCCTCCATAGCCCCACTGATGACCTTCTCTCTGAGAGCCGAAGGCACATCAGGAATAAACATTCGCCTCGCTACAAAGAGACGAAGGAATTCCACCGTGATCACTCCGGTGACCTTCTCTCCGAGAGCCGAAGGTACACCAGGAAAAATAAAACTCCGTTACAAAGAGACGAAGGGTCTTCCTCCTTAGCACCAAAAGAATCGATCCGCTGATCGATTAGGCAGGTTTTGGTCCGTTGAACGAACAATCATAAAAGAACTCCATGCTGCTAGTCTTCCAGAGACCTCTGACCGGCCCTGATCTTTCTTCAGAAGTTGATCCGTATATTCCACCACCAACCGATCTTGAAATATTGTTGAAGCCTCTGACTAGCCACTACCAAAGCGTACATAAATATTTTCCAAATTCAGGCTCCTTGTTTCCACATCCTTTAGGAACTAGGTGCTGCTTACCCCCAATCTCCTGCACCAGAACTGCTTCTGTCAATAGAGCTGCTCCGAAGCCTGCTCTCGGTTCGCCTCGTATCTTATGCATGACGCACTGTGTACTCCATTCTCAAAGTCATCGAATTGTTTGCCTATCAACAACAATCCCGCTGAGCTATTCAATCAAACCCACTGCACTGATTTTGAAAATATTTCTCCTTAGACTGTGAGGTATCTTCTTCACTGCTATTTTTGTCAAATCCATCGAATATCCCTCATAGCAAATTCCTGAACCTGAAGCCTTATTTATCTGTTGCCGTTGATGCGGAGGAAGTTGCATATACAAGAAAGAGCCATTGTTACGTTGGGATTTAAGCTGAAGTCAGTCAATATGCCTGCGATGCTTATAATGCCGAAGTGATCCAAAGTTTCCTATCTCCTTTTAATGACTTTATATTAGCAACCATAAATTCCATCAGTGTTGTCACTTCTTGTCCATGCCATGTATCCCTCCTTCCACGTGCAGATTCCCCATTTCCCGTAACATCACCATCCAAAACTTGGTGGGGCATATTTATTCTTTCTTTCCAAACAACACCGCAAAATAGCTTAACCGAAGAAGCTTGAGGAAAACGCGGAAGTGGCCTTGCCACGTAAAAGTAGTCCGAAGAAGAATCGCCGAAGGGATTGCCGAAGTCCCGCCGAAGTCATACCGAAATCTTGCCGAAATCCTGCCGAAGCCATACCGAAATCTTGCCGAAGTCCCACCGAAGTCATGTCGAAATCTTGTCGAAGTAGTTTGAATATGCCGAAGCAGAAGTCATGCCGAGACCTTGCCGAAGTGAAAATATGATGAAGCCGATATGATACATTTTGAAACAGACTGCTATCGTCCGAAGTGGACCCTGTTACCCGAAGTGCCGGAGTGAACATCTCGAACCGTCAAATCTACTATAACATTTTAATGGCGACCATGCCGAAGTCTCCACCGACTAATCTAAAGCCCCGATCAATTTTTATTCTGCAGCTTGTATTGGTTGGTGCCGAAACCAAAGTATTGAATAAGTGCCGAAGTCATTAACTTCGCTGAAGCCTAGAACAACTTTCTCGAAGTCCCGTTTCCGCCGAGGGTTATCGTAACGATTTCCCCTCGGCTTCTACACTGACGGTTGGGCCTCTTGATGAGACCACTTCCCAGGGGGGCTGACTTGTCTTCAGATCTTCTTCTATCACGAGAGCGGCACCAAAGCCCACTCTCGGTTCTCCTCGTATCCTCCGCATGTCTTGTAACTATAGTAATTGGAAACCACCAAATCCTCGTTCATGATTTTAATTCCAAATTTTTCAGTACCCCAGTTAGACCCCACACCGTTCGAAAGCCAAGCCGATCACCGTTGCACCTTACCCCAACTATGAGATGTACTGCTGCCCAAGAAAGTATCAAAAGTTCTAACCACCATGTATTCGGATAATATCAAAAGTCTCCACGCGATTGGTTACTGCATAAGTCAAATTTGGTTGAGGTCTAATTCGTGCTTTGTAATAGGCTGAAGTGTGTTGTTAGGGCCAACACAATTTTTAAACTTGAATATGTTGAAGCCGAAGTGCTGCTAAAATGCTGCCGAAGTTGTTTGGACCCAACTTCATGTTATTTTCATCAATCTTCCGATCCTGTTGCATTTGTGCTGTGTGCTGAGAGTTGTAACCATTCGGATAAAAATCTGCTATATTGTGGCTTCGGGTTGCACGGGCCGAAAGAGAACTGTACTGGCGGCGAGTCGACTCTTCTTCTTCATGCTTTTAAACACCATTGGGATGAGGCCTTCCAACCTAACCCATTATCACTCTCTATACAATAAAGATTCATCCATCAATCCTTCTTCCTTGGTCCCACTGTTTAATCCCGGTCCTCCGCTCATTCCTGTCGTACCTCCAATACCGAACCCTTCCTTTGCTTATAAGTTAGATGTCCGAAGCTTAAACCCGATTCAGTAAACTGTCGAATCCATGGAGGAAATTGTCGAAGGAAAGAGTCGTTGTTGCTTCGGATCAAAACTTCCTTTGGTGTTATCCCGGCCCCTCATTTTTCCTCATGAACTTCAGCAATCTCCATGTGAACTGCCACGTAGAATGTACTATCGAATTTGATAGTGACTCCCATGTTCTGTTCTCCGCTAGCAGAGCTTCTTTAGTGAGTTGACTGCTGCTCTTCGGCTTGCTGATGGTGCAGTGTTGGTTGTGGATCGAGAGCCTGAATTTATCTCTCCAATAAATCAGTGGCTGCAATGGTTGAACTACCGAAGCCTAGCGAAGTATAACAAAGAAACCAAGTTTGCCGACGAAGAATCGCCGAAGTGGTCTGACGACATCATAACCCTTTTCCCGATTTGTTGCTTCCTCAGCTCTGTGTCTGCACAGTAATTTTGCCGCTTCAATGAACTCCCCAATCACCCGGATCGCCGCGCCTCTGTCTCCAAAAACTCCATCATCTCTGGCTTTACCACAGTCTGATCCCCCACATTAAATGTCTCCAAGCTCATCAGTGGTTGACTGACCACCATCCTTGTTTGCCTAAGAACAACAACGGGAGGGTTATCATGTTAAATCTGTTGACCTCGCAAGTGGAAAATCTCTTCCTGAAGCAGAGTAGGAAGGCCTTTGGAGGCATCACCAGGTACTATTCGGATCAGAGCCAGAGTGAGCTTTGTTTGAGATGGAGAAACTAGTATATCCCCTTGTTTCTCATCATTGCCACGGACCACCGTTCCAGATACCACCTCTCCATAAATCAAGCTCCTTAGCAACAGGTTATCACAGCGAGGCAGAACAAGCCCCCCCTTTCAAGTAAATCCTCATGCAACACCGTCCTTGACATCCTACACCGCTCAACGATGGCCTTCAAAGAAAGGTCAGAATTCTCGAGCTCATTGGCGCGATTAAAATCGTCATGCATGAGGTCTTGAAAAGGAAAAGTACGATATCTGCTCAAGCATCACGTACGGTTCTTTATCTCCTTCGGTGAATCGGTGATTTTAATTCGACACTAAAACAAGTGTCTTCGATTCCCACAGACGGCGCCAATGTTAACGCCTGATTTTGTACGCCTGACGAAATCACCCAAAAGGACAGGCCAAAACAGCGCCAACGGTTGATTGTATTGTTGTGAAATCAAACTCACGAAATACACTCACATAAACATAAATAAAGAGATATAAAGAATGAACACAAGAATTTACGTAGAAACCCAATTGGGAAAAAACCACGGGGAGATAGAGGAATCCACTATAATAATATTGGGAGTACATATGGTGTATTGTATGATATCTTGCTCTATGCTATGATCCCTTTATGTTGTATGATGATCTTGTAATCCCTCTCGTAATGTGTGATCTGATAATGAATGTCTTCATCCCTTTGCTTGTAGCCGTATTTATAGAAGTCTCGTCCGTCCAAATCCTACTAGGAATAGGAGTCCTAGTCAGAATCCCTTTATAACTGCAATTGCTTCCTTCCCAAGTTAGATCTCCTTATCCCACCAAATAAGAAAACCCTAATCCTTCTCTAATAAGGACTCTCCCAATAAAATACATAATAAACATATATGGACCAACATTAAATCCGGCCCATTACATAGATAAGGCTACCCCATGGCTAGGCCCAAATATTCACTCTCCAACATTGCCCCCCAGTCTCTTATTTTTAAGGAACTTATAATAAGAGAGTATACAAATAAATTGGGCTGCACCATGGCTAGACTCGAAAAATTACAACCCAACAATCTATATCTTACATTTATATTAAATGAATTTTTTAGAGATAATAAAGTGATTTTTGAACTTGGAAAAAAAATTAGATTGAGAAAGTGAAAAAAATTAGTGAGAGAAAGTTCAAAAAAAATTAATAGTCATCAAGTAAAAAGTTTAGAGATATTAAGTGATATTATTTCATAAGTTAGTATAATTTTATAACTAATAACATTTTATAAACTAATATAGATTCACAATAATTTTTTTTAAATGAATTAATTTGGATCATAATTCATATTGTTGGATGACGGGAATCATGTTCTGATCTGACCCATTCACAGACCTACTCTATACCATAATGAAGTTGCTCACCATCAAATGTTTTTCAATTGTTCTTATACTTTATTCTATTTAATAGAGTAACATATATACATACAAACATAACTTCTCACTACAACAAAACAGGCTACCTGCGATCACATATCAGCGACCGCATGTGGTCGCAAATGACTATCAGCGACCGAATGTCGTCACTGATACTGGTCACAGTAAATCTAGTTGCTACAAGTCAATTGGCGACCACTTTCAGCGACCGCACTATCAGCGACAGCTATTAGCGACCGATCCGATCGCCAGATTGTGTCAGGCCGCGTCAGTCTCAGTCGTGACGTGGATCCACGTGTCAGCGATCAGTATCAACGACCGCTTGCATTCGCCTTTAACAGCGACCAGTATTAGCGACCGCAGGCGGTCGCTACCCGGGAAAATGACATTTCGATCGCAGATATGTAATGGCGACCGTACGCGGTCGTTGATACTACTGTTAAAAAAAGGTTTATTTTGTACTTGCTTATATCCCAAAATAGTTGACCTGTTTTGTACCTGTACCAACTCACAGCAATTATATACAATCCAAATCCATCAATTCATTCATTCAGTACGCCACTAAATGACAATTACGTTCATTCATTCATAATAAAACCAACACAAAGACAATTACATTCAAATTCAAATCCGTGAATATAAAACGCTCGTACATTCATTCATTCAGTAAAAAAATAGTCAATATATACAATGTAGAACAACGGCTGAGAAATTATGATAATACAAATGTCTGGGCCGCATCAAATATCGATCGACAGAATGAGGCTGTAACAAATTAAAGAAGAAAACACGTTAAACATATATGAAAAACAAAAAACAACCCTAGCCTTTCTAATGTATTACAATAACATGAAACCTAAACAATGACAAGATTACCTCATATATCCTGATGCTCTGCTGCTCTAGCCACTGCCTCTGCTAGATCCTCAGGACTCAGGGAGTGCAGATGTCCGCCTAGTGTAAGGAGAAGATTTCGATCTTGCCATATTGCTCTCACACAGTCAGCAGGAGTGTGCGGCGTCGGATTGCATGAGGACTGAGTAGCATGAGTAGCAGAGCTGCCCGTGCCGCTGATAGTCGGTCATCGTCGTTGTCCTTGGCCTTTGACGTAGTTTTTCTTCATAACTGACGCCCTCGCCCACAATTCTTGATCAATCGACGGTCGCGGGGTGCCTTCAAGATAACGCTCGTTCATTAGGCTCTCATAAGTGTCCTGTCAGCATACAAATAATCAAATTGTTAAAAATAAATATAAAATGCTTAAGAATTAATTAATGACGGAAATATAAAGTTATAAAAAATAAATTACCGCTATCTGCACAGCCTCAGGCAAACCATCGCGGGTGGCCACGTACACATCCAGTCAATGAATGGGCTCACCCTGAGACTGAGTCTCCTATATAAAACATGCTCGTATATTAATATGTAAACATGTGATATAATGTATACATAATGATTGACATTTGCAAAATACGTACCCGTGTAGGCAATATGTTGCAGCTGTGATATACTTTCGCCCCTATACGTGCCTTTTGCCTTGGCAACTTTAGGTACACTTGAAGCTCTGTTAGTGGCGACAGTCTTGCGTCTCTTCACCCAGGCCTCATCTCGCCACACCTCACACATCCCTGTCCATATGTCAGGCGCAGACCACCAGGGGCTATACACGTGCATGTGCTGCTCACCCTCCCCTGGATGGTCGATCGATGCATTATTCAAGGCTTTTATTCGTTCCTTGTTCAGGTTATCCTTTGTTCGGACGACGCACTTTTGCCAGAATAATGTCTGTATTATTGATGCATGTGCGTCGTCCCATCTATACCTCTTCTGCAAATAAACAACAATAATAATATTATGGATGATGATATATAATCCAAAATAATATATACATATTAATTATATTGATCTGTCAAAATTAAATAAATTATACCTAAAATTCAGCCCAAACTACATCCTTATGGACGAGAAGTGTGGCCGCCCACGTAATCACTGGCGTATGCCAGTTCTGTAAGCATAACTGTGAAATGCACTTCACAATCTTTTTATCTTGAAAATCCCTACAATATACAACAATTAATATACAAACTAAGAAAACATTAGTATATAACTACAACATTAATGATCTTATTATAAAATGATTATATATGAAATAGATAGATAACATACGCGATGTCCAGAGGAGGTCTGATCTGTATAAAAATCCGGTCATCCAGATTACTCGGGACCTTCGGGACCTGATTAGGCCCCCGACCCAAGCCACGCTTTTTCAGCGGGGCTTCAGAAGTCATCTATACATACAAAATTAACGGATGTTAGTAGGAGTTATATGATATATTAACATATACATTGAATAAAAGGACAATAATGACAGATAATTGTATGAATTAGTTAACTACGACACCTATGAATGAAAGGAACAATGGAGGTGAGTGTATATATGTAATTGTATGTAAAACCTTGCATAAAAGGACAATAATGACAGATAATTGAATGAACTAGTTAACTACGACAACTATAAATGAAAGGTACAACTGCGGTAAGTGTATATATGTAATTGTATGTAATACCTTGCATAAAAGGACAATAATGATAAATAATTGTATACACTAGTTAACTTCGACAAATACTGTTATACGTTTGCGTAAGTTAGAGAGACGGATTGATAACTCGGACTCCGTATATCGAAATCGAGTCCCATTAGTTGTAACGTGTGCCTAATACCCATGCGGTGCTATGTCTGTGTTTGTGTGTCGTTTCGACGCCCGAGTCGGGTTTTGGACTCTTTTTCGACTACTGTTATACGTTTGCGTAAGTTAGATAGACGGGCTGATAACTCGGGCTCCGTATATCATAATCGAGTCCTGTCAGTTATAATACGTGCCTAATACCCATACGGTGCTATGTCTGTGTTTGTGTGTCGTTTCAATGCCCGAGGCGGGTTTTGGACTCTTTTTCGACTACTGTTATACGTTTGCGTAAGTTAGACAATCGGGCTGATAACTCGGGCTCCGTATTTCAGAATCGAGTCCCGTCAGTTGTAACGTGTGCTTAATACCCATGCGGTGCTATGTCTGTATTTGTGTGTTATTTTAACGCCCGAGGCAGGTTTTGAACTCTTTTTGGACTACTGTTATACGTTTGCGTAAGTTAGACAGACGGGCTGATAACTCGGGCTCTGTATATCGGAATCGAGTTCCGTCAGTTGTAACGCGTGCCTAATACCCATGCGGTGCTATGTCTGTGTTTGTGTGTCGTTTCGAAGCTCGAGACAGGTTTTGGACTCTTTTTCGACTACTGTTATACGTTTGCATAAGTTAGACATTGTATATAATGTATATATATGTAATCGTATGTGTATTAAATGTATATATATGTAATTGTATGTAAAACAAGTAAAACTAAAAATACATTTCTCACCCTAATCGCTGTCTAAGGCAAAATCATTTTGTATACGTATTGGAGATTTATAACCATCATTTTTTTCATATTCAGTGTCAGTGTCAGTCAATAACTCTTCCTCCTCAGTATCAATGTCATCTGCCACATGTACTGACTCGGGATCCAGTTCATCAGGTTCATCAAGTTCATCTCCAACCTCTGACTGGATTACTTTATTGTTGTCCTCCACATTTATTATCGGAGGTTTATAAAGCATCTCCTCTTGGTAGAACTCTCCATCTACTAATTGGACACGATTTCACGCGGGAATATGAATTACAACTTGTCAATCTATAGGCAGTCTATCCCTTTTTCTAACAGTACTAGGAGTGTAGTATACTTATACTGTTTGAGTTGGCAACACAAACGGTTCGTGGGCGTACGCAGACCTATGGAGGTCAATATCGACGATTACATGTCTGTCAACACGTATCCCTTTTTCTGAATCAAACCAACGACACTTGAATAAATTAATCTGACCCCCGTAAGTGCCCTTGTACGACAACTCTATGATTTCCTCCAACTGTCCATAAAAGGCACGACCAAGCTCATTGTAACAATCTCCTTGGACACAAACTACAGTGTTCGTTGTTCTTTT
This sequence comes from Panax stipuleanatus, assembly GCA_020205555.1. Lineage (NCBI taxonomy): Eukaryota > Viridiplantae > Streptophyta > Magnoliopsida > Apiales > Araliaceae > Panax > Panax stipuleanatus. The sequence goes on along the minus strand of CM035126.1, from coordinate 17,409,336 downwards.
ACCAGCGAGCATATGTCTTTGTACAAAATTCACAGCCATTTATTTTGTAACCATTGCGGCTGACTTGGTCCCTGTCTGGGCCCATAGCTAGGACTTGTATATTTGGAGGAATGGTTCCCACATTAAGAGCCTACAAAAATGAATTTAAATTAAATGAATTCATAAATTACTATTATATATATCGTGCTTAATTAACTTCACTTACTTTGTCCTTTAGCCAAAGTGCAAATTTTTTATCTCGACTGACATGAATATCTTTATCAGTGATGCCTGGCTGATTTGCTTTTAACTCGTCATCGTATGACCTATACAATTTTATAAACATTAGCATATTGGAATGTATGAGATTAATTTTATAAATGTTAACATATTGGAATGTATACCTCACAAATTTGTCAATCTCCTCGTAATTGAGAAGAATGTAAGTATGCGCAGCATCTAATTCTTGCTCAGAGAGAAATATGCGCTTCCCTTTTCCATAAGCACGTCCGGCAGACCAAATACAAAAAGGCGACCATTTAGTTCAACATTGCCCCCATCATCATGTCTCGGGACTCGATTGGCCTTTGTTAAGACTTTGTCGGGAAAATAGTCTGAGACAAACGTAGATATCTCATCTAAACTATATGCCTTACATATCGACCCCTCGACATAAGCTCTATTCTTCACCTTCCTCTTAAGCTTTCCCATCATCCTCTCGAACGGGTACATCCATCTATATTGAACTGGACCACCAACACGAGCTTCATAGGGCAGATGGATTTTCAAATGCTCCATGGAGTCAAAAAAACCATGTGGGAATATCTTTTCAAGCTTACACGTGATCTCAACGATGTTCTTCTCAAGTACAGACATGTCCTTCTCATTTAACGTTTTTGAACATATGTCTCTGAAGAAACGACTAAGTTCAGTCAAAGCATCCCATATTAGTTTATCAAGTAAATTCCAAAATGTTATAGGCATGAGTCTCTCCATGAACACATAGCAGTCATGACTCTTCATCCCTTGCAATTTCCCACCTGTGACACACCTTGCAATGTTTGAGGCATATCCATCTGGTAGTTTCAGAGTCTTAATCCATGTGCACACATCTTCAACTTGTTTTCTGAACAATGTATATCTTGCATGCGGTTTGACCATCCGACCGTGAGGAGATTCATAAAGTTCTAATCCAGGACTCTTATAAATATCTTTCATGTCCAACCGTGCCTTATCATTATCTTTCATCTTGCCCGGAACATTCATCACGGTGTTAAACACATTGTCAAACACATTCTTCTCAATATGCATCACATCTAGATTATGACGAATCAAATTTGTAGACCAATAAGGCAGTTCCCAAAAGATGTTTCTCCGAACCCAATTATGAGACTCGCCAAACCCATTGATTATGTTTGAGGCAACAATCTTACCGAATGGAATGACCGACAATCTCATCACACGGTCACGCATCTCCGTCCCCGACAATCGCGGTGCAGGCATATCATTCTCTACTTTCCCTTTCCTTAAGTGTTCTCTGTTTCTTTGAAACGGGTGGTCTACCGGCAAGAAACGACGATGACAGTCAAACCAGCAAGGCTTTCGACCTTTTGATAGATTAAAAGACTTTGTATGCTCCATACAATACGGACAAGCCAACTTTCCGTCTGTACTCCATCCAGCTAACATACCATAGGCAGGGAAATCACTTATAGTCCACATAACTGTTGCCTTAAGGTTGAAATTTATTTTTGTGGAAACATCCCAAGTATGTACTCCATCCTCCCACAATACCTTCAACTCGTCTATAAGAGGTCTCAAGTAAACATCTAGGTTCTTTCCAGGACTCTTGGGACTAGGAATCACGAGTGCAAGAAACAAGTATGGTTGTTTCATGCACATCCAAGGAGGCAAAATGTACGGAGTAACAATCACAGGCCAGCAGGAGTACAGAACAGCTGAGTGGCCGAACGGGTTGAATCCATTAGTGGACAAGCCAAGCCTCACATTTCTACGTTCCAATGCAAACCCAGGATGTGCTAAGTTAAAATCTTTCCAAGCCTACCCATCTGCGGGATGGTTAAGTTCTCCATCTTTAGCTAGAGATTTCTCATGCCAAGTCATATGTTCAGCTGTTCTTGAAGACATGTACAACCTTTTTAACCGATGCGTAATTGGAAAATACCTTAAAATCTTAAAAGGTATACTTGTCTTTTTTGTAGTCACACCCTCTTTATTAGGTCTGAACCGATCATGACTGCAAAACGTGCACCTTATCTTTTGTTCATTTCTCCTTATAAAACAACATGCAATCGTTCGGACATGCATCGATCTTTTGGTATTCAAGACCCAACTTCTTCACCATTTTCTTACAGTAGTAGTAGTTATCGGGTAATTTTTCATCCTCAGGCAACATACTCTTAATGGCCTTCAATAGCGACTCAAAACACTCATGACTCATGTTGTGATCAGCCTTGATGTTAATTAATATCGTCACTGCAAACAATGTAGTGTGCTTGGTGCAACCATGCCACAACGGCTCGCTACCCTCGTCTAACAACTTAAAAAATGCTTTGGCATCAGAATTCATAAGTTGCTCTCTGCCTTGTTCCCAATCAAAATCCGGCCCTGCAATATCATGAACCATAGCATTCATATGATGGGTACTGCTGCCCAGAGTGTGTACTTGTGTATAGCCACTATTTCTTCTCTGCCCATGTGCCCACCAGCATTCTTTATAATTTCTCATGAACCCAGAAACAAGTAAATGATAATTTACCATGTCTCTGTCCATATAATTTTGATTTTTACACTTCAAACAAGGGCATCTTATCTTGTTCTGACCATTCACACATTCCGGGTGACTATATGCATAATCCAGAAACACTTGACAACCAGTTCTAAATTCAATTGTAGCACCTATCTGGGAACTTGACTTTCGTTTTCTCATCCAACTACGGTCTGAATAGAGGTCCATGATACCACGGTACCTATTGCAAACAAGAATTATTGTATCCCCTTGTTAGATATTTACAATTCAATCCAATGTCATTTATGATGCATATAAATACATATAGATGTATCTTTATGTAAGCATATGACTTGAGCATACTTGTAAGCATATGACTTGAGCATACTTGTAAGCATATGATTAACATTTAAGCATACTTGTAAACATATGACTTGAGCATATACACGTATATGATTAACATTTCAACATACATGTAAGCTATTATTGTTTGAGGGTGTTCAAACAACAACACAGCTCCAACCATACATGTTCAAACCATACTTCTCCCATCTTCAAGCTTCAAAGGAAACTAGTTGATTGGCGAAGCATTGAATTCTCTTGTCTAAATACTTTCGTCCTGGCTGGATTTATGATATAGCTGTAGAATCTTAACTTGATTAGTCATAGTTCTTCTATAGGATCATAGATTATTCTTGTTGACATAACCTTAGGCCCCTTGAACGTATAACATCTTCCCATTATAACAGTCCAACTAGATCAATTTCATTCTTGTTCTTTTTGTTTAGTGTTTAATTAATTTTTCTTTTTAGATAACCCTTTATATTTGATACTAATAGTCTATGCTTTATATGTGAAAAAGAGGAGCTTACATAGAGAAGACTCGGCAAGGCAGTTCATCCATGATGCTCTATTCTTTTGGATGTCAGTCATTTTTTTATTCTTTTTTGAAGCAAGTTTATAGTGGGTTATATTAAGATTGTGTTTTGTACCTGAAAGTATTAGGCACTATTTTCTAGCTGTTCTGCTATGCAAGATGTCCCATGAACTAATTGTTGGTATATTTTGGACAAACTTTGTGGTTGATGGATTCTGAACCAGCAGTTAATGGATTCCCTGTTTTATTTGGAATTCTTAGAATTTGGATTAAGTGGGGTTCAAACACAACACCATATTATATTAGTTTAATATAATATTTTACTATATTATATTATAACAATATATTTTATATTATTTAAGTTTAATATTCTATTTATATGATATTATAATTTAATTTAATTATATATTTAATCATATTTAATATATATTATATGTCAAATATTAAATGTTACTAAATTTAGTATGAGAGAAACTAAGTAATGCATGTGTAAAATATTATATCATGTTATTTTATTTTTATTTTAATTTATTTATTAGTTGAAAACTAAGTAAATGGTAACTTAGTAATGTTACAAAGAATATATATATAGTATACATTACCCAAATTAAACCTAATTATCCAAATTAAACCTAATTACCCAAATTAAATTTAATTATCCAAATTAAACATAATTAAGGGTTCTTAAACATAGAGTATACATACACCAAATTAATCAAATTTATGTATATATATACATATTCATAGCAACAAATCAATATAATAACAACATGTATATATGTATATATATATATATAGCAACATATCAATGCATATATGTATACATTACCCAAATTAATCATTCATTATATAACAAAATCATTCATAGTATAACTAATATATACCTAGGTGTCGGCGGCGGTGGCGGTGAGGCGGTAACAACGGGCGGCAGAAACCCTTCTTCCTCTTCTCCCTATTCTTCTTCCCCTTCTCCCTCTTCTCGCCTTCTCTGTCTCCCTCTTTTTCTTTCTGTTTCGCGTCTGTTGTCCAGGCCTGTTGCTGAGAACATTTAAAAGGATCAGCGACCGTTTTCAGCGACTGCCTGCGATCGCTAGTTTTTAATGACGTGTATCTACCACCGATCGCATGCCGTCGCTGTAACTCCGTGGTCGTTAAAGAAAAGCCCGCGAGCAATTCACGCCAATTTTTAGGCGGCAAAAACACACTTGCGACCGAATAGCAACCGCATGCGGTCGCAGATATAAACTAGCGACCAGATTTCAGGATGGTCGCCAAAGGCGGTCGTTGATGCCACTACTAGCGACCGGATGTTGCGGTTGCTGATACCTTTGGTCGCTGATAGTCTCTTTTCTTGTAGTGTCTTTTTATTAAGTAGTCTTAGTCAAGTTTGATTATATGACTTAGATTATCTTTTCTCACACACACACATATACATATTTGTAATGGTACATAACATGTATTTTGTTATGGATCATTATTGAGCATAAACTATCTATACCATTGAAACCAAAAGGAAATGATTATGATTAAAAACTAAAAATCGACGTCCGCTACTATTAATAGGGGTCTGTTAAAAAAAACACATATCATCCCCAATTAATAATAGCAGACGTTAATCAAAATAAGAGTTTGACTTTATTAATTAGAGTTTAGGTTTTTTAAATGGGATTTAGGGTTTATAAACCAAGGTTTAGTGTTTATTAGCATGAATTTAGGGTTTTATGAATTTAGGGTATATGTTCTATTAACAAGGGTTTATAATTTTTTAACCCTAAATCCAATTAAAAAATGAGTTAGTAAACTCTAAATCATAGTTTAATAAACCCTAAATCATGGTTTATAAAGCCTAAACCCTAGGTAATAAAATCAAACTGTTATTTTGATCGATGACTACTATTATTAGTATATAGCGGATGGTGTGTATTTTTTTACCGTCCGCTACTAATAGTAGCAGACGTCGATTTTTAATTTCTACTCTTAGTGGTTTCTTTTTGTTTTCAATGGTATATGGTGTATACACAGAAAAATTCATAGCAAGTACATGTTATGGATCATATATATATATATACTTCTACGTTCATTAAAATAGCTTCTTTTTCTTTTTCTTTTCTTTGTTTTTTTCAATTTACAAACATGCCCTAATAATTTCACATCTTATCACCAATTGGGCATGCAAATTAACAAATTCCACAACTCAAATTAAATCCTTTTGAGGCTATATAAATTTGATTGATTTTGACATGCCTATTGACAAATCGAAATCAAAATAGAAAAAAAATGAGAGAGAGATGAGTAGCAAATGTTAATTCCCAACAATGATTTGAGTCAAATAATTGAGGCTATATATAAATGCGTGTATGTCTTGCTCTTGTATATACGTTGACAGATGCAAAATTAACTTAAGACGTGCATGCATGTTAAAACATTATACGTACTAATGAGAATTCCTTAAGTCAAAATCATAGCAATTACTAAATATTTTGTGCATTTAAAAGGAATATTAATTTGTTCATGTACCTCACATTAATATTCCTTCGCTGCCCTTTGATTAAATAAATGCAAATGTATATAACATACATATATATATATTGTTTAAGCTAGTGACTTATCATAACTATAGTTTTTATATTTGTCATAAAATGAGACCGGAGTCAAATGAGACTTTTATTTTTGTTGAACTAAAATTTGTATCTATATCTGAATTATGTGCATGTTTGGTTTGAAATTTTTGGAGTTCAAAAATGTCTCATTCATTTCGTCTATAAGTTAGAATCCCGATTAGTAGCGACGTATTCGTTCGCCGCTCGTTTAACTACTAACAGTAGGGACCTCACGGCCCTCAAAGACACGCAAGTTATAAATATTAAATATACTGCATCATTTTGAATACCGTTAATTTAGAACTTAAATAACATCTAAAATTCTAAATCAAACATACCAAAATGAACAAGTTGATATATGAATGATCAATCAATTGGATATGTATAAAGATAACAAATCTTAAATATTAAATATTTGTCAAATTGGAATCATAAGCTGTATGGAAAAAAATTCCATATATTGAATATGAATACGTGTATCCCACGTGAGTGCATGTGCAGAACGAACAATCAATCAATAATAGCACAAGGTTAAGCCAATCTTTGGTTGTTGGGTGATACGTGCATAATCAGTGCCAGACATGTCTCACTTCTTATCCACTAAATTCCTTCCACGTATATATCAATATATATATATATATATGTAATTTCATAATTGAAAATGATAACTATTTTTCTTAATTAACTATTATTTGTGTTTTTTTTGGAAAAAAAAAATACAAATCACTTTATTTTTTAAATAAAATAAAATATACACTTAAACGGCACTTCTTATCCACTAAATTCCTCCCACGTATAAATATATATATATATATACACACACACACACACACAATTATGATTTTAATTAATTGATGTCAACTAAGGGGGTGTTTGATAAAAACACAATAAATTTGAATTTAAATGAAAAAAATTATTTGATAATTGATATGTCTGAAACATCTTAATAACAGATTTTTATTATTTTATCCCTCTAAAAAAATTCAAAATTATTGTAAATTTATTTAATATAATAGTTAATATTGTAAAAAAAAATATTCATCAAGCCCTCATTTAGTCTATTCAGCCAAAAAAAATGACACTAAACCATTCAATCCAAATCGTTTGAATGACTGTCCGATTCAGACATTCAGACGATTTTTTTAAAAAACAAACACACTGAATGGCTGACCAATTCAGCTTTTCAATCCTAAACAAATAGTCTCTAAGTAGGCATTTATGATTTTCTGTTTTTGTTTTACATATAATTTTTTACATGCACATATCAGTTTGTAATAATTTAATTATAATAGTTGGGAATAAAAAAATTAAAAAATTATTTATAATGTTGTATGTTCTTTTTTTAAATGTTAATTAGTCATTCAAATTTTGTTAAAAATTATTCTTTGAAAAAGTGGAAGCGAAATAAATAAGTGGAAAAGGAAAAAAATAATGTGTAACTTCAAATTTTTCTAGATTTGACTTTTCAACATATACATGACTACGTATTTTATATTTACCCCCACACCCACACCCACACTCACACTCACACCCACACTCACACTCACACACACTCACACCCACATCCAGTGGCGAAATCAAAAAATAATTTCAGTGAGTTTAAATTATTAAATTACACATAAAAAAAATTATTACATCATATATATATATATATAAATTCAGTGGGGTCAAATGACTAAATTACACTCATAAAAAATCTATCACATCATATATATATATATAAATTTTGACGGAGTCAAATTATTAAATTACATCTCCAAAAAATCTATTTCATCATATATATGAAAAAAAATCAATGGGGTCAATTAACCCCCGACTCATACATATATAGTTTCGCCCTTGCCTACACCCACAATATATATATATATATAAGTGTTGCATTCACATTAACCGATTGCTGGGAACAACTCCTTTATATGGGGTTTGAGAATTATTATTATAATGGGGTTCACTGTACTTGGGGGATAAATTGAATCAAAAGCTCCTACAAGGAGTGGAATAAAGGGGTTACTCCCAACAACCGATTACTGTGGATGCAACCCCCATATATATATATATATATATATATATATATATATATATGTGTGTGTGTGTGTTAAAAAGTAAAAAAGAGAAATAGAAAATAAAAACATAATATATGATTTTCAACCATTTAATAACTTAATTTATTCATAGTGTGATTATTTTCCTTTAAGTTCTTCTTTTAAAGGTTGTCTATTACACACTCCACCCGTTTCAAATTATATGATCATTATAAATTTTTTAAAGTTAATTTGAAATATTTTTAAACTCAAAAATTGAGATAGCTCATTAAAAATTTTGAAACAATAAACTTATAATATACTTTTTAGATAATTTATAATATTTATAATTATATTGATTAAAATAATAAAAAATAATTATGTCAATTTTTTAGTTTAAAAATCTCTTAATTTGACCTTAAAAAATCAATAATGATCAAATAATATGAAACAAATAATCTTTTCTTTTGTATTTTATTTTGGTGGCGAGAATTGATCCAACAATGCAATACATTAATAAATATTCAAATATAAATTTCAAAATCATGATGCATATAGCACTTAGTATAACCCCTCACATATAACACCAGAAGTCGGTTATAATTGCATTTGTTTGAAAATAGTCTACACCAATTATTCATAAATTTTAAGAGTTACTTTTTTAAAAATTTGATAATGGAAATATGGAATGACTCCAAAACAAACTTACTTAATGTTGCGTTTAGATTGAATGAATGGAATGGAGATTGGAATGATTCATTCTATTCTAGTTGAAACGAGTTATTTCATACTTTCCCTCCCCCAAGACCCTCATGACTCAATGATAAAAAAAACTACTCATAAGGCTTTGGGCATCAAATATTGGGCAAGAATGTTACATTTCAGTCGAAAATAACAAAAAAAAAAGATGGTTCAATTCATTCCAATCATAACCAAACATAATTTTTTTTATTCCATAAGAATGAGTCATTCTATTCCTACTTTTATTCCTTCAATCCAAACACAATTAGTGGTTATGATAGGGGTGACCCTACATATCCGTTATGATATACTTGGGCCTGCATACTAAAAATGTTAGAAGAAACAAAAAGGGTAATTTGATAGGTTTGTTCGGCCACCAACATTCAAATTGTTTGCGGCGATATTATTTGCAGTGTTTGTGAGTTAAATAAAGGAAATTGATATTTTCACAACAGTGTTTTGATATTTTCACATGAAAAGTGTCGCTGTAGATATATAGCGACGGTGAAAACCGTCGCTATAGGATCTATAACGTCAGTTTTCATATGAAAATATTATTTTTTGTTGTGAAATTATCAATTTCTTTAAATGAACTGCATTTAAAATAAGTTGTTACTAGATGATGAAAATTTTTAAAACGCAAATATACACTAAACAAAAGATGTGTCTGTACGAGCTTTATAATACTATAAGGCAGTTTTTTTATTTTTTTTTGACAAACCCTAAAAACAATATATGGGAAGATAAATTCATTCAATTACGGATTACATTTGATAATGGAAATATGGAATGAATTACCATAACTCTATAAGGCAGTTATAATTGCATTTGTATGAACATGACTAGTCTACTACAATTATTCAATAACAAACTTAGTTAAATTATTCAATAACAAACTTAAATTACTTTAAAAAATTTGGATAATGGAAATATGGAATGAATGAATAAACAAACTTACTTAGTGCTGGCCTGTTGGGCTAAATATTGACAAATATGATAAGGGCTGACCTACATAATCTTGGGCCTGTCCACAAGTGTTGGAAGAAAGATGTGTGTGCACGAGTGTTATTTTTATCATGTTTCTTGTTCTTGTACTTTTATTATATATAGTAGTATAGTACTCCCATTTAAAACAAATAAAGTCTTAGTTTTTGTTAAATATTTCTCTATATTGCACCAAAAAAAAAAGGTTTTATTTGTTAAAAACAGTTGTTTCACAAAAATTCTACAGATATAAATATAAAATAACACAGTATACTCATGTAATTCATCATATTTACAATATCATGCTACTCCTATTAAACTTGTAACTCATTATTTTTAAGGATAAATATGGAATAAAAATATATTCTTAATATTTTTAAATTTTATTAATAGTGAATGAAGGAGTAGGACTTGTAAAAGTCACATTTAGACATATTTTTTAATTTAGCTTACTAAAGGACATTAGTATGAAATATTTATGTCAAAGTGTCTTTTGTGCAAATCTTATACTTCCTCTGTTCCAAAATTAAATATACATTTTTTTAGTCCGTTCCAAGATTAGAGATACATTTCTATTTTAAGACTATAAAATGACATGATGTTCCTAATTTGTCATTACGTTTTCATTATTATTTTCAATATCACACCACCACAACTGAATTGCTAGCCAATACTAAAGCAATATTTAAGAACATAAAATTATCCTTAAAAGTAGGCGTTTTATAAATGTAACTCTAATTTTAGAACTGAAGGGGGTAATATTTATAAAATAAAATTAAAAAAAATTCTTTTTTCGGTTTTCTAGATGGGCTAGTAGGCTAGTACTTTAGAACTACACAATCAAACATAGTAAATGAGCTTAATGGACTTCATGTCCCTGATTCTAGTTGGCAGCCCATATGGATTTATATATGGGACAATTACATATAACATTTTACTAAAATATTATACAAAAAGTGCACAAACAAAATGATTACAAAAATAGTGCATATGCAATATTTAATTATAAAAGGAGTGCAATCTTATCCCTTTTATTTAGTTGACTGATTTAATGAGTTATTGATAATGGCCCATGATTGTAGGGATTTAAATCTTCTCTCTCTTATCAACCTCCATATTCTTATCTAACAAATCAATGGAGTAACCGCCTTCTTCTTTCTCTTCGGTCGTCGCCTTCTTCCTCTTCTTCCGCCGTCGCAACCTTCTTCCTCACCTTCGTCCCCCGCCACTGCTCCACCGGCAGCCGCCCCACCCCCGCCACCGCCACTACTCCTCCCGCCCCACATCCTCTCCTTCCCCTTCCTCCCTTCTCCTCCCCCCGCCTACGCCCCACCCCCTCCCTCCTCCTGCCACCGCCATCCCCTCCTCCCCCCCTTTCTCCTCCTCCCCCCCCCCCCCCGCCCCCTCCCCTTCCTCCGCCCCTCTTTCTCCTCCTCCCCCAAATCGATCCAAGGTGGCCGTCGATGGAGGCCCCGCCACTGGCCGCGGTGGAGGCCCCTCCACCACCCGTTGCTTTCCTTCCACCACCGGTCCATTCTCCAACTCCACCGGTAACCAAACCTCATACGTTGGTAACCAAACAGTCATACCAAGGTAACCAGGTATGACTGTGTTGGTTACCTTGGTATGAAGGTAACCAATTCAGTTTTATTAGGTTACCAATTTTATTTTGAATGTGATGCAGTTGGTAACCAAACTTCATGCAATTGGTTATCAATTATTCATACCAAGGTAACCAACCCTTCATTCCAAGATAACCGAATCTTAATTTTGAATGTAATGCAGTTGGTAGCCAAACCTTCATGCAGTTGGTTGCCAAACTTTCATACCAAGGTAAGCAATTCATATTGCAGGTGTGGAGGTAAATTGGTTACCTTGATATAAAGATTTGGTTACCTTGGTATAAACGTTTGGTTACCTTGGTACGAAGGTTTGGTTATCAACATTACATTACACATCACTCTCTTATCTATCTCTTTCCTATGCAGTGTTCTTATTATTTTTTTTGACATGAAATTGGGTCTCACCGACGAAGGGGAAGAGGAAGATAACCGGCGAAGGGGAGGAAGAAGATGACGTTGCCAAATTTTGAATATTTGAATTTATTTTTGTTGTTAGATTCAAGATATTTGAATTTGAATTATTAATTATGGTAGTTATTTCTCCTTGATTTTAGGTTTCCTTATTATTATGAATTGAATCCTATACTAATTCCCTAAATTAAGGAATTCTAATTGCACTAATATTGTAAATAAATATGGAAAGTGTATTAATTGTGTAAATATTTTATGAGAACACTATTGCTGTAATTAATTTTTAAATATTGTATATTATTGTAAAGGACCCTTTATATATCCCCTTTAGATCTGTCAATGAGTTAGATCAAATCAGAGCAAATCATATTATGGTCCAATATGATCCACATAATCCAACAATACGGATCATGATTCAATTCGATCATTTTTAATTTTTTTTTACTTTATCTGTAAAATTTTCATTTAATAAATAAATGAGTTAAAGCTTTGATCCAATAAATTATAACGAAACAAATCAAATCAGGGTCAAGATTTGATTCATTGACCGTCATAATATGCATATGACTTTAATTTATTTTATTTTATCGCATATACTTTCATGTGAGGCTGTAAACGAGCGAAACGGTTCGGGCTCGATTCGAAAAAATACGAATGAGACTCGGATTCGTTTATAATATGATTCAAATCTGAGCATTAAAAATAGTTCGAATAAAAATATGAGTAGAATCTGAGCAAGGTTATACTCAACTCGTTTAAGATTCAAACTACTCGAATTCTTGAGTGTGATTCGATATATGCTCGATTGATACAAATTCGATTAGATACTCGATACATTCTCTTATAATATATACAAATTTAAATCAAATTATAATAATTAATTATTATTATTATTTTTTAATTTTAATTGTGATTTTATATTTGTAAAGTGTAATAGTAAATATATTTTTTTCATTTTTAAGTAAAATAACAAATTCAATTTATTATAAAACTAGTTATTATATAGAGACTCGAATTCGAGCTTGAATTTGAAGCTCGCGAGTAGTTTGACTATAATTCGAGCCTAGTCGGACGAATCCGAGTAGTAAATATTCGAGTCGAGTCGAGTCGAATCTGAGTAAAAAATTTTAAATACAATTCGAATTCGAGTACAAATTTATCATTTCGAGTCGAATCCGAATAGCTCTCTGTTCGCTTCGATTCGACTCGTTTACACCCTTACTTTCATGTAGTCAAATATTTGTCTATATGTATATATGTCATTTTCCTTAATGTTAGTTTGAAATTTCATTATTATGGCTCCATTTTGATGGGATTTTTTATGGGCAAAGTAGAAAATGATTATAATTTTTTTTGAGATATATGTAGAATGTTTTTATATTATAAAAAAAATTATTGTAAAACGTCATATATATATATATAAAAACGGAAAGGAGGGAGTATCTTAATTACTATTTAAAAGTAAAAAATAAATCAAGAAATACAGATATTAATTCAATAACCGTCGCAACAGAAAAAACTGCCACTCCCTCCCAAATCTCACACTAAAGTATACTCTAAATATAGTTATATACCAACCCCCAATAAACCCCTTCCAAAATTCAACACCCCCCAAATGATGAGTGATCAGGAAATTGAGAAAGAAGGTGGTGTTTTCTTCACCACCACCTCTTCCTCCGCCGGAATCCATCACGCAACCACGGTGAACCCCACCACCATAGAGCAGTGCAGCAGTTGTGGGTCCACAAAGAGAAGATCACTCTTCTCATCCTCATCTCTCCAAGAACAACCCATTCCCAACAAACCCACTCTCTCTCCTCCACCACCTTCCTCCGCCGCCGCCGTCACTGGCCATCTCCTCGAAGGCTTCACCAAGATCCAACTTCCGACCACTAATCTCCGCCTCACAATCTCTGAACCAATCAATTCAATTTAATACCCACAACTGTCACCAGCAGTAGCTACTTTCTCGAACCCGCATGCCCCTGAAAATCTGAACAAAATCCAATCTCCGGCGAACAATCCCCTTCTTCCACCCTGCAATCTCCAGCGCAGCAACTCTGATCCAATCCCAGCTTTAATTTTCCCCCATTCGCCGGAAAGCAATACCAAGATCACCCCTCCGGCGACTGCCACAGAGACCCCGACTTCTCTGCCACCTCTCCGGCAAATACTCCGCCGGAAGCTATATGATCCAATGAACTCAGGGGAAATAGGCATGGATTCAATCAGAGGAGAGAGCCCCAGTTCCAAGGTTGGTTACTTATTAATTTGTTTTTCCCCTTTTTTGGGGGCATAAAAATGGATTAGTTATTAAGGAGAGAATTAATTAATTGCAGGAGTTGAAGAAAATGAAGGAAATTTTCAGGGCGATGGGTCAATGGTTTAGCCAAGCCATTCAACAAGAAGATGAAGAAGAAGGATCTGAATTTAACCATAGTCATGAAAATCCCAAGGTCTCATCTTCTGTAAAATAGACAAAATATATGTATACATAATCTATAGTTTCTCATATGTGGGGTTTATGATTTTTTTGTAAGAACCTTTTTTTTAAAAAAAAAATTTTGCATCACTTTTCTTTTCCTTTTTTTTTTTGGAATTTTGATTTTTGGAGTGGTTGATTCTTTAAAGTCTAGGTTTCTCATATGATTTTTTATTTTTTTTAAAAAAATATATATTTTGACAGGAGGAGGAGGAGGATGATGATTGTGAGAATGAAATTGATGAGGAAGCAGTGAGTGTGTACAGGACAGGGGAATGCATAAAAGTTGAGTTCAAGTGCCCTTGTGGCAAAGCCTATCAAATCCTTCTCTCTGGAAATGACTGTTTCTACAAGTTGATGTAATTATTCTTGCTCTCTTTTTTTTCTCTCTTTCTTTAGTACATCGTGAGATTAAACAAGAATTTACTACATAGGGTTCTTCAGTACATGAATTGTCTCTATGTGAATTACTAGTATATGATGATGGCATTGTACCTTCAGTTAATAGCTCTAGGATCATTCTTTTGCTCATCTTATAATAGCATATATTTTATGGATTCCATGAGCTTAAATGATGGGATCATCATAGGCATAACATTTCTTTGTACACTTGTACTGAAATAGGAATGAATGAATGAATGAGTTCTGTTTACTTTTAATGCTGCATTCGGATTGAATGAATGGAATATTCATTTCATTCTAGTTGGAATGAGTTATTCCATACTCTCCCTCCCCTAAAGAATAAAATTCATAAATTTGGGAGAATAAGAATGGTTCAATCCATTCCAATTGCAACCAAACACAATTTTTTTCATTCAATATTCCATAAGAATGGGTCATTCCATTCATACCTGTATTACTCCAATCCAAACGTAGCATAAGTTTGACTTCTGGATTTCAAAAATTCTCTTATCAGTATTTACTCGTATGGTCTTTTGTCTAGTAGGCAGCTCAGACATATGAAGGAAATTTAAAAATTGGAAGCTAGACTTTTAAGTTGTTATCTTCAGACTCATTGCATATATATATATATATATATATATATATATATATATATATATATAATCAGCTTCATTATGTAATGACTGGATATAGGTTTCTTTCTGAAAGGCATTGCAGAATATGAAATATTTGTAGGAAATTTGCCCATTGTTTCAACTGATGTGCAGAATTCTCAAGCTAAGCCACTGCCACTGACATCATAATTTGTGTTTCTTTCCAGTTAGTCCTGATGCTATGACTAATAATATTGTGGAAGCTTGTATTTTTCCCATCAAAACACAAACAAATAGCACTACATTTAATTTTCATAAATCCTAAAAAGAGTAAAGGAGTATCAACTACTCATATTTATCTTCCTATACATGTTTTTTCATGTTTTTGATGTGTTCCGGAAGCCAAAGTAGAGCCTAATATTACTAGAAAGTCCAAGGAAACAAAAATAGTAGGAATGAATGTGAGAATGAAATTACTCATTCTTATGAGTGGGAAAAAAAATTGTGTTTGGTTATTTTATTAGAATGGAATGAATCATTCTCATTCTTGCCAAATTTGAAAATTTTATTTCTTAGGAGGATTTTGGAGGGTATAGAATAACTCATTTCGGCTGGAATTGAATGGGTCATTTCAGTTAGACAAAAATAGGCATCATTTGTGGGACTAGGATCCTCTCTATTTCATGGTCCAGATTTAAAATGTGCGTTCTCTCTCTGTCAGCATGATGTCACATTCCAACACATTTTAAATCTGGACCATGAAATAGAAAGTTTTCATTCACTTGAAATGGAGAGGATCCTGATCCTCTCTGGTCCTCATTTGTGTATGATAATTGATATTTATTTACAAGTTTTCTCGTATAAATCGTAAATGGGGTCCACTTATGTGAGAGAGAAACTTCTATTAAATTTATTTATAAAAATATCAATTATGTGTGTATTTGTTTACTTCACAAGTACTTAGAAAATGGAAAAGAGAATAAAGAATAATTAAACTGGATCTACTAGTGCAGATTGCTTCCTATACAGTCAGTCGTCTTGAGATAGATTTTATAGAAAACAATTATATTCGGTATCTATTCAGTCCACATAGTATTAATCTAAATTTCGTCTCAAAATAAATATTCAATTTTAACTTCTTTTTTTAAAAATTAAATTAACTATTATTAAAATTAGTTTTTATAGTTATTATCCACTCCTGAAAATTAATTTGATATATTTTTAAATTTAAAATTTTAAAAAAATCATACAATAAACGATACTTTTAAAAAATCATTTTTTCTTTTCAAAAAATAATTATAATTTTAACTTTTTTCTTTTCAAAAATTAAGAAAGAAAATTTAAAGACTCATTTTCTCTAAATTTTTTATTTTTAACCCCATCTTTTCCGCCCAAATTTAGTTTCTCCCTCTTTTAAATTCTCCGGCTTCCCATTTCTCTCCGTCTCACACACGGGAAAAGCAAACCAAAACCCAGTAAGAAGAAAAGCAAAAAGATGCAGTACAAGAATCTGGGTCGGTCTGGTCTGAAAGTCTCGCAGCTTTCGTACGGGGCATGGGTCAGCTTCGGCAATCAGCTGGACGTCAAAGAAGCTAGTATTTTCCAAGAATGGCCTTAATCACATCCAAATTTCTAGATTCTATCCAAATTGTTCAAGGTTTCTGAAAATGGGCCAAACGCTAATTCAATTGGCGTTTGAATTTGAAAATCAAAACAGACGTCACTTGAATTGGCGTTGGACCAAAAATTAATAAACTAACTTAATCAAGTTATGATATTAACTAAACCAATTTTTTTTAAATAGATGTTTATTAAAAAAAATTAATTAAATAGACGTTTTAAAAAAAACCAAATTTTTTTAAAAGGAGCAAACACCAGTTTAACTAGCGTTGGTTGGGATTTTTTTATATTATTATTAAGCAACTTTGAAAAGATGGGTGAGGTAGAGAGAGTAAACGCCAATTCCACTGGCGTTTGATTTTTTATTTTTTGTATAAATCAAATTTTATTTTTTAAATGCGACTTCAACTTCAAATTCAAATTTTTTGTATAAATTAAATGCGACCTATCTTGTTAATTTGTATTTAGTATTGAAATTGTAAGTACAGATGTTAGTGTTTTATTTCTTAAACAGATTATTTTTCATTTGGTTTATAAATGGGTAACACATTATGTGATGTCGCATTTAAAAAAGATTGCTTGATTTAAAAAACAATGAAGTTCAAACGCCAGTTTAAATGGCATTAAAAAAAATTCACACATCTTTGCTTTTAATAATGTTTCAAACGCCAATTCAAGTGGTGTTCACTCTCTCTCTCTTCATTCTAACATCTTTGCTTTAAAAAAAATCAAAATCAAAATCAAATGCTAGTGGAATTGGTGTTTACTCTCTCTACCTCACCCAGCTTTTCAAAGTTGCTTAATAAAAAAAAATCCCAACCAACTCCACTTAAATTGGTGTTTGAGCCTTTTAAAAAAAATGGTTTTTTTTTTTTTTTAAAAACGTCTATTTTAAAAAAAAATTAATAAACGTCTATTTAAAAAAAAAATTGGTGGAGTTAATATCATAATTTGATTAAGTTAGTTTATTAATTTTTGATCCAACGCCAATTCAATTGGCGTTTGGCCCATTTGCAGAAACCTTGAACAATTTGGATAGAATCTAGAAATTTGGATGTGTGATTAAGGCCATTCTTGGAAAATACTCTCAAAGAAGCCAAGGTTCTCCTCCAGTGCTACCGTGACCATGGCGTCAATTTCTTCGACAACGCCGAGGTCTACGCCAATGGCCTAGCCGAAGAAATCATGGGTCAAGCCATCCGCGAACTGGGTTGGAAGAGATCCGACATTGTCATCTCCACCAAGATTTTTTGGGGCGGGTCGGGTCCCAATGACAAAGGGTTGTCCAGGAAGCACATTGTTGAGGGAATCGAGGCTTCTCTGAAGAGGCTTGATATGGACTATGTGGATTTGATTTATTGTCACCGACCGGACGTCGGAACGCCGATTGAGGAGACGGTGAGGGCTATGAACCACGTGATTGAGAAGTGGGCGTTTTATTGGGGGACTAGTGAGTGGTCGGCTCAGCAGATCACTGAGGCATGCGGGGTGGCTGAGAGGTTGGATCTTGTGGGACCCATTGTGTAGCAGCCTGAGTATAATTTGTTGGCAAGGCATAAGGTCTAAGTGAGTACTGTTTTTTATTATTTGTTGTGTTTGAGTTTAGGTTTTATGTGGGTTTGTGGTTCTGAGAATTTGGGTATATGTATTTTTTTGTTGGATGGATTTGTTTAGTGATGTGCTAGGAAATTGGGAATCTTTGAAACGAATTTGAAATAATTATATGTTTTGTGGGCTTAAGATTGTCTCTTAAAGTTTTTTTTTATAGAACAAGTGTTTGTGAAATGTTCCTTTTGAGTTTTGATTATACTTGGGTTTTTGGTTATGTGAAATGGGTGTGTTTTGTTTCTGGTATATGTAGGGAGAATAGACATAAATTAAAGGTCGTTTAGTTGTAGACATTATATTTGAGTTTGGATTTTATATTTGCTTGCGTTTACATGGAATGAATATGGTTTGTTTTGCTGGGGCTGGGATATGGAGTTGAATGTCGTATTTACTTAATTTTGAGGTTGGGTTCTATTATCTTTATGGATTTGTGATTAAGTGAATACTTATGTAATTATGTTTCAATTTGGTGACCTATGTTGGATATTTGTGATATTGAAATGTGAAGGTAGGGGAATTTGTTGGCTTTGGGGCATCACCAGATATATATGGAATCCCTTGCCCTTGCCTCAAATATGGGTTATGCTCAATTGCTCATGATGTATGGTTTGTAAACCTAGAAAACAACAAATACAGATATAGCAATATGTGAATATATAGTAAAAAAGATAATACTTTAAGAAATCATGGGTCAAGGCATCCGCGAACTGGGTTGAAGAGATCCGACATTGTCATCTCCACCAAGATCTTTCGGGGCGGGGCGGGGCGGGCCGGGGCGGGGCGGGGCGGGGCCCAATGACAAAGGGTTGTCTGGGAAGCACATTGTTGAGGGAATCAAAGCTTCTCTGAAGAGGCTTGATATGGATTATGTGGATATGATTTATTGTCACGGGCCGGATGTCGAAACGCCGATTGAGGAGACGGGGGCTATGGACCATGTGATTGAGAAGGGGTGGGCATTTTATTGGGGGACAAGTGAGTCATCAGCGCAGCAGATCACTGAGGCATGGGAGGTGACTGAGGTTGGATCTTGTGGAATCCATTGTGGAGCAGCCTGAGTATAATTTGTTAGCTAGGCATAAGGTATAAATGAGTACTCTCTTTTAATTATTTTGATGCATTTGAGTTTGGGTTTTATGTGGGTTTGTGGTTGGATTTGTATAGTGATGTGCTATGAAATGGTGAATTTTTGAAATAAATTTGGAGTATAATATGTTTGTGGGCATAAGGTATGGTGTTTTTAAAGAAAAAAACACCATAAGGCTAATTTTATGTTGTCGTGTTGCATTCCTAAATCGAAGTGAAGTAAGCTTTCTTTATACTGATGATGCTTAAACCTGACCATTTGAGAACCACGGAAGGACCAAGGAAAGGAGAAAGCAGTAGAGAAAGACCCAGCAACAGAGGCCTTTCACAAGGCTCTTAAGAAGCCAGAGTTTCAGGATATATGAGGTAATGTAGACATAAGTTAAAGATCATTTATTTATTTTATAGTTGCAGGCAATATATTTGATTTTGGATTTACATGTGCTCGTGTTTATATGAAATGGGTATGGACGTATGGTTTGTTTCACTGAGAGTCTGAGATATGGAGTTAAATGTGTTATTTGCTTAATTTTGAGGTTCATTCCTAAGTTTGCTTTGCTGTAGCAAGAGATCATTTCAAGAGTGTTAGAGAGAAGAGAAAAGCGGCAAAAACCTCTCTGATTCGGTCACATATTTTAGTCACTTTATGCCAAGATTGCAGAAAGACTACTTAATTCCAGGTTAAACAAGAAAAATACATATTAGTGGTTAGAGTATTGCTTTCATACAACGGGAGTCATTGCACTTTCGTAATCGAGTAAATTGTTTAGGATTTACTGGAGTGACCATAAATCTGCTATTGCCCACGTGGAGATTTTTTCTTTCTCAGAAAAGATCTTGCGAGGGTTCAACTATCTTCGTGGGTTTGTGATTTAGTGAATACTTATGTTTCAATTTGGTGACCTATGTCGAATATTTGTGATATTGAAATGTGAATCTAGGGAAATGTGTTGGTTTTGAGGCATTACCAGACAATATATGGATCCCTTGCACTTGCATAAACTATGGGTTATGCTCATGTTGTATGGTTTGTAAACATGGAAAACGAAAAATATAGATATAGCAATATGTATATATATAGTAAATTATTAATGAAGAAGATACTTTATGAAATATGTTGTATATACTAAAAATTTCGTGTGAGTCAAGAGTTGTTCAGTCTCCCAAGGCAAAAAACCTACAGGAGTCCTATTTACTGTTTTGCACCATGTGGCATGTTACCTCTCAAGGAGCTGTCTAAGAAAACCTTTTGAGAGGATTAAATGCATTAAAGAATTTCTTTTGTATTCTTAGTTTAGCTGCCACTGCAAGAGTTTTGTCTATCTAGTAGCCGTAAATGTGTTGTGCGAATTTCTTTGTTTGTTGTATTTTAGAAGTACTTGCAATCTACTTTTTTGCACTTGACATAGGACCATAGTTGTTAAGGCGATGCCAAGGCGTTCAGGTGGTACTAGATAGACAAGGCGAAGGTGCACCTTAGTCGATGGTTGAAAGGCGAGCGCTTAGGAAAAAAAATCGACGACTTGGACATCGCGGCGACGCCTTGGACGCCTATTTGGCTGATCGAGCGACTTTGGCTTGCATGGGTATGGATCGACCCAAATCTGAAGTGGGTAAACAAAACGATGTCGCACTCGCTATAAAGAGAGAACCAAACTGAAGTAGCCCTAGTCGAGTCTCTCAGAGTCAGAAGATCGAAGTCGAGGACTCGAGAGAACTATTCGAAGATCAGAAGTAGCCAGGTGAAGCGAACTGCGAGGCCGAAGAAGAAATCGAGCGAGAGGCTATGCTGTTGCGAGTCGCTTAGTGCTGCTGAGTGAGCTTTGGCTGAGAGCAGAGAGATTGAGACGCGATCGGGAGGTATGTCTGATTGTCTTCTTCCTTTTTTTCCCCTCTTTGGTCTTTACTGCTTAGTGCTTATATGAGTCGGTTTCTCCACTTGGTTGAGTTGGCTCGGTGATTTCTTTTTGTCTGACTGTTGGCCACTTGGTTTTTTTTTTGCAACCCTTCTTCTTTCTGCTGGCTGGGTCGATATATATGTATATGTGTGTATGTGTATATATATATATAAATATTTATACACATTGTATAAATTATATAAATTTATATATATGTCTATACTAATTCATGCTTATACATACATACAATATATGTATTGAATACTGATAATGAACATACACTAGACTTGGCCACTTGGGTGGTGTTTAATAACTTTTAAATGTAACTGAATGATCCTGACGGAATAAGTAGTAGTCATTTTAGAACAAACAAATATTGCATGTAATGTTATTCCATAGTGTTATACTTTGAGTTTTAATGTATATGAAATTTTATTGTCAATATACTTGTTAAGTAAAATAAATAATATATAAATTGCGCATTGTAAACGACTTGTCATCACAAGACGCCATGGCGATCGCCTAGGCGTCCAGGCAGTCGGCTACCGCTATGACTCGCCGTGGCGCCGTGACAATTATGCATAGGACATATGATAAGCAGTAAGTTACACGAGACAAATGCTTACAATTTGTATATACAGCTCTTTTGGTATTTGCATATGGATATCAAAATAAGAGATGTAAAAGTTCCGTTATTTGGTTAATAGCAATGTTACCTAGATCGTGGTTTGACTACGATGTGGTATGTAGAATGAAGTTATTTGGTTAAAACTGGTTGACTAGATCGTTATTTGGTTAAAACTGGTTGACTAGATCGTTATTTGGTTAAAACTGGTTGAGATATGGTTTAATTGTTTCTAAGCTTTTTATCACAAGAAGCATTTTCAACCAGATTTACAACATGTCATTTCAGCTTGGTATGTAAAATAGACTTATTTATGTTTACTTGCATAAAAATAATTAGGAATGTCTTTGCATGGTTTCTGTAGCTTGTATGGGAGTTTTGTTTATTCAAAAATTTTGTGTGAATATTGTGTTTTCATGTATTTCCTTAATGCTTGATAATCTATGTCACACATTGTACTATTTTCAACAGTATTTGCAGCTATCTAATCATCACTCATCAGATCAGTGCGATGTATTCTTTGCTTATTTAATGCATGACTGGTTTAATTCTGCGATGTCTTCTAATACTGCAGGTTGAAGTTGAGTACCTCCCTCTATACACTAACTATGGCCTTGGTCTTACTACATGGAGTCCACTTGCCTCTGGGGTATGACTGGAAAATATTACACAGGATCTGCTCCACCAGATAGTCGGTTTGCATTGGAAAATTATAAGGTAAAATATATTTGATGTTTTGGTTTGACACCAAAATATTACTTTATTTTCCACTCATAGAGAAAAAGAAGAAGAAGAAAGTATTACCTGTAGAACGGTATGAGTATATGATAGTAAAATAGAGCAACAACTTCCATTACTTACTCCTTTGTTCCACCTCAGCTGGACAGACATAGAGATAGATAATCTCCTTTCCAATGTATAATGTTTCAAGCCTCGTGCGGCGTGCCTTTGCTCTTATTATTTGCCCTTTCTACTTAAAGTGCAGAAGTGAAATTAAGTAGTTCTGATTGAGGCCTCTTTACATTAGATTTCTTTGTCATAGAATTGTAATGTATGCTTACTTTTGCTTATCTGAAATAATTTTAATTTTTTCCCCTTACATTTTCCAAATGATATTTGTATACTTGAATATCTTTACTATCATTTATCAACTTTGTGGTATTTAAGAAGTAGTGCTGTATTATAATCTTCTTCTTTTGAGTAGAACTAAATTACAATCTGCTGCCTTGTAGAATCTTGCCAATAGAACATTGGTGGATGATGTGCTGAAAAAAGTCGAGGGATTAAAATCAATTGCTGATGAACTAGGAGTCCCATTATCTCAACTTGCAATTGCTTGGTGTGCTTCAAATCCTAATGTATCGTCAGTTATTACTGGTGCTACTAAGGACTATCAGGTCAGTTCAGATATCATGGGTGCAATGTTTGATCATTTTGATACATTTATTTCTGTCTTTGGCCGACTTTTTCTTGGGTACTCTTGCTTTTGGTGGGTTTAGCATGCATTAGAAAGAGGTTACCAATATAATGATTAGCTTCTTTCTGCATTCCAGCTTAAAGGTTAATTGTCTTAAAATAAACTTCTTTCATGAAAGTTTAATGAATTAAAACTGCCCCTTTTATTCTTTAAAGAAAAAAATGTGAACTTAATAAAAATAGGGGAACATTATTTCCATATGTAATTTTGATATTTCTACATGGTCTTCTAAGAGAGTATGGTGGGTCACACCTTTATGTGAGAGGAGCACATGTACAAATATGAAAATAACATGTGGAAATATCATTTCCCTGAAAATAAACTTCTATTGTTTTACAAGGTCATATTGGGAGTTGTACTGTTAAAGCATGATTTACATCATTGAGCCCAGTCTCATACTTCCTCCATCCCAATTTAAGTGACTTCCTTTGTATGTTCGGATATCCCAAACTAGGTGACTCTAGTCCACATATCAACACTCGACTATTTTATCCTAACTGAGTGAAAATTCATCAACGATAGTTTGAAACTTTGTGAGCCACATTCCATATCAATGCACTATTTTGAGCATTTAATGGGAAACAAAATTCAAGTCTTGTGATCTTGTCAAGTATTCCTCTTCCTTAACTATTGTACCAAGTGAATAAGGTCACTGAAAATGAGATGGAGGGAGAAGAACCTAACTTTTACATCAGGTGGTAACCTTATGTGGTACCCTGTTTTATTAAGAGAATCAAACTTACAATATCTATTGAGAAGTACAACTAACCCTAAACCAATATCCCCCACCCCCACGACTGCGAAAAGTACACTAAACTTCCAATATCTATCGAAAAGTACGCTAAACACTAACTCATTTGTTAAAACAGACTTTAATACACGATTTAATACTGGATCTCAAACAGGGATCAGTTTCTTGATCTAACTCTCTTCTTTTAGGGGTCTTCAAACTTCTTCATTTTGCTTTCTAATTGTAACCAAAGGACGTGTTGTTAGATATGTTCCTCATCTTTATATCTTTCTTTATAAGGAACTATGTAACTTTGTGGAACTTCTTTTCAAGTTTAGAAATGAACATATTAAGTGTATAATCTCATCAAGAAATGAAAATAGAAAGAAAAAGAATTGAAGTGCATCTCAATCCCAAGCCCCAGCAGACCCAATCACCCCCACCCCCACGATTGCCCCCGTGTTGTTGCTTATTGTTTTGCTGTATTATAATATGCTTCTGCTGATTTGTTAAGGTAATTTTTCGGGTATGCCTATGTCGGTCATTAAAATACGTAGAAGATGTACTCAGGCGTCAATTGAAGCTATTATATTGCTCCCTCTAGTTTAAAATATGGCAACTAGTCACCATTTTGTTTGTTTCCACCGTATTAATAACTTGTTGTTTTCTTTGTAAATGTAGATTCAAGAGAACATGAAAGCTATCGATGTCATTTCATTGCTTACACCTGCTGTTCTGGAGAAGATTGAGGCTGTTGTACAAACCAAACCAAAGCGTCCTGATTCATATAGGTAAAACTCAGGAGATATATGTGCTGATGCACATTTTGTGTAGACTTTATGGATTTCTATACCCGTAACCGGAGTTTACTTGGTTTTTGAACTACTAAGGAGTTTATCTGAAGCTTATAAATCCATGAGACTAAGAAATGAATGAATTACCAATCACTCCCACCCAAACCAAAAAAAATAAATGAAAAAGTTGTGTATACTCTACATACATACGATGTCTCTCTCATCCATTCATCCACACACTTATACACATGAGGAGGAAGAGTAGTCTGTACATGCAGCAGCAACAGGGGCATGTATCGGTCACTGTCACTAACCACTTTTATCAGGCTGCTGACAGAGAGAGAACAACTTAAATGTTTTTTTTAATTTTTTAGATAGAGAGAAATAATCCACTCTTTAGAGAGAGAAATGGGTTAGAGATAAGAGAGGTTACTTCAAAAGAGAGGGGGAGCTATACTTATTACATGCACTGTTTTTTGGTTTCTTATCAAAAGTAGTATTAGTAATACTCACTTAGTCTCTTTTTTTTTAATTTTATTTTCTGGCACTGTTATGACCAGGCGAGTGCACGGAACAACTTTCCCGCTTTTCATTTGGTCATAAACTTTTTGTCTTAGCATTGTTGAGATGAGATCAGTTTGTTGTTACATATATATGTTACATATATAGAGAGATTATGGGAGAGTTTCTCTGCTGTTTTGTTTAGCTGAGTATCTATCATTTTTCTATGTTCATTTTATTTCAGCTTTGATCTTCAGAACACAATGCCGATGAAGTGTAAGATTCGCTTAGAGTTGATCAACCTTTATAATATTTTATCTCAAAATAGTAACCATATGTAGGCATTTCTCTTGCAAAACTTGTGGTTGTCTCTATTAGTAAATATATTAACAAAAAAATTTCTATTTGCTCGAAATGTCCAGTAGGTGCAAAGATGAAGCGTTCATTGCAAATAGATTTTTTTTTGTTAGCATATACAACAATAGGTTTTTTTGGAAGGGAAATGTCTGAATATGGTCACTATTTGGAGATGAGACCTTATAAAGGTTCATCAACTTTAAGGGAATCTTACACTTCATCGGCATCATGTTTTGAATGTACGTAAATGAAAAAAAAAAACTTTTTAAAAAGCAGGGAAAGAGAAGATCAGAGCGGAAATAAAATATAAATAGAAAAACCACAAATATTCAATTGAACAAAACAGCTCCCCTAATCTCTTTTGTACATGTAACAACAAACCAATCTCATCTTACTAATGACAAGATAAAATTGTTATGATCCAATGAAGATAGGACACGTTGTTTCGTGCACTGGCCTGGTTACAATAATACCAGAAAATAAAATTAAAAAAATATTGAGTGAATATGATTAATACTACTTTTGATAAGAAACCAAAAAACAGTGGATATATAGGTTCCCTCTCTCTTCTGAAGTAACATCTCTTATTTCTCTCTCTAAAGAGTGGTTTACTTTTCTCACTCTAACAAGTTGAAAAAAAAAAAGCAATCAAGTTGCTCACGGTTGACCAATAGACAATTTTTTTGGGTTTGGGTGGGAGTGATTGGTAATTTTATTTAGGAGCTTATGATGTGGTAGTGATATATTTGGATGTTTGCGGCAGAATTAATTTAGTTGTGATTTGCATGTCTGTAATTCTTGTCCGGTGTTCACCTCAATTTTTTTGGTTTTTATTTTCTGATGATATAAAAAGAATCACACAGGAGGAAAATCATTATCATTTTCTCGTGAAAAATAACCTAGTACGTGTCCTACACACGTCTGGGAGAAATCTTTTTTAATGGGCTCGGCGACAAAACATATTCATTCTGTCCCAAAATAAATGTCATATTATTCACCCAAAAATATATAATTAAATATTCTTTAATGAATGAATAAAAGTAAAATTCACAATAACAGCCCTCTTTATAAAAAATTCTATATTAAAAACATTTTTTTTGTACTTGTATACGCTTAAAAATAATAAATTATTAGGTTTAATAGTGTGATATGATAATAATTATAATTTTAAATTTTAAAATATTGATCATTCTCTACTACTATCACTAAACAATTATTTAGTGTACATAAATAAATTTTGTCTCATAACTATGTGAGAGGGACCGATTTAAAAAATTAGAAACTTATTTTTATATGAAAATATCAGTCTTTTTTTTTCATAAAACAATTAGTTCTCTCTTGCATTATTTTTTCCCCTATAACTTCATACATATGGGCCTTTTCCGGAATAACTTATTTTAAAATAATTTATAAATTAAAATATAAGTTGATTTATAAGTGTGACTTATAAGTAAAAGCGTTCGGCATCAATTTGAATTATAAGTCAAAAATTAAGTTAAAATAAATTATGAAGGTGTTGGACTCATAATGATTTATAAGTTAAATTAAATATAAATATTATTAAAAATAACATTAATAAAAAGAAAAACACAATAAACATTACATTTGATTAAACCAACGTATTTTAAATTAACTTCTAAGTCATTTTAAAATAAATTATAAATAATTATATATTTTTTTAACTTAAAACTCAATTTATATTTTGTCAAAAATCATATTCTTTCTTTATTTTCAACAGATTTAGGAAACGACGAAATAGTGATGATCGCCTTTAAAAGGTTGCTTTTCTCGAGCTGTATTCCCACCTGATTGGGCACGCATTTCAAGACATGTGGATGAGCTGCTTCACTCACGCGTCATAAAGCGCGTGTACTATTAGATAGCTGTTTCAGTTGATAAAGATGAGGTGGCGGTTAAGAAAAATAAGACAAATTTCTTCATCATTTCCGTATTTTTCTCCTTTATAAATTCATTCTATTGAGTGACGCAATTGCACAAGTATTCATTCTAGAAATTCTTTATTAAAAGAAGGAATTTTTTAACATGTGCACATGTTAAGCACACAGTTCAAAAAAATATTCTCTTGAATTGTGTGTATATTCTCTTAAACTTTGTGTAAATACAGAAATCAAGAGAATATGCACACAGTTCAAAAGAATATTCTCTTAAACTGTGTGCTTAACTAGCATGTGCTCTTAGGACACATGTTAAGAGGACCCTTAAAAGAATGTGTCAATAAATATTGAAATATGCATAATTATATGTAACCGAAAGTAATAACAGATATTTTTTTTAGATAATTAAAATGGTTATATTAATATTAAAATAATTCGGATCCCGAAATAAATTTTAGATTAAATCTCAAATTTAAATCGAATTAAATTAATCTAAATAAATAAAATAGAAAGAAAAAAATAGAACTAATACCATATCATTTTTAATGAAATGATATTAGTTTTAATGAAATGTAAGGAAATATATTGATTAAAAATAGAAATAAAAGAGAACTAAGACCATATTATTTTTATAACTGTTATTTTAGTGATTTTGTATCATATCATACTCTCGTTTTTTATTTTAAACCCGATATATCTTTAAATTTTTTGTTTTTAAAAAATACTATTACACAATAAATCTTTTTTGACTGTTAATTTATTTATTCCCTGTCCAATAAAAAGAGTTTCAGATGCTTTTTGATCTTAGTTATTTACGAGTTTTTAAATGGGTGATGTAATTTTCTAATAAAAATTAAAAATAATATTTTCACATGTATAAATCATATATTAATTAAATTAATATATAGACTCTACATATAAAAATAATAAATAATAATATAAAAATACCGCTTTCCCTATATTAATTATTGCAATGAATTACTGAATTTGGACAGCGCCATTAACTTGGGATATATATCGTCTATCCTTTGGCCGTGTTTGGATAACATTACGTAATACAATCACGATTCCCAATATCATTTATACATATATATATATATATATATATATATATATATATATATCTATAATTCACCCGCACACCCGCTTGGACTTCGTATATTTCCACATCTATATATAGACCAAGATCTCCAAGGCTCAAATCTCCCTTGTTTTGATCGATACAGTAATATTGTTTTTAGAGAGAGAAATTTGTAGAGAGAGAAATGGAGAAAGCAATTGAGAGACAGAGAGTTTTGCTTCAGGCATCTTCGTCCTTCTTCTTCCGCTTCTTCCCTCGAGAACCTTGATTCTTCTCTCGCTGTAAGTAGTGCTTAAATTGAATTATATATGCTCCAATTTGGACCGGGTGTTTGATTTAACTGATCATTTCAGCTTTTTGTAAATTGTTTACTTTGTGTTTTAGCTGATCGCGATTTGTAGCTCAAGTTTGATGAATGTTTAATTGCAATTTTTATCGATCTAGGGTTCATATATACATACTTTCGCCTGTATGTTCCGGATGCTTGTATATAGTGTTTTGTTTATAGACAAGTATAATCCTCATGCCTATTTGAGCTGGTTTGAATTTTTTATCTATTTAGAATATTTGCAAAAGATTGTTGCTTTTACATATTTCGAATAAAAAAATACACTGATCTGTATCTTTTTTCCTTTTAAATAAAAAGTCTGAATATTTTTTTGAAGGAAGGCTTAAAGGAATATGGTTGTTGAATATTATGGATTCGGAATATGATGAAATTTCTAATACTTCTCTAATTATGGAGTCTTGGAGGCATACCTCTCAGTTACACGAGATTTTTATCACAACTAAATGACTAGATCACAAGGGCCTTAAAACACCCACGAGGATGGAGTGATGGATTTATAGGTTGACATCATCTCAATCTATTTTGGTACATCATATAAGAAATATGTTTTAAGAATTTGGATTGGTCCGTCAGTTTATTTAATTTATCCAGTTTCTAATACATGCATCCTCTTTTTTGGGTATGGTCCTCAGTGTAATTAATTTATTCAGTTTCTAATACATGCATCCTCTTTTTCGGGTAAGAATCTGCATGGGTGAATTTTGATTTTAATTGATTTTTGATTTGATTTACTGAATCTTGTTTGTAAATTTCTTAAATTCAGGCATCTGTCTGCTTGGCTGGGGACAGTTCTGCATACCATAGGACATCTGTTTTCGGGGATGATGTTGTCATAGTAGCGTAAGTTACATTCTGTTAATTTTAGTTGTGTTTTGCTGTGCTAAACAATGTAATCAATCAATTTTCCCTTTTTCCTTTTGGGTTCTGTTGCTTTACTTTTGCAGGGCACATCGGACTGCAATTTGTAAGGCAAAGAGGGGCGGATTCAAGGATACTTATGCTGATGATTTGCTCGCACCTGTCCTGAAGGTTTATTTTATTTCTCAGCGGACTTTGTGTTGAAATGGTTGTTCTGAAGATAAATAATGAAATTTGTGATTCTACCTTAGCGTAATGACAATTTTGTGCAGGCAGTAATAGAGAAAACAAATGTGAACCCAAGTGAAGTTGGGGACATTGTTGTGGGCACAGTGTTGGCGCCTGGCTCCCAAAGAGCGAGTGAATGTAGGATGGCTGCATTCTATGCTGGTTTTCCTGGTATACTAATTGGCATGCATACTTTATAATTTATAAGTAGTTAGCAATAAATACTCATGCATATAATGACTGTATTGCCAGAAACGGTGCCAATTAGAACTGTGAACAGGCAATGTTCATCGGGTCTCCAAGCAGTAGCTGATGTAGCTGCAGCTATCAAAGCGGGATTTTATGATATTGGTATGTGTGAGATCTATTTTATGCCTTGATTAGTTATATCTCTGCAGCTGTGTATTATTTGCTCCCTATACTTCAAAAATTATAAAATTATTTATTCATTCATTTTATAAATAGGGATTGGTGCTGGGTTGGAATCCATGACTGCCAACCCTATGGCTTGGGAGGGATCAGTCAATCCAAGAGTATAATATCTCTGTCTCTATTCCTATATAGTAAGTACCAACTTTTCTTTCAAAGCAGGATCGCGCTGACATGCTCTTCCATCAATTGTACTAGGTACAGAGTATGGAACACGCCCAAAATTGTCTTCTTCCCATGGGTATAACTTCAGAAAATGTTGCAAATCGTTATGGCGTAACAAGGCAGGAGCAGGACCAGGCTGCGGTGAGCTATTTGGATCCGTCAGTTGTATGTTTTTTCATTGTTGTTACATCATTAATTTTTTCTTGAATGTACTTTATTAGGTTGATTCACATAGAAAGGCTGCTGCTGCTACTGCTTCTGGAAAATTTAAGGATGAGATAGTACCCGTGCACACTAAGGTGACCCTTTTCATTCTGTAATTTCTACACCTTTGCAGTACTACGTAGGTTAGGAGTTATACATTTCTTGCTTTGACTCGAATAAAATTTAATTGGAAAAGATTGTGGACCCAAAAGCTGGAGATGAGAAACCTGTTACAATATCCGTTGATGATGGAATTCGGGCAAGCACAACAGTGGCAGATCTTGCGAAACTGAGGCCTGCATTTAAAAAAGATGGGACAACAACTGCTGGTATTCAATAATTATATTTTTGATGGTATTTGAGAAATTGTGAGATCTGTTTTACCAATTTTTGTTGATATGTCACAGGAAATTCTAGCCAAGTAAGTGATGGTGCTGGAGCTGTTCTCCTGATGAAAAGGAGTGTTGCAGTGCAGAAAGGATTACCAATTCTTGGTGTATTTAGGTATGTTACTCCATGTTAAAAACTAGTATTAGCAAAATAATCACTTGGATTTGTCCTTTGTTTAAAACTAGTATTTGCAACGAAATATCCATGTGAAAGAACCATTTGCCCGAATACATAAATTCAGTATGCAAAAAATTTGAGCTTGCTCAACCAGAAGCATATGTTTACCATTTTTTGTCCTCATTTTATCTCATGTCGTGGTCTATAACTTTCTCTCGCTATCCTTTGGAGTGTGATGGTGCATGCAATGCCTCACAAAATACACATTGGCTGAGCCCATAGTAAATGATTTTTGGTTGGACCAAAAGGAGATAATTTGATGCGCAAGGAAAAAGATCAATGGAAAATTAAGGGATTATTTTATATTACTTTAGTGGACAAATTAACTGTAATTGGTTAATTTTAATTAAATAATTATGTATCTTTTATCTATGGTAGATAGTATTTAGGAGTTTGTTTACTTGTTAAATTAGTTATCTAAGGCTTCTAAGTTGCATTAGAATTAGGGTTTTATGTTCTATATAAAGGATGTAATATTTATCATTAGGTTTCATAGCTTAATATATTTTGAGATTAAGGCATTGCGCCATTGTGCCATTGTGGTCACCTGACATCCTTGACTTGCATCATCAGTGACTTTGTGGAGTATTATTCTCTTAAAAGGGCACGTTTACGAGGCTCACTACAGTTACTAAATGTACCACAATTCCTTGTACCATCTCATCTACTACCCACTAGAGGAGCATGGTGACCTTGAGTGCGCTCTTGCTAGTGGTCTACTAGTAACCGGAGCTTAGTTTCTTTTTCTCATGGCCTTTAATGTCTACTTCATTGAATCTAAAGAATAATAATAATTATTATCTTAATAAAGTTTCAACCTTGCTAGAAAAGAGAAAAGATGGAAGGATGAAAGAAACTGTCTCCTATTGGGACATTGTAGATTGACTTAATGGGCTGTAGCTAGATCTTTCTCTTTGCTTGTTTTAGATTTCTGCAATTTCAAGTGCTACTTATGATTCTTGTCAAGCAATATTCAATGCCATCCAAAGTGTCCAGATCAACTATTAATAAAATTATGCGGTAATACTCTTGTAGGACTTTTGCTGCCGTTGGTGTAGATCCTGCTGTCATGGGTGTCGGCCCAGCTGTTGCAATTCCAGCTGCAGTTAAATCTGCTGGTCTTGAACTTGATAATATTGATCTTTTTGAGATCAATGAGGTAAAGATGATATAGTGTATATACATATTATGTTTTTTTATAGTGATATTGTGTTAGAATGGCTTCTATATTGTGCAACAATTCCAATATTATTTCCCCTACTGCAGGCTTTTGGATCTCAATTTGTGTATTGCCAAAAGAAGCTGGAACTCGATCCAGCAAAGATCAATGTCAATGGAGGTGCAATGGCTATGGGGCATCCTTTGGGTGCAACAGGTATTTGCTACATAAACTTGCATCCTTTTACCCTCCTCTGTCTTTGATTGGAAATTTATGTGTTACTAAATTTATCAGGATTATTTTTATTTAGCACATATGTTATTAGGGAATTCTTCCAATTATTCAGATAATTCTTGGACAACTGTCTTCTCAAATATATTTTCACTTGCATTTTAAATGTTGGCCTTTTCCTGTTTCCTTCAGTAAGTGGACAAGTTTTATAGGTTAATAGTGTGTTTACCTTTCTTTTTGTAGTCGGATTGTAACCTATATGATATTGAAGATCTACTTCGTGAATCTCTTCTTTATATATATCGCTAATGTGTTGGTTACCCTTGACCCTTGGTAATAAAAAATGTGTGTTTTTATCTTTTGTAATAGGATGTAAGCATGTTGCAGATAATATTCCCGTCTTATTATTAGTTTTGTATATTTTTTCTGTTTTTCGACAAATCATCTTGATTTTTTGGAAGACTGCATTTTTTCCCTTTTCTTTCTCCGCCAATTAGAATATTAAGTTGTGAGTGTGGCTTTTAACCTAAAACTTCCATGCATTACATGGTTTGGTTATGGAATGAAGTTATAGATTGTATTTAAAATGATTAACTAAACCACTCAACATGATCTAGTGGATATGTTAATGCTCCTTGCTCTGTAACTTATCCAGTAAAAGGTTAAAAAATAAGCCTTGCTGTGTATAATTGTTCTTACATTCTTTAAACTGAGGTGTGTATGTTGCTGAGGTTAATTTCAGTCTAAATTATATTGGTTCTTGTAGAAATTGTTATTTTGCCTAGTGCAACCCATTGACACAAGACCCTAGGATGTAAAATCTCTACATTACTAGAATATGTAATACATTATAAAAGAGTGGAGAATGATCCATTCCTTATTGGCTGATGCGCAACTTGTGAACAGTCTGACTTCTCTTTCACCCTTTCTGGAATCTGAATATAGAATTTGAATGGCTTTTGGCCACCAATTCATCCCCTAGTCACGTGAAAACTTAAAAAGTTATAATAGTAAAGCTGCATGGAGTTTTGCTTTCTTTTACTACGTTTCTTTCCCTTTTGATTTTCATGATATTGTACATATGTAAGCAGGAGCCCGTTGTGTTGCCACGTTGTTGCATGAGATGAAGCGTCGTGGCAGAGACTGTCGCTTCGGTGTTGTGTCAATGTGCATAGGTGTGCCTCTCTCTCTCTCTCTGTCTGTCTGTCTCTGTGTGTGTATATTAAGAAATTGACCGTGTGATTTGCTACCAACTCTAATTATTTGCAGGCACGGGGATGGGGGCTGCTGCTGTTTTTGAAAGAGGGGACGCATGTGATGAAACTTGCAATGCTCGTAAAATCGAGTCCAACAACTTCCTCTCCAAGGATACTAGATAGAATTCATATGTTTCATACATTACCCTTCTGCAGTGTCACCAATAATATCACATTTTGGGTTAGAATTCTAATAAAGCTATGTATGGTAGTAAATTTGAATAATTTACTGTCTGCTGTATCTCGACATTGCATGCATGAGAGCCACTATGCTGTTGAGCTCTCTGTGCATGTGGCTATTATATTCATGCTATAGATGAGAAAAAGGGCTCCTTGCAATGTTCTTCATTTATTCTTTTCATGTAACTAAGCCCTAAGCATGTTATAAATGAAAGAATATATTTGTCTGCTTTTTCTTTCCCACTTCTGTTTTATTAAGTTTGGATTTTGAAAAGTTGAGTTTGGACATGAGTATGTTGAAGCTTTTTAAAATTCAAAGCTTCTTTAGTTTTTCGTCCTTAATTTTTGAAAGGGAGAAAAGTATCATCTTTTTGTTTTGAATTATTGACCGCAATCTGTCTTGATTTACGTCACGGTTTTTAGCCTTAGCTTTGAAAATTCGTAACTCGTTATATTAATTTCGAATAAGTGATTCTTTAGTCTCTTTTGTGTATTATTTCGAAAGCTACAATTTATGTGCAGACAAAAATAGATTTTGAAGAATCTAAAAGACCTAAAATTCAGTTTCTTTGTTGTTGCGATATTGAAGAAAGAAGAACAATAAAGGTAAATAATATTTGGTAATATAGTAATTTTGAATCAAGTGATTCTTGGGCTTTTTTTTTGTGCATCTTTTCGAAAGCTATAATTTTCGTGAAGGAACAAATAGATTTTGAAGAATCTAAAAGACTCAGAATTCAGTTTCTTTGTTGTTGCGCTATTGAAGGAAGAAGAATAAGAAAGGTAAATAATATTTGGTAATATAGTTTCATGTTTTAATAAGTGAATTTTAAATTAGAGATTATTTTTAATCAAAATAGAAACATGGAATTTGAAGTCATGATAATCGGAAAGAGGAAATAAATTTATATAAATGAATATATTTGATTGATTATAAACGTTAAAATTTGAAAATCATTTATATTTTAAGGTCTATTGCTTCTCTTAATCCGGCTGTTGTATCATTATAATTTTTTGATATGTTATTATATAAATTGAGAATATATTCACTAATTTTAAACAGTTAAAAATTAACGTATTATTTGTTATGAATTTTAGAAGTGGCTAGTCTAGGATTTTTGTAGCAGATTTTCAACAATGAGACCGTGGAATATTGGGTAGAGCAAAATAGGTTGAGGGCATGTGCATTTGTGGTTCCAACGTTTCCAGAGCTATTCCAACTTGCCGCTTTCGTCTCATATTGTATTGTACCTTATCTGACCATATATATTTATTCAGATGTAGTTAGCATGAAGTTTATTTTTGGGTAAGTTGGTCAATTGACCAATAATCTGCTGACACATATAGAGCTTCGCCTGCTTGTCATTATTTTATTGGTCAATTGACCAACTTACCCAAAAATAAACTTCATGCTAACCGTATCTCATTTATTGAGTCATTGAGTGAGAGAACGGGCCTCAAGTTAGGGATGTCGGACAATGGCATTTGAAAGAAGAAACTTATTTTCTCGGGTTAGGAGGATCCTAGCTTCTCTTATCACGGCGCTCCGCCGTTATTCTTTATAGAAAAGAGAATAGATTCTCTTTATTTAATATTTAAAAATTAATAAGTTAATAATTTGAAATTCGATTTGAGTGATTCTTGATATTAAATTGGAGTATTTGAAGTCTATTTTATGTTTAAATTAATTAATTTGGAACATAATTATAAAATCAGATTGATATGATCGATATAATGAACTGATATTTTAAGAATAATTTGTCATATTAGGGTTTTAAAATTTCTCAACTTTTGCTATTAAATTTTTATACTTTGGGTATTAATAAATGATTTAAGGTGAATAATTAAAAACACCTTGAATAGGTTAGAAGTGTTTTAGAATTATTAGTTTAAATTATATATTTATTTTGCGGTAAATATGTTTAGGTGGTGATTAAGATTTCACATTTGATATCGTTGGCGTTGACAATTAAGATTTTGTGGAGTGTGCTATACGTGGATTTAATTATCAGGTACGAAGATTATATTGCGATAAATTTATACTGAATTACAATTGCGAAACTTATTAATAAATGAGATTGGTAGAAATTATATGAGGATCATATTTCTAATTAACACATCTTTTTAAAAAAGTTATCACTAATACTTATCCACATACTGGCAATAAATTAACCGATGTAAATCATGGTTAAAAGGCGGATCGCATTCGAAAATATCAAAAAATATTTTGGAAGTATTAGTTCCCAAAAAAATCATAAGAAAAAATTTATAATTTACAATATTCTTAACCCTTCCGCAATAAAATCCAAAATCACAAAATTAACTTAATGCAAGGCGAAAAGTTTCAGTCGAATTATCATTAAAATTATAACTTGAATATATAAAAATTAAGACAGTTTAATTTATTGTATCTTATCACATATTTCCCACAATATTCCTCGATAATGTAGTAGTACTACTACACTCCATATACTGCTTTACAGATAGAATAGAATTATATTCCAATTCCTCCCACACAATAAAACTTGTTTTACAAGCATACCCGACCCGATAACCCACCCAATTCGATCGACTGTAAATAATCCAGAGTTTCTTCCCTCGTCTTTCCCACAAGACCACAAAAACCACCGCAAAACCCTAATCACACCATGGATTCCCAGCTAGAAGACCAAAACACCCAGAGCAAAAAAGCCGCAAAAAAAGAAGCCGCCAAAGCCGAGAAGCTTCGCCGCCGGCAAGAACACGCCGCCGCATCCTCCGCCGCATCCGGTGTCGCCGGAGTATCCATCGACGAATCTGACCCTCTCGCATCCAACTACGGCGACGTTCCGCTGATCGAACTTCAATCCAAGGAAATCGCGAAGCGAAAATGGACGGAGGTCGGCTCGCTGACCGAGGAATTGAAGGACGAGAACGTCTTAATCAGGGGGCGAGTGCACAGCATTCGTGCCGTGTCGAAGAAAATGGCGTTCGTGGTGGTGAGAGAGAGAGGCTTCACGGTTCAGTGCGTGTTGACGGTGAAACCGGAGGTGGTTAGCCTCCAAATGGTGAAGTTCGCTACGAGTTTGAATAAGGAGTCGTTTGTTGATGTCGAAGGAATAGTTTCAGTCCCTGTTTCCCCACTTAAGGCTACCACTCAGCAGGTATGTTTGGTTTTAAATATTTACTTTTGTAATGAAATTATTCATAATATATTGTTCATTGAGACAAATAATGCTCTTTTTCCTTTTAAGACGCAGTTGAGATTTGTAGAGTGTCTGCAACCATTCATAATAGTTCATTGATTTTGAATAATCTGGAATCTACCTTTCTATATTAATGGCATTTCAAAATCAGGAATTTGGGAGAATTTAGCATCTGTTTGGTTTATAAAGAAGTACAACTAATGACATCAAATAATTTATCTTTAATGTGAATATGCTTATGAGTATGATGATAATTTAATAAGTGCAGGTGGAAATTCAAGTTAGTAAGATTCATTGCATTAGCAAGGCTCTGCCAACACTACCTATCAATATTGAGGATGCTGCTAGAAGTGAAGTTGAAATTGATTTGGCTTTACAGGTCCATTTGTTACTCCATCTTTATCTTTATCTTTATCATCTGTAGCTTGACTATATAAGCTTCCAGCAGCTGTGTAACAAATTGATTAGTGTACCTTTTATCCTTAAGATGTATAATGGTTTTGACTTTTCAAAATGCAGGCCGGTGAACAATTTGTTCGTGTCAATCAGGATACCCGTTTGAACAACAGGGTTCTTGATCTACGCACACCCGCTAATCAAGGGATCTTTCGCATTCAGTACCAAGTTGAAAAGGTCTTGTTTCATCTTTAACTATCGGATTAAGTTGTTTCTCTTTTGTGGTATTCTTTGGCATAGTTTTAGTGATGCATGTATAAGAGTTGCTTCAAAATTTAAGATACTTCCATTTAACAATACAACTATTTTCTCTTAAAAGTTATACACTTCGGTCCACTTATAGAATATAATGAAGCAAGCTAGGTGTTTACTCTCCTAGTACTGCACCTTGACGGCAAGGAAGGAGGCATTGGAAAACCTTCTTCTTCGTGCAATGAGATGTGCCACATCTCCGCAAAGACGAGGAAGAATGCCACTAGAATCTTCTTTCCCAATACTTATAACTCGTATAAAAAGAATAATTGGTTGAAGAAAGTACCTAGTTTTGTCCTACTCCCTCCCTCCCTCTCTCCCTCTCCCTCTCCCTTTCTTTCTCTCTGTTTCTCTTATATATATAATATATATATATATATATATATCTTTTGCTCATGTAGAGCTTTAGTATTTGCATATGTAAATATTTTTTTGAAATATATTGTGTTCTTTAGGAGTATCAGAAGAAAGTTTGTTTGCTCGTAAATTTGATTTTATTGCTTTTGAAATTTGGATTCATTGCAATCATTCTCTAAGTTGAAGAGATTTATCTTTGAAATTAGACTAATCTTGGTTCTTTTATTTGCTTGCTGGTCCTCTCTCTCTCTCTCTTGCCATCTAGTTTTTTGTTCTTTTTTTCATTCTTTCTTCTTTTTTTTCAAACTCCTGAAAATGTTAGTTTTGATAGATTACTAGCTAACTGAACAGACTGGTCTTAATTCTTTATATTTTTTGGCAGATATTCAGGCAGGTTTTGGAGTCTCTAGGCTTTGTAGGGATTCATACACCAAAATTGATGGGTGGCTCCAGCGAAGGTGGCTCAGCTGTTTTCAGATTGGATTACAAAGGTCAACCTGCTTGTTTGGCACAGTCACCTCAGCTTCATAAGCAAATGTCAATTTGTGGTGATTTTGGGCGCGTCTTTGAGGTTGGTCCAGTTTTCAGGGCAGAGGATTCTTTTACACACCGACATTTGTGTGAATTTACAGGTCTTGACATAGAAATGGAGATTAAGAAACACTATTCTGAGGTATTGCTTTATTTAGTTTAAGTACCTTTAGTAACAATACAAAAGGCTGTGGTAGTAAGGTGCTGTCATTTATGCAGGTGATGGATATTGTGGATCACTTATTTGTTGCAATGTTTGACCATTTAAATGAGAATTGCCAGAAAGAGCTTGACGCAGTTGGGAAGCAATACCCTTTTGAGCCTTTGAAGGTTTTAACTTGATGGAATTTTTGTTAGACAATTGTGTAAATTTGAAGCATTACAAAATCAAATATCATAATGGATGCAAGTTTTTTTTTTCTTTTAGTTCGTAGTTGCTCCCTTGCTAATTTGGATTGTTTGATATTTTGCAGTACTTGCGAGACACTTTACGGCTTACATTTCAAGAAGGGGTTCAGATGCTTAAGGTATGATTGATATATCCTTTGTATCCCCATTCCTCCCCTTCCTCCCACCCCCCCCCCCCCCTCCCCCCCCCCAAAAAAAAAAAAAAAGAAGTAAAAAAGAAGAGAGAGATGGAGAGATAATTGATTTGTGAAAGATTTACTTGTAGCAAAAGTATTTCTGTAATTAAAATTTTCCTAACATCTCTAACCTAATGTCCTCTTGTATTGATTAATTTTTTAAATCCAGAGGACACTTAACCAACCAAGTTAGGCATATTTTTGTGGTGTTCTCCATGTAATCATTTTTTTTTGTATATAGTCTTTCCAAGTTGTATGTGTCCCATATGGAATATGTTTGTTAGACATGCTATGCTTAAAATGAATTTGATCCGTGAGCATTCTGAAACCCTTGGGAAATGCTGTTGTGCTCGTAATTGATGTAATACTCAAGCAGCCTTGTTTATCAAGGTGTTTTATTGTTTTGCATGCGATTAATGCATCAAGTATAAAGTTGACAACTTATAACTTGAATGATGGCCCCAAGTATCCAGAATATAAAATATCTGAAATGATGGCAAGTTATGTCAACAAGAAACCCCTTGAAGCTCATTTTATCTGCAAATGACTCTCTTGTTAAGAGTTTTTGTTTATTCTTTTATGAAATTTGATTACTCAGGAAGCAGGTGTTGAAGTTGATCCTCTTGGGGACCTTAACACGGAAGCTGAGAGAAGACTTGGCCAGCTTGTTTTTGAGAAGTAATTTGCGATTTACTGGCCTATTCTGCAAATACTTTCCTTTTAAACTGTTGTTTCCTTTTCCAATATTGTGATAACAGTGGAGGTAACCGAAATTTTCTACTCACCATAGGTATGGAACTCAGTTCTATATACTTCACCGCTATCCTTTGGCTGTTCGACCATTCTATACAATGCCTTGTCCTGATGATAGGGCATATAGTAATTCGTTTGATGTCTTCATTAGAGGTAAGCGTAAATTATTCCATGTCACTTATGTATGTTTATCATATTTAAGAACTGGCTTGTTCGATATATGTTAGTTTTGGTAATTTGTTCTCATCGTTTCCATCACATGAATGTGACACGTCAATTTTGTACCTTGCAATTGGTTGATGCAAAAATTTAATATAATTTTATTACGTCTGTCTTTAAATTTTGCCTCTATTTTGGGGAGGGATATTCTAGGAAATAGTAGAACTGTAAAATAAGTGAGACAAAAGTGCTTATTAGATTGGGGAGGAAGTTTGGGTTTACCCATTTTAGAGAGTTTGCTTCAGATCAAATATTGTGGTTTCGGTAATTCTAAGGCAGGAAGATCTTGTGGAGATGTTCTTTTGCAATCTTATGAGGAGCAGATGTAGATATCTCTCTCTTCCTTTACTTAGTGTTAGAGTGTCTTTGACTCTTTTCTTGCTGTGCTTTGGGCTTTTCTATGGGAGCATTTTGAGGGGTGGTGATGACAGAATACTGATAGAGATTTATGTTTAGTGTTATAGTTCTTCAAATCTTAATTTATCCGTAGGAGGACCTTTTGTCCTCTTCCTTGTACTTCTCCTTTTGAATAAATCTTCATAGAGAATGGCTTTTTAGACCTGTACAGTACACTATATGATGGTAGGATAAAGAAGACAAAATATTCCAATTCCTGATATGGAAATTTGGTCAAGAATCATATATTGTTTGGAGAGTTTGAGACCTATTATTTTTTGGAAGTTGAAGTTTCCATCTTTACATGATTAATCCATATACGACGACGGATACATTCTGTTTTGATAGAACTGTTTTACATGTGAAACATATCCTATTTAAACTGCAAGTTTCTGACATGAATTGTCAATTATTTTGGGATTGCTTAAAAGCTTCTTCTTTGGTGCTCTCTTTCTTCCTTTCTGTGTCGAGGTTGTACCTGTTTATTGTTATTTTTTCTGTTTATTATTTGTATTTTGCTGACGATAAACCGTCAAACCATGTGCTATGTTGGATTCATGGCTACACCATAAACAGTTGTAGATCCTATGCTACAAGCACTAGTCAATTACAGACACATTGGTTTTAGTGTGTGTTTACACCAGGATGACTTCTATGTTGATTAATTATGTTTATTGTTGCCCTGATTTAATATGTTTATCTTCTTTTTTTCACAGGGGAGGAGATAATTTCGGGAGCTCAGCGAGTCCACGTTCCTGAGTTTTTGGCAGAACGTGCAGAGGCATGCGGGATTGATGTCAAGACAATATCTACTTATATTGATTCGTTCAGGTATCTTTCCTGTCTAATAATCTCATACCTCAACCTTTAAATTTCTTTATATGCTAGTATTTGTCATAATAATTATTCATTACAATGCGTTAACCAGTTAGTCAAATTTAGTGTCGTTACTAATTAAACATATTTAAAACATTAGCTCGGTTTGGGTTTTTGACAAATTAATGAAAGAAATACTTGTTTCAATATGCAAGTCTGGTTAAGTTCTTTCTTGGGTTATTTGTCAAATGATAATATCTGCAAATTCTATCGATTAAGGATGAGACTCACTTAAGAGTATTTGAATCCCCTCTTTTCTTTGATGCGCCCACTTGGCATCTTATCCAGTTAGTTCCTGAACATTGTTTGACCTTGGCGATTCACTGTTTTGTATGTATCTTTATCTTTTGACTGGTCTGTTGAAGGTATGGTGCACCGCCGCATGGTGGATTTGGCGTGGGATTGGAGCGTGTGGTGATGCTCTTCTGTAACCTTAACAACATCCGTAAAACATCACTTTTCCCTCGCGACCCACAAAGGATAGCTCCATAATATAATAGGTCTCACTGGTGGGTTCTGTTTAGCCACTGGCTTCTCTAAATTTTTTGCCTCCAGAACTGCTGGAGATTTTTTCCCAAATGAAAGATTATAACTATTGTATTTGGAAAATGTATTTATACATGATATGATATTTTATTTCCCATTTCTATTGAGGTAATGGTTATGATCATTGAGAGAGGCTTATTATCATGTCAGATTCTCAAAGCTCAACATGTGCATTCTAAGATGATGGGGTAAAAAAATCAGCATATGGAAATTGCATGTCACAAAATGGCACATGAAATTAGAGGGCTAAATGATCATTGATCATTAAACTTTCAAAAGGCTAACCACTTGGTGTACAGTTTATCCAATTCTCATGAACTATACTCCCTTCCTACCCAAAAAGAAAAAAGACATGAAATACAACAAGATTGAACTAGGTTCAGAAGAGAGAACTTAGCAGAGACCCTGAAAAATACTAGCCGCACTAGGCGCCCCAGCCTGCCAAAAAATTGGGCTTTGCTGATTCACTCTAGTTTTTCAAATAACGATTCCTCGACGTTACTCATCAGTCACGCATCCATTTGAAGCCGACTGCACATTTTTTATGTACTGGAAGTCCAAAAAAAGGAACAAATTCTTTAGTAATGAGTAGAATTTCTGGTAAAGTGTGTTTAAAGTTTAGATTTCCGGTCACCTTGTAAAGAACACCTCTGTCTGCCTTATAAGCAGGGGGAGTCCATCTCTTTCTCCGCTCCTCCAGCTCCGCATCAGTCAACTGAACATCCATTCTCTTCTTGCCAATATCAATTGTGATTATGTCTCCATTTTCAATAAGACCAATTGGACCACCTTCCTGCAAACATTTTGAAATGCAGCCTAAGAACCATCTATGATCGCTTATGCAACACCGTATTTTAAATTTTGATTATTGCTGAACTTAAAATTTCACCAATTGGGGTAGAAACAAAAGTGAAGAACATGTAACCTGGTCACTTGAATTTAGGATTCCATATTGAATATGAGGTTTGATTTTGTCATTTTGCGACATGCAACTCAAAATAGAATAGACCAACAATCTGTTATCAATTTCAGATACATATTAATCTGGTTCAGTTGATTATGTTAGGATAATCCCTTGGAATATATATATATATATATATATATATATATATATATATATAGTTGTAATGGCATTGTCGTTATTAAGCAAATCCATGGAGGAAGGAGATGATGGCTATGACAACTACTATATTGATTAATGAAAGGGCTGATTATGAAAATGATCCTAACATTCAAAATATTGAATTTGTCCTGCTAGTGGGGAGACGGTAGTGACGCTACATATGAACCTGCAGATATATTTCTCTGTATTTCTGCATCTTATACATTTCAAC
The DNA here is from genome assembly GCA_020205555.1 of Panax stipuleanatus. NCBI lineage: Eukaryota > Viridiplantae > Streptophyta > Magnoliopsida > Apiales > Araliaceae > Panax > Panax stipuleanatus. The sequence continues at coordinate 17,365,088 of CM035126.1, read as the reverse complement.
ATTCATGTGAACTCCAATAGTCTTTAACTTTTCAGGAGATGCAGTATAAAGTTTAATTATGTAAGAAAAAATGGAATTTAAATATTGTGAAACCGAACACACCTGTGCTTCAGGGCATATATGGCCAACAACATATCCGTGTGAGCCTCCTGAAAACCTTCCATCAGTCAACAGTGCAACTTCCTGCAACAATTGAAGTTATACCCTAAGAAAGTTATTTCCTTGAAAGCATATTTGGTTATAGCCTACAAGCCATAAAATGTGCTACAAATGAAATCAGGCATATGACAAACTAATGACCAATATACCTTCCCAAGTCCAGCTCCCATAATTGCACTTGTTGGTGTTAGCATTTCTGGCATGCCAGGTCCTCCCTTAGGCCCCTCTCCTCTAATGACAACTACTTTTCCCTGAAATGTGACAATTATATACAAAAATTCAGGGAATGAAAGCTCCCACTCATTGCATTTTGATGAGAACGTTTTGAAACAAAAGCTGCAAACAACGCAATTGACTTATCACTGAACTGTAGAAACAAGAATGTTACTCCAGCTGAGTCCACCAACAGTTTAACAGGATTATTAACCCAATTAAAGAAACATCCTTTTGGAAAAAGCATTTGTTCGATTGTGAAACCTAGTAAAGTTTAAAAGGGAACCCTCACGCAATTTTATATGTCAGGATAAGGAAAATCCAAAATTGGAGGATATCAAAACAATCAGGGACACAGAACTGCTGTACTGTGGTAGGGCTTTCAAACCAAATAAAAGCTTTTGGAAAATATTACCAAATAACCTTTCGTGAAAACGAAGATCCTAATAACAAACAGGAAGATACAAGTTATGTGTCAGTTTTCATTATGCAAAGGATTGTACCTAGGACAACTTATATTCTATCTTATGCAGGCTATGTTAAAAGGTAAAATCCATTGGATCAAGTGGGTAGACTCTTAAATTTTGGTCAAGAAACACCAAATTGACTGCAGCAGACCGAAAACAAATAATAAACAAAAACAATATGATCACGTTCGTACCTTAAAGCTCATAGGATTTTTTGAAATAGCTGCTAGCATAGATTCCTCTCCTTCAAAGACAAGAGCAGGACCTGGTAAACAAATACAATGCTCACAATTTTATCCTTGAATTACAGCAGTCGATAATTTGAGATGATATAGTATCAGGAGTGAAACAATACTCGGCATGTAAGAAGGAAATATCAATTTAGTAAATAGAGTAAAACACAGTACCAGAGAAGTATAACCCTTCTTTTCCTGTGATCTTTGCCACGGAACCATCTGGTGCAACATTTCCATATAGTATTTGGATGTGGCCAGTTTCCTTGATGGGATTTGTCAATGGTCTAATTATTTCCTGGTCATGAGAGGGAAAAAATATTATTTTATTCTCATATCATTGTATTTCTAATGTACAAGCAATGTTTCAAAATAGTTGAAAAAGTAATAAATTTAATACATATAAAAATGAAAAAGAAGAAGAAAAAAAGTTGCTACCCTACCTGACCTTCAGCTAAAGAAGGGAACAGTTTTGCATTCTCAGCCATCGTTTTCCCCGTTACTGAAAGGGAGAATGAGTAAGGACAGAAAGCAGAAAAGGAGGAAAAATACTTTATGTAAATGATGCAATAGCACAACTGAACAACAGATTACTAATAATGCATATTTTCTGAGGTACATACCAGTCATACAGTCCCCATCTAAAAACCCAAGCTCCAAAAGATGGCGGATGATAGCAGGTGTTCCTCCAATCTATATCAGTAATTATTTCATTTAGAAAATAAGAAAATAAACACCTTCTAAGAAGCAAAAGAATGCATTTACAATTAATGTTTAACAAAGAAATGAATATCTATTACCAGATATCAGTTGCAAAAATAATAGTAATCTGCTGCATACCTTGTGTACATCCTCCATGACATATTTGCCACTAGGTTTAAGATCTGCAAGGAATGGAACCTCATCGCTAACCTTTTGAAAATCATCCAGAGTTAAATGTAAACCGACAGACCTGCCAAAAAATTAAGCACAAGCTATTAATTAGATAGGTATGAGTTTTGTTTTTAAGAGATCGTAATAGGCACCCCTCACCTTGCAATAGCAATTAAATGTAGAACAGCATTGGTAGACCCTCCCAGTGCCATGACTACAACCATTGCATTGCGCAGTGATTTTGAAGTGATAATGTCTTGTGGTTTCAAGTCCATTTTTATCAAATCTAGAAGATGCTTTCCAGCTAAGCGGCACTCATCCAACTTTAACGGGTCTTCAGCAGGTGTAGAAGAGCTTGAGAACAAAAATTGAAATTAATAAGTTAAGACATGGAACGAGGAAAGTTTAAGCGACTACAAAAGGTTAATATTTTACCTGTAAGGAAGAGACATTCCCATTGCCTCAATAGCAGAAGCCATGGTATTTGCTGTATACATTCCACCACAGGCTCCCGCTCCAGGGCATGAATTCCGGACTACATTCATCCTATGTTCATCACTTATTGAGCCGCTCACATACTCTCCATAAACCTATAATGGTAAAGGAAAGTATTATTTGTAGCTGATAGCTGAAAATTGAGTGATCTCTCACAGTTACCAAGTGCTCTTAGCAGGAATTAATATTTTTTAAGAAAATTTGTGATAGTAACATTCTCCTTAGCAACAGACGAATGGTAATAGACAAATATATCACATAAATAAGAACATATCAACTTACGAAAAAGCAGTCTATAATATGACCATGGATAAGCAAATAACGCTTAAAACTACTCAATCAAGATCCTCCAGATATTTAGCAACATGATTTAGAAACATTTCAAACAAGCTGATAAGTGAAAGCCTATAATATGATGTAACATGGATAAGTATGATTCGTACCAGCTCAACCCGAAAAATCCTTGTTGTAAGCCTGTAATCAGTGAGATGAACATATACTCTATCTTAGCTTTTATTTTTATTCTTTTTTCTTCCTTTTCTGGCAGTGTTGACTTAGCTTCATTACTGTAAGTTAGTGGTCGTGCCCAAGCAATTTAGTCAATTCACTCATCTACTTCATATGTCTCGTACTCAAGTTGTTTCTGTTTCTTTTTCCTATATATCAATCCATTCTCATCTTAAAACATATCCAACTGAACATCCACAATTCTGCCAAAGTTTAAATTTGAAATGTTCCTTCCTTGCCTAGGAACTTGTCTCAGAGAGCATTGCTGGTCATATATAATTGTCTTGTCGGACCAGTGCTGCATGTTCATTATATAAACATCTATCCAACTGCAAACCTAAGAATATATAAGGATTATGTCTACTGCCTCAAAATCAAAAGCCACCTGCAGTGATCTGATTCGGAACCTGAATCCAAATCCAACTGATCAGCATTGCTGCCCAGCTAACCATAATAGTACCAATATATTTTAACACGTTAAGAGGTTCGTCTAGCTGATGGTCAATATTTGTTGGCATAGGCTAAAGTTTCACCTAATTACCATACTCTTCCCTTATGTCAAACCAATCAGTTGAACATCCCAATTTGATAAACTGACCATCAAAAGAAGCTACATTTATGTTGCAGAATCTTAACATAATAAACAGCGAAAGGATGAATTATTTTAATTGAAGCAAGGGCGCTTGTTGTTTCCCAATGTCTTTTGTATACATTTTGTACCCCATTTTTGGCTGACTTTATTAATTACTATGTTAAAATAAATGCAAACAAAATCTAGTAGACCACAAAAGGCATGAATTCTCTTTGAGTAAAATAATTCAACCATAAGTGGAGAGTGCAAGTCACAAAAGGAAAATCCATATGAAATACTTAATTCAATCATGCACACTGCAAGAACTCGTTCAGCAGAATGACTATTGAAATGCAAATTATATGCATACCTGAAAAGCAGATACTATGTCGACCACGTGACCTTGAAAATGACCAGGCTGCACAGAAGACAATCAAAAAACTATTATCGACGTCAACTTCGATAAGATAGAATTAGTGAAAGGCAAAATAAATAGTGTGCAGGTGTTATATCATCTGCCTCTATCAACTTGATTTTATATAATAAAACGGCCCTTACCAATTTTGCCAATATACAACGAAAAAATGGCCAATCACTGAATTTATAATGCTTATGCCCGTGTTCAACAGTTTTAATGATGCTCCTATCTAGTTTCCTATTTAAAAATTGTATGTGTAATAAGACGTATGAAATGGTGAATCACTTGCTTTTAAGTCGTCAATTGGCCGAAGATCTTTGGTGTATGTTTGTGCTCTTTGGAGTTACCAGAACGACTGAAATCGCGCAGAAAGAGGTCGCATATGATTCCTCATTGATTACACTAGCTATTATCCACAGAATAGGTGTTCCTGTGAGGATTTAGAGATGTCTATTTTGCAAATTCATTTTGTCTTTCTGAGCCTCCTTTTACTTGGCAGGGCTTTTCCAATGATCATAGTCTCTTTGGTTGATACATTTTAGGATAGTTGGATTTAAGAGTATAGATTTACTTAATTTTTGGTACTTTTGTGTTGCATATAGAGGAAGGCCTTTTCTATTCCATAAAGCACGGAGAATAAGGCATATCTTTTTGTGTATGATTATCATCTAAAATATATGATTATCATCTAAAATTGCAAACTCAACAGCCAAAGGTACTGATATCTAACCTTGATAGTTCCACCATAGATCATGATACTCGGCCGGTTCAACCGTCCCATTGCCATGATAGTACCTGGCATCTGAAATAAAAGATAGTAAAAAAATGTTCATTTGGGCAACAATGTTACCATTAAACCAGATACGAACTGTAGTAGAACTGACAGGAAAGCATTTCTAGTGGTAGCTACTAAGTTTAAATTGTAAGAAAGCAAACATGCTAATTCAAAATGAAGATCCAGAATCAATCACGACCTTGAACCGGAAAGATTTTAAGTAATCTTTTCTAATATGAACAAACTCTATGATTACTGAGCTAAAAAGCAACCAAAATAGTGCTAACATAGATACGAGATAAAAAGATTTCTTAAAAAAACAGTTTAAAAATAATATGAAAAATGAATCATAGACTATATATTATTGTTTCAGAGCAAAGTCACACTCCCAGAACAGAAAATGAACAAAGAACCAGTACACACATTTTACTCACTGCTCTCAAACACGTGTGCACTTAAAAACAAAATTAAAATACATTGTCTCCTTCATATACCTAGAAATACCCATTTGGCAACAGAAAACAGTAAATACCTGGAGCATAAAGCTTGTATCTTTGGGGAAAATAAAAAATGCCCATAAAGGAAAATTCAAAATTTGTACAAGAAAGCACACAATTTTCTCCACAATCACACAGACCCATTTCCGCACAACCAGGCATACATACAAAATATGGAAGCAACAAAAAAAGAGCATGCATTCAAAAAAATAAAAATAAAAATAAGATATAGTAAAAGGGCTCACATTTTTGTCACAACCAGGGATAGAGATGTTGCCATCATACCACTGAGCAGCCATGACAGTCTCAATACTATCAGCAATCAGATCCCTTGACTGCAAGCTATAACACATCCCTCTAGTCCCCATAGAAATAGCATCACTAACCCCAATTGTATTGAATCTAAACCCAACCATCCCAGCCTCTTTAACCCCTTCTTTGACAGCTTCAGCCAGGCTCAACAAATGCATATTACACGTATTACCCTCGTACCAAACCGACGAAATGCCGATTTGGGGCTTGTGCATATCTTTTTCCGAGAGGCCAACGCCATACAGAACGGCCTGAGAACCGCCCTGTGACTTGGGTTCGGTGATCCGAGAGCTGTATTTGTTGAGCCCGAGAAATGGGTCGGTAGTTGTGACGGCCTGCGGTGGTGGTGGGACAGTTTCCGTTGAGGAGGCTCGGATGGAGAGGGTGTAGAAGCCTTTGGAGGGGTGAAAGGCAAAATGCGGAATTGGGTTTCTGAAGGTGGCGCTGGTGGTGGCGGGAAGTAATGATGGTGGAGAGATTAGGGAGGTTTGCATGGTGGCTGGTGGCGGCTGAAGTAACCGGGGGTTTATGCGGATAAATTTATAAGGATTCTGGTTACTGTAGAGGTGATTCATGATTGGTGGATAAGACTGTAAATTGCAACAGTTAATTTGTCAAGTGTGAGATTAAAATTAAATTACTGCTTATCCCAAAAAATGAAAAAAAGAAAAGAAAAGAAAAGAGAGGTTAAAATTTGTGAAAATTCTTTTTTCTTTTCTTTTTTTAAAACTTATATTATTACAATTGGAGGTACATTTTGTATTGACAAAATTTGAGGAAGATATTAGAAGAAAAATTAGCAAAAACTTAAAGAAAAATATACCTTTAATATTTTATGGAGTTTGTTATATTCTGATTTCTATTGAGGGATAAATCCAAATTTTGTTAACCTATAACACACTGTAAAATAGAATACATATTCGTCTGAAGTTATAAATTCCTAAGCACCTACAAATTATTTTCACAAAAATAAGATAAAAGAAATAAAAGGTAAAAAATAATTTAAGAGGTATGTTATTTAAGATGTATGCTCTATCTTTTAATATATATATATATATATACACACACACACTAGATTAGATTAAAATTCGAAAAATACTATATTACCTAACTACTCTTTGCAACTTAAAATAATTTACAATTAGACATAACAATTTTCATAATTTACCATACAACCACAATAATTAATACATACTCAATCATTAACACATATCCAACCATCAAACATCACCCTAGTCACTACTAATTTTAATAAATTTCGGCAGAGTTTCCTTTAAAAATAGATATCCAAAAAAATCTAAACATATCTACAAACCACCAAAAAAATCATCATTCCACACCCAAAATCATCATAACCATGTATAATTAGTTAACTTTATAAAAGACGTAACACAAAAAAGTCAGATTACACATGCAAAAAATAGAAAAACAATTTCGTATTCTTTACAACTTACACCAAATATCCTTCAATATATACCTGAAAATATTTGAAATATAAAAATTATCGAATTATTATTATTATTATTATTATTATTGTCCTAAATTAATAGTAAATAGTAAACTCAAGCAGAAAGATGTAGAGGACAAATAGTACTCTGATTGCCTATGTTTGCTTGTTTCTGATCAATTTAGACAAATATAAATATAAAGGTAAATGAATTGTGGTCCAAACAAAATTTATCTCTCTCCCAATGTCATGCCATTCTCTTCTTCCTCAATCACCACCACATTTTTGTCAGGAAAGTTATTGACTCTTTTCAGCAAGCAATGTAATTACTCAAACTTTTGGCCGACTAATACTTATACATACTTTCCCATTTTGCCAAATATCAATTATTCACAATTAGAACTGGAATTCATAGTTGGAATCGATATAAAATTATCTGCGTCTTATCTGTTTGTTAAAATGCTCCAAAGAATGTGCACGTACAGAACAGATTTTCAGTGGATGTAATTGGGTTTAAGTGTAAGTATCAGCTCTTCCAGTTACTCCCTGTTTTTCTTATACTTCTACTCTCATCAACTCTTTCTTATTATTGTTGTGATTAAAGAAAAAAAAACATTCTTTCTGCCTTAATTGCCCTTACAAATTGTGAATTACTTAACTCCCACTGTTCCAAAAAAAGTCTCATTTGGTAAGGAAAAAGAATTCCACAAAAAAAATGTTATTTCTGTTGACAGTAGTATAAAATGACATAATATCCTCAAGTTTACATTATCATACTACCACTATTGAACTAGCAAACTAGGGATAAACATAGAACACAACTACATTCATAATAATTGCATTTCTTTATTAAAAAAAATTGGACTCTTTTTGAGGAACTGGGGGGAGTGAATGTTATCTGGTTTTACATGTTCCTTTAAGGCTAAATATTGCAATGAGTTGATTTCTTGAAGGTCAAATCAAATGGTGGTTGTATCACATAATCTTTACAACATTTATACTTTCTCCAAAGAAATGTCAATTGTGAAAAATTGTGTTGACTGACTTGTGCTAAACAAGTGCTAATCACTTCTCTCTGGCCCACAAATCAGTAACAGGAAATGAAGACATTAACCTCTTCTTCACTTCTTGCAATTTATTTTGCCCTTGTCTTCTCACTTTCTTGGGCAGATTCTTTAGCTCATAATTCTTGTAAAACTTTTCTTGAATGCCTTACCCATCACTCAAAACACTCGACCCCAATATCCAAAGTCATATTCACACCAAAAAATTCTTCATACACATCCATCTTGCAGCTCGGATTACGAAATCTTCGGTTCGCATCATCTGAAATTCCCAAGCCTCTAGTTATTGTTACACCGGTCCATGAATCCCATATCCAAACAGTCATTCACTGTGCCAGAAAACAGCGCATACAGATCAGGATTCGATGCGGAGGTCATGATTTTGAGGGTATTTCTTACATGGCAGATGTCCCATTTGTCATGATTGACATGATCAATCTTCAAGCGGTCAATGTTGACCTGGAAAGCACCACTGCCTGGATTCAAGGTGGTGCAAATACCGGTGAAGCTTATTATAGAATTGCCGAGAAAAGTAGCACCCTTGGCTTCCCAGGAGGTGTTCGCGGCACTGTGGGCGTTAGCGGACTAATCAGTGGTGGAGGATATGGCGCGATGGTACGGAAATATGGCCTTGCTGCTGACCATGTAATTGATGTCCGGATGGTTGATGTAAATGGTAAGATTCTCGATAGAAAATCTATGGGTGAAGATCTTTTTTGGGCCATTAGAGGAGGTATAGCTTCAAACTTCGGTGTCATTGTTGCATGGAAGGTAAAGCTAGTTGTTGTTCCAGAAGTTGTGACTATATTTGCTGTTGCCAGGACCTTAGAACAAGGTGCAACCAAGCTTGTTCACAAGTGGCAATATGTTGGCCCGAAAATTGACAGAGATTTATACATTAGAATCCAACTAAAGGCATTTAATTTAACTCAAGATGGATCGAAGAAAACTATACGCGTCTCATTCGAATCTTTGTTCCTTGGTGGAGCTGACAGACTACTTTCAATAATGCATGAAAGCTTCCCTGAGTTGGGTTTGGTGAAACAAGACTGTAGGGAAGTGAGTTGGATAAAATCTGCTCTTTGGTTTGCTTTCAATTCTGCTTTCCCATTTGGCGAATCAATCGAGCTTCTGCTGAATCGATCAGCGCTTCCTTATCTACATTACAAAGCCAAATCAGACTATGTTCAAGAACCTATTGCTGAAAAGGGGTTTGAAATGGTATGGAACAAGTATTTTGAGCTAGAGGCCGGGGCAGCGAATATATTGATGACACCATACGGAGGAAAGATGGATGAATATTCAGCGTCAGCGCTTCCATTTCCCCATAGAGCTGGAAACTTGTACATGGTGTACAATGGAGTGTCTTGGCAGGCAGATACAAATAAAAACAAACAATTAGAGAGGTTAAATTGGCTCAGAAGCCTATACAATGACATGGCTCCTCTGGTTTCTAATAGCCCGAGGGCTGCGTATATTAACTATAACGATCTTGACTTGGGGGTTGGAAGCTCAACGTACGAGGAAGCAAGCCAATGGGGTACTAAATACTTTGGGAATAATTTCGAGAGGTTAGTTAAAGTGAAGACTGCGGTTGATCCTGACAATTTCTTCAGGCATGAACAGAGCATTCCTCCTTTTCCATCTTCATCAAAGGCCGAGTTATGAGGAGGTGAACATTCTCAGCTTCATGCCATGTATAAATCTTTGTTTTGGGTTGATATTGTCAGATCAAAAAAGATGTTGTTGTCATATAATGTTACAAGTGTCATTATAAGTGTCACTAGAATAGTTATAAATATGCCTCTAAATGTATATAATATTTCCACGCCTATAATTTTGACTATTTTTTATATTATTTTTTATTGTATAGTTTGACTTTTCCTTTGTTTACATGAAGAAGTGGTGTGGGTTGTGTATCAATATACTAAAAAATTAAGGGCTATATTTGGGTGGTTAAAATTTTCCAAATAATTCAAGAGAATTGATATTTTCACGACTAAATTTGATACTTCTACAAGTCTCTCTTCGCATGAATAGTAAGTGAGGTCCACTTCATGTGAGTAAGAGTGTAAATGAACCGAGTCAAGTCGAGCATTGAGTTACTCAGATTTGGTTCACAAAATTTATCAAGTATAAAATAAGATTTGAGCGAGGCTCGTTTAGCTACCGAGTCGAGCACGATCTCGAATCGAGCCCGAGCAGTTTGAACCTTTTGAACGAATATGATCCGAGTATCAATAGAAAATTATAATTTGAACAAGTTTGAGTAATTTATCAAATTTTAAAACTTGCTCATATTTGAATTACTTGTATTTTTAGCGAGTACAAATCGAGTCCAGACTGCTTGCTCATTTTACAACTGTTAGAAACTGAGAGTGGAAGAACTATAAAAACAGACTGCAATAGTATAATAGAACAATAACTATGCATAACATTAATACATGAAACAATTTATGACCTGCTTGTCATACATAAACATAATCACATATAGCACAGTATAAACTAATTGAATAAAAAGTAACAGAATTTGTTACCAAAATCAGGAACAAAGGTAAAAAGAAAAGAATCTAGAGATTGGAGTGAGGTACGCCGAATACGAATCTCCTTAAGGTTTAATATTGCCCAGTCTCAGATGCCTAACTTCACAGGACAACAACCTCCCAAGATACAACACCACTCAACCACGAGCAAGCGGCACTTCAATGCAAGTGGACTCAATCGAATCAATAAGAAAAGTACTCTCCAGACTTTTGACAGCAAGAATAGACCAAGTAAGAAAGAGCAGAAGCTGTGAATTTTTTTTCTGTGTTTACCAACAAAAGTTGAACCCATCTATATAAAGAAAATATTCAGCAACCCACTCCCCACAAAACAGAACAAAATGACTGAAAATAAGGGTTTGTTGCAATTTCTATTTGACTGACTTTACTGGCTACTGACCAGCACAATTTGAGGACACACTAACTGCCTTTTTGACTCATTCAATTACAACAACTTTACATGTGAGAGATGATATTGTAGAACTATTCAATTTAGTTGTGAAAATATCAATTCTTCAATTCAATTGGCAGAAAGGTTGGGATATGATGCAGCTAGAGTGTCTTGTCACAATAATTCTAATTGATTTCTCAAATGCATCAAAATCTCTGGTCGAACAATCTTAAGGGAACACTCCCACGTCCATCTGGTGCATTCAGGAGATGCACACTCAAATCAAGCCCATCCCCAATACTTATTAATTTCATCCAGTAGCCCAATGGAGATACCCAACTTTGCTTCCATTTTATTTTGAGCCCAATTAGAGATATCCATGAAGGCTTGAATACATCCACTATTAATAAACAGAATTGATATTTTTATAAGTAAATTTAATAATTCCACAAGCTTCTTCTCACACGAATAGTAATTTTTTGTTTCTGAGTTTTAGACGGAAAAAAAAATAGAAAACCTAAATTAGAACTGAAAATAAAAAAATAGAAAACTTAAAATTTTTCTTCGTGTTGTTTCTGAGTTTTTAATAGAAAAGAATAAAAAATTTAAAATTGGGGACATGGGTTATAATTTAAAATTTATTATATTGAAAGTTGAGGATAATATAAGAATTATAAAAATATTACTTATTCCAATTTCTTTTCCGTTAAAATCAGGCCAATTTTGATCGAAAAACTTTGGCAGGAAAAGTGACCAAGTTTTCTATCCCTTTCTTTTCTTTTTCGTTTATTAAAAAACTCAAAAACATAGGAATTGAAAAGAAAACTTAAATTTTCCGTCCATTTCTTTTCCTTTTTTTTTGTCCATTTTAAAACTCATAAACATAGTGTAAGTGGGGTCCAATGCATGTGAGAGAAGATCTCGTGAAATTATCAAATTTATTTGTAAAAATATCAATTCTTTAAATAAACTCAATAAAGACCTTCACTCTGTTACTACTCTTTTGGTATCTTTTAATTAGAGTTGCAATGCTCTCAATCGTTGACAATTAGTGTTTCTTCGTGGTCGTAACAATCACTTCAAGCAATTGAAATAACAAAAGATGCACCTGCAGAAATTTTGGATTCGGTTATCATGAAGTTAACTTCATGGTAAGTTGGTCAATTGACCAATACAGTATTAGCACGCAAAGAGAGATCACTTTCCGACCTGCGTGTCGACACTGTATTAATCAATTGACCAAAATTAAATTCATGCTGACCACCCCACAAATTTCTAAAGTGAAGGAATAGATTATTTACACAAATACATCATTTAAAGTAATATATTTATGAGGAATAAGCAAATCAGTCTTATATTTTTAAGTGAAGGAATATATCATTTACACAAATATTTTAAGGTTACAGTTTAATTTAGTAATGTGTAAAGCCAACTTGACCATAAAAAAAATTAAAAAAATACACAATAATATTATGGGTGTTGGGCCATGATTATTTGGGCCTATTGGGTTATACTTATTTGGGCCTTTGGAGTATTGGTTATTATTTAAATGGTGATTTAATTGTGCTTGGGCTGGAGCCGTATTGTGGTGGACAGATAGCAGTTTATGGGCTAACACCTTACCTAATAAGGGTTAGCTGTAATCTGGAGTTAGTGGATGAGTTAGTAGAAAATATGGATTTGATAGGAATTGTGTGCAATTAGATGATGTCATGGTCGGTGGTTGCATGCAAAGGCGGTGAGACTAATACAAAGTACAAAGCATTACATTAGGGAGGTAACATTCTTTCTGTTTCATCAGACACTAGAGCACACACTTTCATTGTTAATTTTTTTTCAGTCTGTGCTTATTCTCACACCGGAGCGATCCCCGGTGGCCCAAAGCCGTCGAGATCTCGTTGTTGACTCATTTTCTGTGTAGAATTGGACGCGCTTTTAATAATTGAGGCGTGGAAAAATTTTAACGTTAACAATGGGTCTTAAATTTTTGTGTCTCAAATTCACACGTATTATTATCATCACAAGTCTTGTGTAATTACTAATTAGTATATAATAACAATGGAATAAAAACATGTGAATTTAAAAGACACTTAATAATACAGCTAAAGTGGAGTATATTTTAAAAGTGATTTCTAATGAGTACTATTATATAGAATAATAAAAAAAGAAGATATCAAGAATGAAAAATAAAACATGAAGCAAATTCAAAGATATGCCGGGCGAGACAATGACAAAGGGGAAAATCGAGCCTCCCATAAACGTAAAGGCAATCGCCGTAACTTTGCGCTGCTTTGTTCGTATAGATATGATGGATGTCTCATCTCAACTGAAACTTGCTTTTGTAGCTTTAGAGTATGAATTCTCCAAATCTAGGGGAGGTAATGGTGGAGAACTCCAACTTGTTTTAGGTAGAGCTCGGAAAATCACGCAACGAATCTTACGATGCTTCACACACACATAGAATTGCGATTTACTAAACGCAGATGCTAATTTAATACAACTTATTTTTAGTCTTTTTCGGCACACTCGTAGGGTTCGCTCAAAGTCGCCGCGAGCTCTACATTTGAAGTTTCAACACAATCACTCTTTTCTAATCTCGTTTTAAAAATTAACGAAAAATCGTGTCCGTCTTTCCCACTTAAAAAGGGCGTTTTTTAATATAGGAAATAAACGAAGCTCTCTTTGGATCATAGACGATTAGGTTAGATATTGCTCTATACGTCAATGACATAGTGTTCTTTACATACTAGAATTATAACATTTGAATTTCTCTGTTCTATCAAATATTTTACATTTTTTATAATCATCTCTTATGCTACATTTGGATTGAATGAATGGAGTGGAGAGTGGAGAATGGAGAATGGAATGATTCATTTAATTCTAGTTGGAATGAGTTATTCCATACTCTCACTCCCCCAAATAATAAAATTTATAAACTTGGAATAAATAAGAATGGTTCAATCCATTTCAATCACAACCAAACACAGTTTTTTTCATTACATAGGAATGAGTTATTCAATTCCTAATTTCATTACTCCAATCCAAATATAACATTATTGTTACATGAGAGATTTTCATTCAGTATCGATTCTTATCGGTTGAGTCGATAAACAAATTCATGTGGATGTGTATTTGTCAGGTAGCCGACCTAACTCCAAATATAAGACTCATACCATAAGAAAAATAAAATAAAATAAAATAAGAGAAATGGGAAAGTAAGTCCCTCTATTCTGACAACTTAATATGAGATCAATTATAAACAATTAAATCTACTTATAATTAGTTTTAAAAAGAAAAAAAATGTTTGGTAATGTTATTTTAAAACTATTTATAATTTTTATGTAAATAATTAAAAACTTCAATTTGAAAATTTTAATTATTTGTCAAATCTAATAATCAGGTGTGACCAAAATATATTATTAATTTATCCTTATTTACGTTAGTAATTCCCTCAACTCAATTACCCATCTTTATTTTTCAAAACATTTTTTTTAGTAATTTACACTTGAAATAGTAAGTAATTAACATATTTCTTTATACAAATATTTTTTTGGCTTAAATACACTTATATTACAATAAGTATCACTAAATTTATAATTCGGCTCTCAAAGTAATTGGGCTTATAATTTGTTGCTTAAACTATTATTATTATTATTATTTTGTTCCCCAAGATATCCCTAATCTCACACTTTAAACTTGCCTAGGACTAAATTACCTAATTGCATACAATGTCCCTCAAATTCAAATTCATATTGAACTTGGCCGGAATAACAGACAGAGTCAGCAACCGATTGATTTTTATACAGTTTGAGTATTGAATTAAATTTTTTATATAAAAAAAAATAAGTTTATGACTGTAAAACAAAAAAAAAAGATTAGAAAACAAAATAAAAAGATTAAAATATAAATTAAATAGACTAAAATCATATTTGAGAACATATACCACATTAACAACAAACAAACAATTTTTTTTATCCCAAGACAAAACACAAATCAATGCAATTAACCTTAAACCCAATTATTCGACACAAAAAATTTGATGGCCAAAAAATAAAATTCAATCAAGACCTTTAATAAACACATCACAAAATCAAATTACCAACGTGTTTATCAACACCAATCATTCGTACCAAATAATATCTAACAATGTGAATGTAATTGAAGAATCATATCAATAGCTCGCCCAAATCAAAAGAAAAAAAGAAGAAGAGACAAATAATATTATACCTTGATAACACCACAATGACGTCGGTGACATACAAATCCAACGGCTGTTATATAAACCCGACGACAACGATTGGATTTGGGAATTGCAGATCTAGACACTAACAATGGTTATGTGTAGATTTATTTGGATTTGAAACTAATCATTTTTATAGGGATTGAAAAGATAAAAGAGTAAATTTTTAAATGTTTTTAATAGTAATGTTTAGTGTTTAATTAAATTAAAATAAAATTTTAAATTAATTATTACTTTTAGAAAATAATGTTTTAAATTTGAATATTAATTGAAATTTCTTAATATATATATATATAAATTAATAAAATAATTAAAATATAAATAAAACAAAAAGCTATTTTTAGTATATGTGTTTTTTACATTATCATAAGTGTTTAATTAAAATTTATAATATATAAATATATTTTACATTATGATCATTATCTTAATTAAGTCTTTAGGTTAATTATTATAGAAATAATTTCCTAAATTAATATTTTTATTGTTTAACGAAGTCAAACCGTATAAAATCAAATGGTTGCCGGCAAATGGAGAATTCTAGTCAATTTTCATCAAAAAATGATTTTAGATGGACATTATATGCAATTCGCTATTTTATGTAGCGATTTGTAAATTGTGGGATTATGAATTTGACCGTAACAGAAATATAATTAGCCTTTTTATTTTATTAATTTAAGTATTTTTTTTTACCAAACACAAATTACTTTTTTGAAATTGATTATAATCTAAAGCAGAAATGAAAATCAGTAATCACATTTTGTTAAAAAAAAATTATTTATGATCAATTTCACCCGTTCTTTCATTCATATTTTTCTTTTGTGAAATTTGTATTATTTTTCTCAAGTGATTTTTTTCCTTTTCAAAAAATCCATGCTTCCAATTAACCTCTGCCGATGACAATTACTGCGTTTTAAAATATTTTTTTTAAAAAAAATAACCCTTCCGGTTGCTTTCTCTCTCTTCTCGTCTCGCTCTGTTGATAATTGAACGCTTGATTCCATTTCAATATAAACAGTTTTGGCCTTTGCTTGGCTTGATGGGTCTTTTTTTTGTTGTTGTTGTTGTTTGCCTTTCTTTGTGTATTCCTTCATTGGCTTTGATTCGGTGACTATTCATTTCCTTTGTCAGATTCCTAAACCCTTCAATTTCTTTATCTTTTTTTGTTAGACACCTCACATGCGTGTTTTTTTGGGTTTGTCTGATCTGGATTGGATCACAAGGATCTCTTCCTACTATTTATGGTGGGACTCAGTAGCTGAGTTCTTTTTGCCTCCAATAGTGGTCTCTTCCCAGAAGAAGGATAAGGTAAGGGTGAGATTTTTTTTGAACTTGTGAATATTTTTATCTTTTGGGTCCCCATTTGATTCCCAGTATTGTGTCTCATAGTTTAACTATCTGTTTTGTGCTGCTTTATTGTATCTTTTGGGTGTAATTTGAACTGGGTGGTTTGTTTTAATTTGGGGGAATTTGTATGAAAATTGTAAGTTGGGGATTAATTATGAACTGGGTATTTTTGTTTGGTAATCTTTGTGGTTTGAATGAATAAAAATTGCTGCTGGTTTTTATTAGGTAAAATTGGTTGGGATTGCGGCAGTGGTAATCCTTTACAAACTCTTGATTTGAAAGGCTGGTTTTTGTTTTGGCCATAAATAGATGGTAGATTTGGATGATTGAATTGGGTTTTGATTGCATAAGCAGTGCGGGGTGCCTTTGGATACTCCTTAGGCATGGCAGGAATTGATGTTTCGAAGTATGTTCATAGTCCTGTACACAAAGCCGTGGTAACAAAAGATTATGCTTGTCTCAGGACGATAATTGAGGGCCTTCCACGGCTTCGTGACCCAGCAGAAATTGTCAGTGAATCAGTTTCACTTGCCGAGGAAGCAAATGCTGATGCCATATCTGCTGTGCTTGATAGTCGCGATGTTCCTAACCGTGAAACGCCTCTTCTTCTGGCTGTTAAGCTTGGTGATGAGACTGCGACAGAGATGCTTATGCTTGCAGGGGCAGATTGGAGCTTGCAAAATGATCAAGGGTGGGGTGCACTCCAGGAAGCGATATGTAACAGAGAAGAAGGGATTGCAAGGATTATAGTTAGGCACTACCAGCCAATAGCATGGGCAAAATGGTGTAGAAGGTTGCCTCGGTTGGTTGCAACAATGAGAAGGATGAGGGATTTCTACATGGAAATTACATTTCAGTTTGAGAGTTCTGTCATCCCTTTTATTTCGAGGATTGCCCCTTCTGATACTTATAAAATTTGGAAAAGGGGTGCGAATCTGAGGGCTGACATGACTTTGGCCGGGTTTGATGGTTTTAAAATTCAGCGGTCAGATCAAAGTATCTTATTCCTTGGTGATGGTTCTGAGGATGGTAAGATCCCTCCTGGATCACTTTGCATGATCACTCACAAAGATAAGGAAGTGATGAATGCATTGGATGGTGCTGGTGCTCCTGCATCTGATGCAGAGGTGCAACAAGAAGTGACAGCGATGTCTCAGAATAATATATTCAGGCCTGGCATTGATGTGACTCAGGCAGTTCTTTTGCCACAGATGACATGGAGGCGGCAGGAGAAAACAGAAATGGTGGGTCCTTGGAAGGCAAAAGTATATGATATGCACAATGTGGTGGTAAGCATTAAATCAAGAAAGGTTCCAGGAGCAATGACAGATGATGAATTATTCTCATCTTGCAATGAAAATGAAGCGGAGAGTGAGGAGCTTGATGATATTCTGACAGAGGAGGAAAGAAGACAACTTGAAGTTGCACTCAAGTTGGAATCATCAGATTTAAGCGATGAAAACAATATTGGGATAAGGCACCGGCATAGTTGTTATGAGCAAGGAGAGGTACCCATTAAGGACATAAGTCCTTGCAGAAATGGTGAGACTAAGCAGGAAAAGAAGGGATGGTTTGATAGATGGAGGAAACGGGACACTCAACATGATGGGCAGAAAAAGATTGTCCCACCGAGAGGTTCTCTCTGTGTAGAAGATAAGGTTAGCGATCTCCTTGGGGATTCTCCATCTAGAACCCAGAACAAATCTGGAAGGCATTCCACAGAGATTGTTGCCAAGGGGGATGAACAATGGAGAGGCAGGGATGCCAAAGCATCATCATCCACAAATTCTGGGGGTGGAAATCAGCGCAAGGATGGAAGCCGTGAGAATGAGTACAAGAAAGGCTTGAGGCCTGTTATCTGGCTTTCCCCAAGCTTTCCATTAAGAACTGAAGAACTGCTTCCATTGCTTGATATTTTGGCAAACAAAGTCAAGGCTATACGGCGCCTAAGAGAATTGCTCATAACAAAACTTCCAATGGGAACTTTTCCAGTCAAAGTAAGCTGCATATTCAGTTATAAAAATTCTGTGGATGGATACTTCTGTACAAGTCCTATTGTCCTTTACAAATCTTATTTCTTAAACTTTAAATGCTTTGGTTGATGGTCTTTGCACAGGTTCTCTGCTTTGTACGGCTAAATTTGTAGGCTGCTTTAAGCAATCTACTTACTTGAATATAATCTGCATGCCATACATCTTTGTTGATAAATTGTATTTGTGTTTGGATGTGCGCCACCGTGGAAATTCATACATATTATCAGTGCGTGTGCTGATATTTTCTAGCTTTATTGCATTATTATTCCAATTTCTTATATGGGATGAATACTAGAACCTTATCTTTGTGGCGATTGTTTTGTGTATGATACTTCCATTGTCATTTAATGTTTTGATCATATTATAGTAAAATTCTACACGATAGTAGCCATCTTATGCTCTTGCAATGGCAAGGAAGGGTTATTTATTTATTTTTAATTTGTTTACTCCTTGGAGCATCTTCAAGTAATCTTCCATCTCTCTTCTTCAAGTGTTGGACATAATCACTGACTAGTCCAATTATATGGTTCAGGTTGCTATACCGGTGATTCCCACCATCAGAGTTTTGGTGACTTTTACAAAGTTTGAAGAGTTACAGCCGTTGGATGAGTTCTCAACCCCACCTTCAAGCCCTACTGCTGAAAACCGAGAGAACCTAGCAATGAATCAGTCCTCGAGTTCATCTTGGTTTCAGTGGATAAAATCCCCATACGATCGCCCGAGTTCTTCCACCAACATCAGGATAGAAAATAATCAAGATCCATTTGCAATTCCTCCCGATTACACGTGGATTACAGCTGAAGAAAAGAAAAAGAAAATGCAGGAGAAGAGTAAATCAAAGAAAGGTAGAAGTCAAAATCAAAATGAGTAGTCCAGCACGAGACTTAACAGGTATCAATCTGCATTACTGTAAGAACCGAAATAGGGGGCCATGCTTTTTATATAGAGAGGGATAACTCGTTGTAGGGTGAAATTCTGGTAAATTATTGTTGGGGGTATAAAAAGGTCGGAAAATGATTCTTGAAATGCTTGTAACCAATATGGATCATATTTTTTTGGCTTTTGGTGGATGCTTACACCGTTTACTCGACTACTTTCCGTAATTTTCTCATACTGCCAATTTTACGGACAGAATGACAGGTTGTAATACGGTTTTGAAAATTCTTTTCGTTCACTTGCTTTATAGGTAAATTGATTGATTTCTTGTGGTTCAATGGTTAAAGGATTATAAATCATGAGCTTATGTTTAGAGTTTCATTGGATTTTTTTTTTTATTCGACTGAAATTTAACATTTCTGCTGTTGTCGAGAATGAATCCCAAGAACTCATTGTACCTGTTATTTGCAGGGATTTGATTTTGTAAAGTGGAACCATGATAATAATAACCTTAGTTTGCAAATGTCCATTGTTAGATTGATGAATTATGAAGGGAGTTCATGCAATTAAAAAGGCTTAAACAAGCTCCCCAATGACCTTGTAGTAACCATAAATCATTTATTTATATTGCTCTTAAATCTGAACTACTCTACCTACTAAATTTGAGCCTCCCCCTCCCCCTCCCCCACCGGCCCACCCATTCCTTTTAACACATAATATTGGTTGAGTAAATTTATTGTGAATTTGTGATTGCTTACGTTATAAAATACTATTTACCTTATTTAATTATAAAATTTGAGACACTATTTGTGAAAAAAATAATATTATTATTACACTATTCCTTTGAATGCATGTATCAATGTATATTTTTATAATAATATTAGTATTACACGTAATGGATCTTAAAAATACTATTTCTGAAATAATCAAGGATCAAAATCAAATGAGACTAACCTTTTATCTTCTGGCTCCATCTATACAACTTTGAATCTACTGTTATTTCTGTGCGTATGTATATATATATATATATATATATATATATATATATATATATATATATATATATATATATACTACTTCAAAAGTAAAACGAGAGACCTATTTTATTTTCTTATTTCTGGACTTTCTTCTGTAATCACCCACCCAATAATCCATTACATTTTTAGAACGAGCTAAAGCCATAATCAACAACAGAAAGGGGGGAAACAGGGGAGAGCAAAAGAGAAAAGAATCATGAATAATAACGTTATACTGTAGAATAATAATAAGAGTCTCCTGCAAATGAACTATACATCAAAATCCGAAACGCAGGAACTTCACTGATCCCGAAAGCACGCAGAAAGGTAAAAAAAGGTTGGATGAAGAGGGAGGAATTGAAAAACGGAAGCCCGGGATAGAAGGGTAAACCAATCTAGCAAAATCAGCTGGATTAAGAATAGCAGCAGCAAAGAACAAAAACGGTGCAAATACGAGGTGAGAGACGATCACGCATTACATAAATGTGTGCAAATCAACAGTTGAAGCCGTGGCATACAGACAGAATAATTATCAGAATCAGCGCAACGATGATACCCAAAACAATCAGTTTGATCTTCATGTTCTGGATCCACATATTCCTTTTCATCTTGGTCCCCTGTTTCCTGAAATCTTGTGCCTGACACGCAAATTTAATTTTAGAAAGTAATCAGACCAAGTCCAGTATCAGTATACTTGCAAGGAATATTTATAGAAATTGGGAAAAGTAAGGAACAAAACAAAAATAAAGGAACTAATGCAAAAACAAGCTTAATCATTACCCTCCCACTAAAATTGTGATGTGTTATTTTGAGAAGATAATTTTGGGCCCAAGGATGGGGATCTGAACAAGTAACCTTGAGCTTATTCCCTAGGCATAAAAATCCCCCAAAAGAATATCTCGATAACATGTTAAAGCATTTCATCAAAGTATAATTCTTCACCACTCACGTCAGGCATAAAGTAAAACTACCAAATTTTTCAAAAAATGTTCTCATGGCCTAAAGAATGGGCAATGTCAAAGGCTCTGGCATGGTATCTAAGGGGAGGGCCGTGATCAGGGTAGAAAATTTCACCCACCAATACTCAGAGGAAAAGGGGGTCAACAACAAAAAAGCCACTACTCCATGTGAATCAACAATACAAGAACGTTAGCTCCAATAATGTATTTCCCTCGTACTAACCTGTGAGCGAAGATTCTCGGTTTTATCCACCAGCAACTCAATCTTCTCTCCACGGTCAAGAACCTGCACACAAAATAAATTTCTTTCACCAAAGACAAAGCATTCAGGTAAATCAGAAAGAAGCATGCACATGTATCATAATAAAAAAACATTCATTTTTCAAGTTTACCCGTACAATTGGAAGACAATATGAAAAAGCCACCTTACCTTCTCAATATTTTCCATCATCACTCCCTTGACTTCAGAAACTTGAGCTTTAACCTTAGCAATCTTGTTAATTTCTTCTGGGTGATCCACACAATACTGCATCTGCGCTTTCAATTTGGGCCTACAATAGCAAGAGAGGAGTTAAGCACATCCATGAAAATAATAGAATAGTTATGTTTCTTCAAAGAGTCAGAGCTCAAAGGACTGAGAGACATACCCAAACTCTTTATTTAAGCTTTTTTCAGCAGCAGTTGCAGCCTTCCCCCCACCATATTTTTTATTGAATTCTTCTTTAACTCGCTCTAGAAAGGCAATGGGAATTTGCCTGCCAGCCGACTCAACTGCAACAACACAGTATACTGCAGCATCCAACATAAAAATTGTAGTCCAAACTCCAAACCACTTCAATACATTGTGGATAAGTATTATTAACAAGAAAAATTGTAAAAGAAGTATCAAAAGAAGAACTGTAATCCACTTGCACTCATTGGCGGAACAATGCATGTTAATCTGCTGCTAACTAACACCACAAAGTCGTGATTTTTTTATTTTTGCAAATAGTTTAATAGGAATGGGATGCTTGGCAAGACTAATAGGTATTGTTTATCAGTTTATCCTGGGATATCGTGTAATCCCATTCCTATTTGCTAGTAGTAAAATTACAGGATGTCTATTGGAAAATATATAACCCTTACACTTTATTTATACTAATGTATTTTTAGACAAGTACATACTTTTATTGTATATCTGTAATCTTGTATGTGAATACACGTCTCACTTCCTATGTAATCTGCTACTCACCTCGTGTTTAGTAAACACAGTGACGACTCCTAATTTAACAGAAACTTCTATTTCCTAATGCATCTGCAGATATTTCTAATCCTCTCTCATTCTTTTCGAAACTCAAAAAAAAAAAGGAAATGAAAATGATAAGTAAATCATAATAGAATACTCTTGCTTAATACATATCCAAATTCCAACCGCAAATACTTTTAAAATACCCAAAATCACTTGCAACACTAAAATCCTCATAGATCCCGAAAGACTTATTTATTTTTCTCAAGTTTTCATTATATTCTCCCTTGAATGGACACACACATACACGTCAAAAAAACATTTATATACAAAATAAAAAATAAAAAATTTGATATGTACCAAATCAGCAAACACAACAATAGACATGGATCTGATAGAAATGATCAATCAAACACGTAGATCACCAAGGAAACGAATAAAAAATCGAATTTCGATGCAATGTACACTAGAATTGGGGGGAAATGACATACTGAATCCATTTTCGACGAGGTAATTGAAGGTGTGGCCATCACAATTGTAGGTGAACCTGTTGTTGGTGGAGGGGAGCTTTGAAAGGCATTGAATTGCAATGGTGTTGAAATTCCCGGAGAACTCCGTGTATTCTGCGAGGATCGCCGTTCCTCGAGCCACCAAGGCATAGATCATTGATTGTTGCCCCATTCTTTATCCAAAACCCTAACCCTAAACGAATCAGAGCTATAATTTCAGAGAGAATATGTTGCAAAGGGAACGAGATGGGATCAGAGAGAAATGTGGTGGGAATTTGAATATGTTTACTGTGCTTTCGGGAAATGAAGAAATGGTGATCAGGTGAAAAAATGTTGATCAATTCTTGCTATTTATACACATCGATGGATAGTAAGGTGCAAAATGGATTTAGTACAAAGCCATTTTTGGAAATAAGTTATATACTCCCTCGGTCGCTCAGTTTTGATTTTTTTTAATCAAATTGATTAATTTTTAAAATTATTTTTGTATTATTTTTGTCAAAATATAGGTGTAGAGGTTATAACAAAAAAAATATATATACAATTTACTACTAATACCAATTTTTATAATATTAAAAATATATTTATACATGTTTAATTATTAATTTTAAAAATAATCAATTTGACTAAAAAAAGTCAAAACTGAACAATTATTTTAGGACGGATAAAGTAATATTTAAAGGGCTTAAATATGGGTTAATAACCTAAATATTTAGATTTTTTTACTTAAGGATTGTCTTCTCAATTAGGATATTAAATTTTTTTTTTCCATTTTGAGGATCATCTTATCAATTTTTTTTATTAGGGAATTAAAATTATTATTTTTAAAAATTTTGTCTAATTGATAGTGGCACGTCCAAAAATTCATGACATGAGAGCGACACGTAATTAAAAAATAGAAAAATTGTCATTAAATTTACTTTAAAAATTAATAATTTACCAAAATATTAAATTTAAAAAACAATAATTTACCAACAAAGATTAAATTGCCATTAAATTTACTTAAAAAAATTAATGATGGTCTTATATTAAAATAATAATAATTATTTACTTTAAAATTAATAATAGTTTTATATTTGTCATTTTTTATACAAAAAATTAATTGAATAAATGCTAAAATAAGACTCAATATTACACATAAGTATTTTTTTAGTTATGCGTCACTGCCATGTCATTAATTTTATAACATGTCAATATCAATTAGACGTAATTAAAAAAAATTAAAAGTTTAATCCACTAATGAAAAAAATTAAGAAGACAATCTCCAAAGTAGGGAAAAAAAAAGTTTAAACCCTTAATTAAAAACATTGAGAAGACAATCTTCCAAAGTGGGAAAAAATTAAAAATTTAATCTATTAATTAAAAAAATTAAAAAGACAATATCCAAAGTGTTTTTTCAAGTTCAAGTTATTAATACGCCTATTTAAAAATAATATTTACGGTAAATATTTGACAATATTAAATTACAATTAATGTAAGAGTATATATGATAAGATACGTGAGAGTATATAAAATAAAATATAATAAATTAAAATAATATTTTATTTAATTCTTATATATTTTATGTTTGTACATACATTAGAATTATAATATCGAATTTTTATTCTTATTTTATGTATTTATATACATATGTCTCAAATGTTCAAAATATTTTGTTTTAATTTGTAAGCTAAATAAATTATGTTTTGCGTTTAATATAAAAAGTCTGACAGAACATAGAATAGAGTTCACCGCGCCAGCCAACACTTTTTCCCTTCATTTCCCGCCAAAACATTATTTCCCACTTCCACCTCTTCTAGGCAACTGCGAAACAGTCTCATAGTCCCAAATCTCCATCCTCATTGATCACTGGAAATGGACGTGGACATGGAAATCCCTGATCCAGAAGAGCTCCAATGGCTCGAAGCCAATTCTCACCTCCAAGACGACGATTTTGAAGATTTCGAGCAGCCCTATCCCGAAGACGAAGATCAAAACCCCCCAAACCAAATTCAACAGCCCCCTAAACCCACTCTATCAATCCCATCAAAACCCACTCCAATCCCGCCAAAATCCAGTTCAATTACAGAACAGATAGTCTCTTCCCCAACCCAAATCAGCGCCAAGAAGCGCTTCCAATCCAACAGCCCAGATTCGTTGAATCCTACCGATGAAGACCCAAATAAACGGAGCAGAATTGACCCTGAACTTGATGATGACTGGCTTCGCTGCTCGCCGCCGCCCCCCCCACGGTCCCCATCACCCCCGCGGCCGCCTGAGGAGAAGATTGTGTCAAGATATGCTTCCCAGATTAACGGTGATTTTGTTCCTGTGACGGGACCTTGTGGCGAGAGGGTTTATGCAAAGATAAGTAGGGTGGAGAGAGATGATTTGGTGAAGAAATTTGATACGAAAGTCTACTCTAATGGTAGAGTGATGCTCATTACATTAATATTTTTTATTTTGGTTGCTGTGGAAAATGTAGTAGTAGAAGTAATTACCTACTACCTCTGTCCTATAATAAGTGCTTTTTAGCTTAAATCACACATATCAATACACAAGCTAAAATAGCAAAAATACCCTTAATATACTTTCTTTATTTTGTTTGAGACTTTTTATTATTGTCATTTTGATCTCTCTTTCTCTTTCTTCAAGCCATCCAACTTTTCAATAAATATGCATTGGTTGCATAAGGGCATATATAGGAAAATATTGTAAAAATTGTATTGGAATTCTAACACATCACTTATTTTGGAAAAAAATATTAAGCCTAAAAAAGCACTTATTGTGGGACGGAGATAGTATTTGATTTGTAAGTTTATTCAGATAATGTTCAATTGTTGTAAACCTAATGAATTGTTCTTCATTGTGGTTGTTTGGATTAATCATGGAATTTCAAACATTATAGCTTTGACAAATAGTTAAGAGTCTTAAGACTTGAGTTTGTATTGGTAATTGTTGCCTGGTTCTCCAACCATTCAGAATGATGCGAGTTAGAATACTTCATCCTTTACATTGTTATGCTTGTTAAATATTGCTCATTATTCATTTACTTTTTGGTGGAAAACTTTAAAGTACCAAATGGAATTGATATCAGCTAGTCATAAACTTTGCAGGTCTTATTCATGAGCCTGTCAGTGTTCTGATGCAAAGAGTTGAACAAGATGCTGTTGCAAAGGTACGGTATTTAACTGATGGGTAGTTAATGCAATTTCCCTTTCTGACTGGAACAAGAAAACAATATTGAAGCATTGATTCATAAGAATTCAATAAATGTTCTCCATACATTATAGCTTTCCTTAACTCTGATTTTTGTGGTGGTGCTGAAGGCTTTGGAAGAAAGTTTTGGATGTGAAAGCGATGTGATCCTGCCCAAAGTGCCAGCGATGACTGAGAAACTTTGGGTGGATAAATATGCTCCAAATTCATTTATGGAGCTTCTGAGTGATGAGCAGACAAATCGTGAGGTAGCTGTTTGGATTACTTACAAATTTATGTCTTTTCAATCTGGGGTGTTGTCGCTTTATTGGAATATGACATTTTTTAATGCTTAATTCTTCATGTTGCTGATCTGCAGGTCCTCTTGTGGTTGAAACAATGGGATTCTTGTGTCTTTGGAACTGAAATTAAAAGTACAACAGAAGATGTTTTGTCTTCGTTGAGAAGGCATACTTCAGTCGCTCAACATCAGAAAAACTCTAGTAGGAATTATTTTGGGAAAAATAGAGAACCTCAATTGGGTAGAGAAACTTTTAGAGAATATAATAACTTGGGTCAAGAAAACAATGATTCAAAAGGTAACCATGAGTTATGGAACAAAAACCACAAGGGTTCTGGTCCACTGGAACAGAAGGTCAGCTATAACATTTGTTTTAAGAAAGCATCCTTTCAGTCTTTAGATATCAAGACTTGAATTGCATTGCATTCTATTATTGCCTTTTCTCCGTACAAATTTTATATTTGTTATTTAGATCAGTTTTTGAGCCAACAATAAGAGTATTCTTTTTGTATTGACTTGTAATTTTAGGTTCCTGCATAAGCTCTAGATATACATACATGTTTCTTGTAATTTTTGATGAAATTTCCTCAAATGTAGGTCACTGACTTTCTATGCATGTCCAAGTATTTCAAATATTTCAGTATCTTCTTATGTTAACATTGTCTTTTTTCTTATGTTTGCCATCTTCTTTTCTTTGTTTTCCCTTTAATTTTATTTATATTGTTAATGCTATTTAGTCACTGAACTTCTTGACTGTCGCAGATCCTTCTACTTTGTGGTCCTCCGGGGCTTGGAAAAACAACACTTGCACATGTAGCTGCTAGGCATTGTGGATATAGGGTGGTGGAGGTTTGTTATTTGCTTCTTATACATGAAGACAGTACTATGTAATATGTTCTGACAAATATTATATTCTTAATATCAATTCACCTGACACGAGGTCAATATACTATTGTCATATGAGAGTTACCTCTGTTAATAAATACTCTCTCTGTTCCAGATCATGTGACACTCTTTGTTTATGTTGTATCCCAGATTAAAGGACAATATTCCACATACCAATGCATTTATCCTTCAATTTGACTATATTACAGTTGTGTTTAGTAAGTTAGGAAAGAGAGACTGAAACTTCTTTTTTATTTTGTTTCATATATCCATACATTATTTTTAAGGGTAAATTGAGAAGAAAATTCAAATCTTGTTCTTCTTTCTTAAACTATTTGCAAAGAAAAGAGGGTCACTTTAATTTGGATGAAGGATGTATGTGTTTTTGGAGTTAAACTCAACATTGCAAGTAAACTGCAAATTTCTTGGTTTGTCGTGAATTTTCAATGCTTATCACAGTCCCTTCGGTTCATTTCTACTGGCTAGATGTTTTTCAGAATTATTTAATTGGATATCTATTAGTTTGTGACTGACTGAGAATAATATTCTGCATAGATAAACGCTAGTGATGATCGATCGTCATCAACCATCGAAGCTAAAATCCTTGACGTGGTTCAGATGAACTCAATCATGGCTGACTCGAAGCCCAAGTGTTTGGTGGGTTCATATCCAATTTTTACAGTGATTTTCTTTTGTGTTGGTCTAAATGCTAAATACTGATATCAGTGACTGCAATATATTGTAGGTAATTGATGAAATTGATGGAGCTCTTGGTGATGGCAAGGGTGCTGTAGATGTAATTCTGAAAATGGTATATTGAGCATTCCTTACGTAGTTGCTTCTTATTTGGTTCATTATTGGTACATCTAAAGAGCTGAATGAATTACATGGTTGTCTTTGATGTTAATGTAGTTACCTGCTCAATACTTTATTCTTCACGCTGCTTCAGAAGGCGTTTTGTTTCTGAATAACAGTGGTACATCTTTTGATGCAGGTGTCTGCTGAGAGGAAATCCAATAGTGGAAAAGAAAATGTAGTTCAGGAGGAGCAGTCTGGAAAGATATCCTCAAAAAAGAAGCGGAAAGATACGTCCCTTTTAAGACCAGTAAGATTTTCTGTCTTGCATAATATATTGGTAAGTGGTAACTTCTCTTAATTTATTAGTTAATGGTTGTCATATGTAGGTAATTTGCATTTGTAATGACCTATATGCTCCTGCCTTGAGGCCATTGCGTCAGGTGGCGAAGTAAGTTCTCCTGTACTTGTCTAAAATGTCACATAAAATATCATTTTCAATTGTTCGGCTGATTTCCTTTGTAGAACAGTCTTGTGCTTCAATTGGTATCCATGTTAATCATTAGAAGCTGTTGCCGGGATAAGTATTAATGATCTCATTTGTTGTCAAGGTTACTACAGATTTTTTTTTGTTAGGATCATGATATTTATTATTTTATTACTTTAGAACGAGTTAAACATGTGATTTGAAGTGATCAATGATAAATAGTATCATTACAATCATTGACATGATTACTAAGTATTCATTAAAAGTGAAAATTAGTGCAAGTGGATCCAACACTGTACTGTAGAACCTAATGTATTTATTTTTTTGGATGAAAACTGCATCAACTTTTTCAAGTTACAATGTTCAAGAGCTTTACAAGCTTCATAATTTCATAAGCTAGTGAAGAAAGTAAAGTCTGTGCTCTACTTTATAATAATTAGTTACATGAATTGGGCCATCGCAGGTAACCAGTCAAAAAGTCTTTTCAATTAATTTTTTATCTGGTTATGTGTTTGGGGCCTCTTAAATCAGGGATTTACTTTTCCTTACTCTTTTAATTTAGTTTCTTTAAACCCACTTCTTGGGTTTTTATATATTTGCATTACTGCATTTTTGTACAATGATTATTTTTACTGAAGTTTTACTTCAATTTTCACTTGATTTTTTAGTTGGTGTGAATTCGCTAAAAGTCAGAAATTAGGGCAATGACTGCACCTAACATCGTTGTCAAATCATGAATCATATTGTGTTCGAAAATCCACGTATTGTGCATTGTAAGATACAGAAAGAAATGCAAACAACAATAATTACATATCAAAACATATAGAGAACTCAGGTAATTGGACAATAAAGTTTACTAGCTTAAGTCTAATGTTTAATTATTCAAGAAAGCATAGAAACAAACATTAACTATTCAAGTTATAGTTTGAAG
Source organism: Panax stipuleanatus (assembly GCA_020205555.1). Classification (NCBI taxonomy): domain Eukaryota; kingdom Viridiplantae; phylum Streptophyta; class Magnoliopsida; order Apiales; family Araliaceae; genus Panax; species Panax stipuleanatus. Next base: position 17,335,345 of record CM035126.1, on the reverse strand, counting down.
ACTCTAAAATAAAGGGAGAGGCTTAATCAATAGTCAATATTAGTCAAGTAATATCTCTATAAAGAAACAGGAGAAAAATTTAACTAGCCTTTAACTTTTTAAGTATTAAACTGAAAGTGATATTAAGCCTCAAACCGCATATTGGAGGGAGAAAAAATGAACTCCAATCTATGAGAAATGTGAGAAAGAGACATACGAAAAAGAAAGTGGAAGCAAAGTCTTTATATGAAGATAAGACCCTAGAAAGTATTTTAAGGCTTATTATCTTCTTTTGCTGAAAGAAAAAAGATTTTAGTGTGTTGTTTAACTCTTATCAGGTCCGTCTCTAACTGGAAACTGTATCTTAAATCTTATAGTGGTTCATAGTATCATAAGATACGACTCACTTTAGATACATTACCAATATTGTATCAAATTCTTCCTGTATATCGCGTATTATAAGATACTCACAACTACGGTGCCTAGGTAGGCAAATTAGGTCATTCCGTCTCAATTCCCACATTGTCTTCTGCACACTGTATTGCTGAAGTGATTCGATTACTTATAATAGAATCCGAAATTAATGGGTTCTCAAGTTAATGAGCTACATTATACAAAATGGAGCATGCAACATTGGGCAACTTTCTCAATTTTTTAGTGTTCATTATATACAAAATGCAACTTTTTGACGTGTTCTTTTATTTTCGCAACAATTTTCTTTATCTGCAGGGTTCATATATTCATTCAGCCTACAGTGAGTCGCATTGTAAGCAGGTAACAGCTGATGATTTCGAATGATTTTGACTTTAAATGTCTGTGTTGGAGCAACATTAGTTAGAAACCTGTTTGTTACCTGGCTTAGGCTTGCTCTAAATCATAATTGGTGGCCTTAATAATGGTCTCTGTTCAGCCTGACACAGTTTCTTTTTTTAGAATTTTATTTAATATCAAACAGTGTTATTGTGCATGAGAGTAATTTATACTTATGTCCACGTCATAATTTAGTGTTAGAATTATAGAGGAACTCTTAATGGAGCACTGAGAAAATAAAACAGAACCGTTCACTTGACACTAGTTAAAAAGTTGAAGCATGTACTAATGTGTCTTTTGATTAAAATTATCAAATATTTCCTTTTGCCTAAAAGTTTCCATGAAGTATAGAAAATAAAATTTTCAATCTTTTGCCTTTTACCATCATAAATTCCTTAGTTTATAATCCAGTTAAATTTCTTATAGAACACTTCAGAACTATACTTCATTATGAGAAGGAGATCTCACTTCTCTAAAATTGATCTTTAAGATTCTGTAGAGAAACGTTTATCTTGTTATCAATTGATGTGAATTGTATATCATTTTCACATCTTCAATTTTTCCTGTGATAATTGTGAAGCTCCATATTCTGCAGCTCCCTCTGCCAGAACCTATTGGCTCACTGAGCCAAAGTAACATAGGGTATCAGTATCACTACCTTTTAATATCCGCTAGGTATACTGGAATCTTAACCAAAAAAATAAAATAAAATCTGTATCCCAAAATTAGCAAGGATACTAGAATCTTATGATTAACTGATTTTGTAAACCAGAGCTGTCAGGATTCTGCTATGCGTGTGATATTGGTACATACAACCTATATGGTGACGAGCACAACTCAATCTGATTGTCCTTTCTTCCATCCATAATTTGGACCAGTTACTAAATTTTTGTTGTGCCTTGTTGAAGCCAGTAATCTCTAATGATTCATCTTGGTGTTGGACCAGTACTTGAGGTCATATTTAGATCATCATCTCTTTCTCATTTTACTGTATTTATCTTGGTTTGTTGAAACATGGTTTTTGTAGGCTTAAATATATATGCAATAAGGAAGGAATGAAGGCAAGTTCAATTGCACTTACTGCACTTGCAGAGTATACCGGTGAGTAGTATTGCCTCTAGAAATTGCTTTCCTCTAAATCAGTGTTTCTGGTAAGCTTACAGAAATTCTAGAAAAACCAAAAATATCGAAGCACACTTCAAGCAAAAGATGATATACTAAAGTAATACTGCCATCCAAATTCTCTGAAGTTAACATTGAAACGAATCAGTATAACTTGCGTGTTGACTTGAACTTAACTGGATGATGGCTCGACTTGCGAGCTTAATGAGCCGAGCTTGGTGAAAAACTGAACATTTTACACTAGATACATAGAAGAATCGAGTTTGAGTCATGGGGCACTGCTCAAAAACACGCGAGTCAGCTCTGCGAGTCGGCTCTAGATGAACTTCACTTGTTTAGGTTTGTACAGTTACCGTTAGGCTCTCATTAATGTGATATATATGCAAATTATATATATATATATATATATTATACAATATTTAATAAAATTTTATTTGACAGTCAGATGATACAAGTAGTAATTTGGTTAGCTGCTTTTGGCGCTTACAGTGGATTTATTTACTCATTAAAAAATATTTTTGAAAAGGAATTTCATGTGAAGTACTTGCGCATGAGCCGAGACTCCTTTATCAAATTATCGAGTAAAGTTGAGTTGGCAGCGAGCACCATTAATTTATAAGTAGTTGAGCCTGGACATGTTAAGCCTTACACAAACCGTAGTATATTTATAGTAATGCTCGTAGTTACCGTCAAGTGGCTTTGTTTCTTAAAGCTTGGATATATATTACTGTCTGATTGGAAGTTTGTTTTAATAATTTATGTTTGTTAATCACTGAGAAACCAGATGTGTAAGATAGAATATTCAGAGCTTTACAACACCCTTTATGGTGCTGGTCCTGCTGGATGTATAGGACTTCTGGTTTGTGAAAAAATGAGCATGGCTATTCTATGCATTATTATAATAAGTTGTAACATTTTGTTTGCTATGTAACTTTAAAAATTGCTTCAGTCTTTAAGAACTTATTTTTCCTTTTCTTTTCCAGAATGTGACATACGCTCATGCTTGAACACTCTTCAGTTCCTTAACATGAAGAAGGAAACTCTCAATGTGGTATGCTATAGACATAATCCTGTTCTTTAATATTATTTGTTAACAAATAAATTCCTTTAGATGAAGGAAGAGGTTAGGCAGGTCTCCACAGTCAGGTAGCTTATATTGTTTGTCATAATGGGGAACAAATAACATGCTAATGAGAATGGAAATTAGTTTTCCAGGATTGCCCTATCTGAAGTGTAAAGAAAATAAGTAATCCTTGTGCTACAACACTACTGCTTACTCTGTTTCTATCAAGATTAACCTCCTATGCAGAGTGATATACTGGTGGCTTTAGAAGTTCTTGAGAAAACTCACTGGGACATTCTGACCGGAAACAATTTGTACTTGAGAAAAATTCTTAGTTAAAATGTGTGGTGAGAACTGATTAGAAAGTGTTTGGATGAATGTGATATTGTAACAGCAAAAGAAAAAAAAACTGGATTGTATTTTTGTCAGTCGTCACTCTTAAGGACTTTGAGCATATTAGGAAAAGGAAGCTGCTCCACTTATATGTGTTAAGCTCGACTTGGTTATGGGTCATGAATGTTTTTTCTAGTAGATCAATAGTCACATTTGAACTGATATTTGAGGCATACGGAGATGGCTATTTGAAAAACATACTTTTTGAGGAATTAATTTCAGCAACCTACGATTAACACATGCCCAAACTCTTTGAATTTTAAAAAATCTACCGACAGTATTTTTGACAGAATGAATTTTTAACCCTGGAGTCTGCAGAAAATGTCAGTTATGAACCCATAAATGTTAGGGGAATTCTGAAGTTACCATCTGATATTAAATTAAGGGCTGTAAAAAACCATTTGATTAGGTTTTTATTTCCTATTAACTTTTCTTGCGCCAATTAAATTGATGAGAATGTTTTATTGGCTATTAGATGGAGATAAGTACTCAAGTGGTTGGTCGGAAGGACACGACAAAGAGTTTTTTTGACATATGGAAAGAGGTAATGAGTGGAAGCTGTATGAGCCCTCATCAACTTCATATTTCACTGCTAGCATCCTTAATTTGTAGTCAAAATTTTCTTTTCTTCTAAAGATTTTTCAGAAGAGAAGAGTGAAGCGGGAAAGGAAATCTTTTAATGGCTCCAAGAACATGCTGAATGAATTTGAATTTCTGCACTCTGTCATATCTAATCGGTATGTGGGGAATTTAGTGACACATTTTTTTTATTTCATTTTTCAAGTACTGGGTTGTTTATCTAAATTGTTAACTGACTATCCAGGGGAGACTACGACTTAATCTTAGATGGGATCCATGAGAATATGTTGCAGCTCCACTATCATGATCCAGTGATGCAAAAGACTGTATGTCTTGATCATAAACACTTTTGCCCAACTTGTGATTGCATTCCAATATCTGTAGTAGCATTAATTGAATCTGTTATTGACTTGATATATGTCTAACATTTATGCTACTTAAAGGTCAAGTGCTTGCAAAGTCTTGGGGTTTCTGATATAATTCATCAATATATTATGCGTACACAGAAGATGTCCCTGCAAGGTAAGGAATCTATCATCTGGAAATGCTTGCATTTCGAAACACTATGGGATTATTCAAGTTAAATTCGCTATTATTATTGCAGTTTATCAACCTGCTATTGTCATTTCTATACACGGTCTGATAGCTCAAGTTGAAAAACCAAATATTGAATGGCCAAAGTCATTTCAGAGGTACATTAAGATTGACTCTATGTTTGTTGTAGAAAAATCATTCCATCTTATTGTTGTGTTGTTTGTAAACGTACAGATACCGAACTACATTAATGGAAAAGGTGGACATATTACATTCCTGGCACAACAAAATATCACCATACATCTCAAGGCATCTATCAACTAAATCATTTGTGGAAGACTCAATTTCCTTACTATTGCATATTTTATCACCACCTACTCTAAGGCCGGTAATTTACTTATCTCCTGTCTTCATCTGGTGACACATTTGTTTCTTTTATATCTCTACTTTCATAATGATCAATGATGTAACAATGCTATTTGTGTTTGTACCTCGTTTCTCCTTAATAAGTCAAAATCCACTAGGCACCAATCCGATGGAATAAGCAATTCTTTAGTGTGATTGATTTCGTACATATAAAGGTCTTGTGAGCTCAGCTCCTTGCTGCAATCTCCGGTTTATACCCACCTGGGCAAGGGCTAACGATTGAGTTGAAAAAGGTCTGATGAAAAGAATCCCTGTTAAGTTCATTAACAAACTCATTTTGGCAAGATTCAAAAGGGAAGATCAATCCCAAAGTTGTTTTGACTTCAGGACAAAAAGAGAGTAAAGGAAACGAGAGGAGAGTGGTGTATCCATTCTTTTTTAAGAGGAATTTGTCGGAATGACTACATCCCATGATTGGCCATCACCCAACAACAACAAACTGCGTCCCGCCTAGTTTCTTTGATGCAAAATCTTCTCTTATTCTGGTTTAAGAGGAATTTGTATAACTTCCTTGTGGCACATGGGCGTCCTTTTTGTTTGTCCCATGGTCTATCTATAATCTTATTGTGGCAAACTATAGTAAATACTTATTTTACATATTTGTGAAAAGAGAATTCGGAGATTGTGTTCTTTGTGGATGTATCACTGCATTATGGATCAGCATTTAGAATTCAACTCCTAGACAAATACCTCCATCACCAGGCACCTGCATTTGAGATCATCTGGGATTTTGTTAACCATTTAATCGACATCAAAGAAAGCTTGATTTAAATGAAAATTTTCATGAAAATATACTTTCGACAACTTTTAATTTATATGTACTTTTAAACCTCAGTTGGGAAAGCTTTGGTATTGTCAATGGAGAGGAAACCTGGACATAGTAATTTATTATATTTTAAGAGCATCAATAACAACCTTAAATCTGATCAAATTGTATCTGATGTGTAGAAATGTAGTTGATGTATGATTATTGTCCTTTAATTTATTAGAATATAGGAAAGTACAACTAATTCCATGGTTTGATCTGCTACCCATTCTACCTTTCAGCTATAAATACTCTCTCTCCTTTTCTCTCTCTCTCTCTCTCCTGCTCCTCACATAAAAGAGTGGCTGCGAATCATGTTCCTGATATTTTGAAATGGTTGTTGTCTTTGCTCAGGTGGCATTGCATTTACTGTCGGAGAAAGAGAAGAAGGATCTGATTCAGCTAGTGAATACAATGGTTTCCTATTCCATAACATATAAGAACATAAAATCCGATCATTTACCCATTAACCTGAGACAGGAAGTTGCTATTGATGCATCAGTGCTTTCATTTGATCCCTCAGTTGGCGACCTTATAAACTTTAAGGTAATTGTTTTTGGTTTAGCTGATCATATTTGAATTATAGTTTATTATCTTGCTAAATCCTTTCCTTTATGTTAATCAGGGATATAGATCTAGTCATTTTGTTCTGGCTTCAGCTGTGAAGCAGGTCTTGGTTCATGAGGTAAGTGATGCAAATCTTTATTTCTTTAGAATTTTGTTGTGTTTTCACTAATTCATATTTGCTTTGAGGATTTTGTGGGCGTAGAAAATTAGTGTGTAGTTGATTTACTTGCATTTGTTTTCTCTTCTTATAATGCATCGTTGACGCGTATAATTATACCTTCTTTACATACTAAAACAAAGTCGCAACTCAAATTTCTTGGACATATTTAGGATGAGTGGGTAACAAGCATTTTACACGTTAAGTTAAAAAAGTATGAAAATGTATTGGATCGTGATACACACACATTGAACTTGTTATGTTTGTGCTTCTTCGTAATCTGCATTGCAGGTATACTTCGATGTTCTAAGACAGTGATTACTGATACATTATAAGTGACAGTATTCCATACTATAAAATGTGGTTTTCTTCGGAAACCCACCAAAAGACTAACATGGTTTGGATATTTTTTGCTTATGTGAATGAGAAATCCTACAAGTCATAAGTACGGACAACTATTAGATTACGTTGGTTGTAGGGTAGGCCTGTAAACGGATATTTTAGGATGCGGATACAGGTATATCCGTATCTGAAATAAAAATTTAATATCGTATCCGATTGATATGCAACATGAAATATTTGTATTCGTATGCGATCTGTTTTGTACAAATATAATATGGACAAATATATCAAATATTCGCATATGTTCAAAATAAATATTTAGAAGTTTCCATTTTGTTCAAAACTTCTTGCACAATGTTAAATTAATAACAAAAAAAATGCGTACTTAATCAAATAAAATTGTAATTGATGTACAATCAACCAAATAAAATAATAAAACTAAATATAATATTCATGTCATTTTATTTTTTATCGTATAAAGGATGTGTAATCAATTGATGTTAATGCTTTGTTATATTGTATATCACTATTAAATGAGAGATTTATACATGTAGATGTATGTGTGTGTATTGATATTAGGGAGATGCATATTAACGGATACAAATATGCATATATCTGTATTCGTATTCGCTTTGAACAGATAAGAAACGGATAATATTCACTTTGATACGGATACGAATAATATCCGCTTTGACACGAATATGGATACTAATTTTCGAAGCGAATATTAGATATTTCGGACTCCATTTACAACCCTATTGTAGGGTGACAGTGCCATGTAGAGAGTGAAACACTTTTAAGTAGTATGGTTTTTTAATGTTAATTGTGCATTGTTTGTATTTTTCTTCTCAACGATTGTGTTGATGCACAAACGTACTAAGTGCCTAAATAAGCAAACAATGTAGCATCACTAACTTGGCTGAGAAAATAAAAGAGTATAGGTATAAAAATTTCAAAGTGTTTAGGGGAAAAGATAGCAAATTATTGTCCATGTTACGACTCCAATTTCTTCATATATGTTTGGTTGATTTGTGTGCCACTATGTGAATTCAGTTTTTAGCAGCACGTAACTGATATTTTTGTGCACCGACTGACACTAAAGGTGGAAAAGCAAAAAATTCTGCAAGCGGGTATGAATAGATGTATGCATCTTACTGATGTGTGCAAGGAGAATGAAGCTTTGGCAAGGGATAAAAATGGTAGAGCTCTATCATCCAAATCTGATTCTGCATCTGCTGCCGCCAAGAAGATGATAAATCCGTCGTCAACCCCTAGGCCTGTCTCATCGACCTCAGCATCTTGTAAAAAAACCACAGATGAAGTTAAGCTAAGATCTACTACTGGAGATACAAAGAAGACTTCTAAAGGGTCCTACAATTTCTTTGAAAGGTATAATAATCAGGATTGTATGTTTAATCTGAGTTATTGCTCTTTGGTATAATCAGGATTACATATATGTATATATATATATAATTCTTGATTGAATATACAAGAATCAAGATATTCTGGATGACTATAATTAATTCATGAATAATGTTTTTGTAGTAGTATAATTTGTAAAGTGTTGTTTTAAATTTTTTTACAAGTCGTTGCTTTTAGCTCATGATTACGAGATCTCATGGCTTTTAAACCAGGTTTAGAAAGGTGAGCAGCAATGGTTCTCAAAGTACAGACACTGTTGTACAAATTCCGGCGACAATGGAGAGAGACTCGCGTCCTTTACTTTTTAAATTTAATGAGGTACGCCTATGCGAAACAAAAGATAACACACAGATGCAGCAAGCAAACAACAACATTATATGATGATGCATCATATAGTTAGTTTTTAGGCATCAAGCAGTAGTTGCCATTTCGACGCTGTCAACATGTAAAACATTGATCATTCGTCGTAACATTTTATGCAGGGTTTCACAAATGCGGTTAAAAGGCCTGTGCGAATGCGAGAGTTTCTATCATGATTTGAAGGTGCGGTTTTCAGTTCACAAGATACTTGCTATATATATTCTTTTAGTTTTCCTCAAGTTTGCTAGACAAACCATGTAATATTCTAAGTGCCTTCTCACTTTCAATATGGTAATTTATAAGGTTCTCTTCAATGATTGTGTCAAAAAATTACACCAAGCAATGATATGCAGAAGTACAAGAAAATAACTCTTCCACTTTGATGACAAAGTTGGGGGGGGGGGGGTAGTATTTTACCAACCATTTAGTTGTGACCATCAAATCTATCAGCTCAGTCTTGTATGTACCAGTTAAATTGGCTTACATGACTATCTAGCTAGGATTAAATTCACTTAGAAATGCATACTATGTCTGAAAAGAAATTCCAGTATACAAAAGCTAGGGCTCCAGAAAATTACTGTATCCATAACTGTAAAGACCACAACAACATGCTAAATTTGACATAATAGATACCATCCAAATACCTATGTAGGATTTTCCCTAATTTATGCTCTCTTTAGGTCGAAGCTCAATGCCCTCAACTATAAGACCACACTTTCAGTTAAGCAACTTGGACTCGATTAATGCCATCTCCACTTCACCATCTCCTTGATCGTTGTAGAACTCCCCAAGTTCAATCTCCATCCATCCATCAGTTCTCTTTCGTGGAATCCTGGCATTTTCTTCGGGTACTGGTCTGCCCATATATCCAAATATTCTACGGTCACGTTTAATTCTTGGTGATGTTAGGTACACAGGGCTGGTCTCATTTTCTGCCCAGTCTGCTCTTTCGCCGATAAATTGAACGAATGACTACTGCATACTCCAATCCATAGCATTTCTCTTTAATTTTGTAGACAAGGTAAGCTGCATAAGTAGTCCTTCTGAGACAGCATATGCGTAGCCATCTTCACTCGAATCTCAAGCCAACATACAGAGAGAAGCTCAGCCACCTCTGAAAATCTGTAAAGAAATTAGATATGAACATCCAATCCAATCAAAGGGGAGAGAAGATTTTTGGGGGAGAAATGGGGGGATACCTTGATTCTGGTATACATATCCATCTCCAGTGTTTTGGAGTATCCTTCCATGCAATTGAAAGCTCCCTTGCATGCACCATATAACATTTCTGCCCATGGTTGTTTAGCTTAAAACTCTGTAGAGCAAGAGCAACCATTCCAATAGTTCTGTTATGAAGGAGACTTTGCATGTCTAACAGCACTACACAGCTAGCTAAATATTGATAAACTTTTATCCTCGGGATAGGATACTCCCAAACTTCAAGATTAAAGAGTGAATGCTAGTAAGAGCACTGTAATCAATTAAATCCTCGTGAGAAGCTGCATATATTAGACCAGGTACAGAATGCAAGGAGGAATCAAGCTAATGAAAAGTGCCGCACCCCAAAAAAAGAAGAATAGTAACTTTCAATATGGGATCAAAAGCTCTCTTCTATAACTTTAACGCCACAATATTCTCAAGTTTGTGGCATTTTGATTTGATTGTAATGCCACTAGTTGCTGATACATTGTTGTACAACTCGCATACTGGCATATTGCAGATAATAGAAGGCTAGATTTTGATATATGGTTCTCTGTAAATGACAAAGCAACCCCCTCAATGACTTAAACTGAAATGCAATAACAATTACTCCATGTGATATGTTTGGTAACTTAATTCCAAGCCTTGGAATTGAGTGTCAAATTCTAACTACATTTCAATTCTTTGGAATTAAACATGGGATTGAGTTGTCAATTCCAAAGCATGGGATTGAGTTGTCAAACACAGTTTAAATAAATTTCGCTCTACTGGATGAAAACAAAATATTTTTCAATTAGCACAAGCTCGGAATTATGTTATACAGAGCTATCTTATAAACCAAAGCTTCTGTCTAATTAAAATTGACTATTTGCAAATCCCTGCAACTTCACTTAAAGCAATAAAAGTGGGAAAGGAGCCAAAGAATATGCAAACAGTATAATGTAAGCCAATTTTCTATACACCACTCCCCAGACTACTCATGAAAAGTAGGTCAGAATATGATCATGCGGCATGGGTACCTCAGTAAACTATTACTGAGAAAACATATATAACGACCTGAATTCATTTTAGATATTGATTGATTGAGTTATGTGCGGTAACTAATTAGAAACAAAACACTTTAAAAAGAAATGCACAACAACTCCCCAACCAAAAGTGAATATATCTTATGGTAACTTAAGAACATTCTGACGAAAACAAATACACACAGAACCTCATCCCCTACCACCTTGGTCTGTAATTGGATAAAAGAAAATAAGATGTACAAGATATCATATTAGCATAAGATATTAGCATAACCCATCAAGGTAACCTGAAATATCAGCCCAACCAGTGAAATGTGGAGGCACCATGCATGAAGCCAACTCATAAACAATACTAGGAGTCAGTGGCGAAGCCACATGCAACTTGTGGGGTCAATCGACGAAATTTTTTTTGCTTTATACTGTAAGGTAAATTTTAAAAATTTTAAGTATTATATATAAATTGATCCCACTAAAATTATATAAATTTTCTATTATATGGGTTCAAATTAAAAATTTATAACTTTGTCAATCAAATTTTAACCACATATGACTATATCCTCTCAATATATGTATCTCTCTCTATAATATTTTAAATTAAATAATAATCTAATTTATATTATTTTTAAAAATAAACAATAAATTACTTATTTATAAATAGTTGTGATTAAAAAAGTCTATTATGAGAAAATATAGTGTATATATACCGTATATTATTACTTATTATATTTTCATTGTAATATAGTGTATATATATATATATATATGTGACCCGAAAGTATAAAGTATTAAAAAAAATTGGCTCGGAGACGCTGCCTCTGAACCCCCGACAAATTATTTGTAGCTCAATAATAATTTCGATCCCACTGCTAGGAGTGGAGGGGCCATGTAAACTGGTTTCCCAACCAAGACCCATGTAAAATACTCCTGTCCAGAATTGATAGTATCATTTGATTTGTTAAACTATAATTTATTATTACCATTAATAGTATTTTTTTAATGACATTAGGGTTTGCCCAAGACCCACTTCGACATAATCTTCTCAACAATATATTTTAAATTTAAAGACTAAAATTGTTATTGGGAAAAGATAATGAAAAGAAAATATATTGGACAAACATTTTCTCACAAATCATAGCAAACACATCTTCAGTACTCAACTATAATTTCCACATCAATATAAACATCTAAACACACATTTCCACACATTTATGCAAATATCAAGAGAGAAATTCTCTAGGTTCCACAAAAAAATCTAATTTGTCACCAAAAAAAAGGGGGTGCAGTTCTAGTGTTATTAGTATAAAATAACGCAATGTCCTCGCTTCTTTTGTAATCTTATCATACCACACTACTAAATTAACCATTTATTATTTTTTACGGGTAAATTTTGTGAAATTTATTATTTTTGTGGAACGATGAGTATTCTGAGATAGAAAAATATCACTACCACCTTACCCAATAATCAGTATAAAATTGTTGTGAGCATGGGCACATGAAGGGCTAATCAGTCATTAACTACAAGCAAGTGGCAAGAAATACAAGAAGCTAATTAACAGAAATAACTAATCGGAAGCTGAGCTGGAAATGGTGGAAGCTAAATAAGAATTAAGAGGGAAAATACATTTCAAATATAGGAGGGAAAGTTGGGTAATATGACAGCTGTAATAGAATAGATGGTGAACTTGTATAAATAAGAAAGGCTGTATAGAGGAGGGTTATCTTTTTGGAATATATCAATACTTCTGTAATCTTTTGTCTAAACAATCAATACAATTCTTTTCTGCCATTTCTAAGTCTTCCATCTTTTCTATTTTTCATTCTGTATTCATTTTCTTAAGTGGGTGAATCTGAATTCACAACATTTCGTATCAAAGCTCTCTATCCTTGGCCCTAAATTCAGAATTTTTTTCCAATTTTTCTGTCTCAAACCTCTGTTCTTTCTTAAATTTTACCAAAGCTACAAACTAGTGGATCGATTACACAATAATGGCGACAGGAACTAGATCGAAGGATGCATTGGAAGAAAGTATTAAGAACACAGATTTCCAAGTTCAAGAGCTTATGAACAGCCATTACCATCTGCAACAAACAGTGGACGAACTGGGAATTGGTTTCAAAAATGTGCAAAGCACAATAGAGTTGATGATGACGCAATTCCAGCAGGTTATCAAAGGTAAAGATTCTGAACCTGGAAACATTAATGATCCTGTGAAAGAAATGGTTCAAACTGATGGGAGAAATGGGGAAAATGGGGGTCAAAGAAGTTTTCACCCTAGATTTGAGTTTCCAGTTTTTAATGGATTAGATATCAAAAATTGGGTAATGAAGTGTGACTATTTTTTCCAATTCCACCCTATGAATGACATACTAAGATTGAGAAGTGTTGCCTTGCATCTTGAAGGTGACGCAGAATCTTGGTTTTTAGCCTACTTTAAAAGTAACCCAAATGTATCTTGGAAACAATTCATAGAGGATATCGAAACCAGATTTGGGGATTGTATTGCTAGCAATGCCTTAGCTAAATTCAATAGGTTACAACAGAATACAACAGTAACCCATTATCAGAAAAGGTTTGAATATCTTAGAGCCTTAGTGCAGGTGGAAAATCCAGGATTAGACGAGGCATACTTTGTAAAATGTTTTGTGGGGGGATTAAAGGAAGAAATTGGTGGATTTGTGGGACTACTTAAGCCTAAGAAATTACCTGAAGCCATAGCCGCTGCTAGAGTCCAAGAAATGACAGTAGAAGCCATTTACAAAAGAAACAGACCTATACCACAATTTCATAAAACTTTGGCCAACAATGGGGAAAACCACTCAGTTGAGTTCCACAATAGAGATCCTAAACAAAAACTTCACGGAAATGGGGAGACTCAAGTGGGATTTCATAAGGACAATCTGGGCACTCATGTTAAAAAGTTGACATTTGGTGAAATGCAAGCAAGGAAAGAGTAGGGACTATGTTTCAATTGTGATGAGTTGTTCACAAGAGGTCATAGATGCAAATTCATACAACTGTACTTGATAACTGGGGATGAGGAATGGGAAGAAGAAGACAGTAATGAAACTGATGACACAGAAACAGTACATATGGAGGAACCCCAACCAGAAACGAAAATGGCTATCTCCATACATGCTCTAAATGGTAGTTCCTCAGAAACTACCTTAAGGATTAAAGCTGCTGTACAAGGTAAACAAATTACTATCCTCATTGACACCGTAAGCACACATAATTTTTTGAATAGTGAAACAGCCGAAAAATTACATTGTACAAAGGAGGTAGACAAACCTATGCAAGTATGTGTGGCTGATGGATATAAAATGATTTGTAATGAGAGGTGTAAGAAATTTGAATGGATAACACAGGGTCACAAATTCTGCACTGATATGAGATTGATTCCTCTTAAAGGTTGTGATGCTGTCTTGGGGGTACAATGGCTAAAGACATTGGGAGATTGTATGTTCAACTTTAATACCTTGACTCTAAGTTTTTCTGTGGAAAAACAACAAATCATGTTAAAAGGGTCTAAGGATGGCCATAACAGTTCTGTAGCTATGATAACTGCAGTTAGTCTACAAGAGGCTTGGAGGAAGGATCAATTATCTATGTTGGCTTATGTCTGTGCTTCACAGGTCCAGGAAACTAAATCTCAGCAAACTCCCCTTCAAATCCAACAAGTCTTGCATACTTTTGAGGATGTTTTTCAAGAGCCCAAGACTCTGCCACCTCAGAGGGACTTTGATCATAAGATTCCAGTGAAAACAGGTTCCGACCCATTTACAATTCGACCATACAGGTATCCTCATGTCCAGAAAACTGAGATTGAAAAAATAGTCAAGGAAATGTTATCAGCCGGAATCATACAACCCAGCCAAAGCCCTTTTGCCTCTCCAGTTCTGTTAGTAAAGAAAAAAGATGGTTCATGGAGATTTTGTGTAGACTATAGAGAATTGAACAAAATTACAATCAAAGATAAATTTCCTATTCCCATCATTGAAGAACTGTTGGATGAGCTTAAAGGATCTAGAATTTATTCAAAGCTGGATTTAAGGGCTGGTTATCATCAAATAAGAATGAGCTCAGATAATGTTTCTAAAACAGCCTTTAGAACACATATAGGCCACTATGAGTTCTTGGTTATGCCTTTTGGTCTCACAAACGCTCCAGCCTCATTCCAAGCTCTCATGAACAAGGTGTTTTCTGCACATTTGCGGAAATTCATTTTAGTCTTCTTTGATGACATATTAGTCTATAGTGCAGATTTGTTTTCCCATGTTCAGCATTTGGAAATGACATTAGCATTATTGAGACAACATACTCTATTTGCCAAGATGTCCAAGTGCTCATTTGCTCAAAACAAAGTAGAGTATTTGGGGCATATCATTACTGCTGAAGGAGTTGCTGCAGATCCATCAAAGATATCGTGCATGCTTCAGTGGCCTCAACCTACAACTGTTAAAGATCTTAGGGGATTTCTTGGGTTGACTGGATACTATAGAAGGTTCATTAGGGGATATGGAGAAATTGCTCGACCACTAACTGCCATGTTGCAAAAGGATAAATTTTTGTGGTCTGATGAAGCAACTACAGCCTTTACCAGATTAAAGGAAGCTATGAGTTCGACTGAGGTATTAGCTTTACCGGATTTCACTCAAACATTTGTAATTGAAACTGATGCTAGTTCCAATGGTATTGGGGCTGTTTTGATGTAAGGAGGGAAACCATTGGCTTTTTTAAGCAAGGCTTTAGCCCCCAAACATTTAGGGTTATCTGTGTATGAGAAAGAACTCCTAGCTATTCTGCAAGCAATTACCAAATGGAGATCTTACTTAATTGGGGCCCATTTTATTATTAAGACTGATCATCAAAGCTTGAAATTTTTTATGGAACAACGGTTATCCACTTTTTTGCAGCAAAAATGGTTAAGTAAAATGTTAGGTTATGACTATGAAATAACCTATAAAAAGGCACAGAAAATGTAGTAGCTGATGCCCTTTCTCGACGAATTTGGGAGGAGCAATCCACTCAAGCAATGGCCATCACTGGTGTAGTTCCTACTTGGGTACAGGACATTATCAATTCATATGCAGATGAAGACCGAGTCCAGTCAATCATACAACAGTTAACTGTGTCTCAAGGAAGTGTGCCTCATTACACTTTTTCAAAGGGAATTTTGAGATACAAAGGGCTGATTTATGTGGGTTCCCAAACCAATCTCAGAAAAACTATTTTCTTAGTTTTTCACGAAAGCTCTATAGGAGGTCATTCTGGAATTCAAGCAACTGTCAAGAAATTACGAGCTTATTTTGTATGGGATACCATTGCAGCAGATATTAAAATGTGGGTACAGGAATGTGAAGTTTGCCAACACCACAAGACGGAGAGTGTGTCTTATCTAGGATTGCTACAACCATTAGAATTACCTCATAAGCCTTGGACTGACATTTCCATGGACTTTATTGAAGGGTTGCCTAATTCAGAAGAACGAACAGTTATTTTAGTCATTATTGACAGATTTTCTAAGTTTGCTCACTTTATTGGGTTACACCATCCATTTACTGCTAGTACAATAGCACGGGTATTCATTGATAACATTTATAGCATACATGGCTTACCCCAGAATATAGTCACTGACATGGATAAAATTTTCGTGAGCTTATTTTGGCAAACACTGTTTAAACATTTGGGAGTGAAGTTGTGCTTGAGTTCAGCCTATCATCCTCAGTCGGATGGCCAAACTGAACGACTGAATCGCTGCTTAGAATGCTATTTGAGGTGTATGTGCAGTGATCATCCGAAGAAATGGTGGTCTTGGTTAAGCTTGGCTCAATGGTGGTACAACACTAACTATCATACCGCTCTACAGTGTACTCCTTTCCAAGCTCTTTTTGGCATATCTCCACCTCATTTGAATTTCCACCAGATTGAATCCTCTAGACTTCCAGCCGTGGATACTTTTATCAGAGACCGAAGTGGAATTTTGGCTGATTTAAGAGATAAGCTACTCCAAGTTCAAGTGAGAATGAAAAACTATACAGACCAACATCGAACTGAAAGAAAGTTTGAAGTAGGTGATTGGGTTTTTCTTAAACTTCAGCCATACAAACAATCTACTTTAGCTCAGCGATCTTCCTTCAAGTTGGCCCCAAGATATTATGGTCCTTATGCAGTATTGGAAAAAATTGGGCAGGTGGCTTATAAACTAGACCTTCCCAGCCATGCTCAAATCCACAATGTATTCCATATGTCTTTACTTAAAAAACATATTGGCTCTCACGCACGAGTGTCGCCATCACTACCACCTTTGGCTGTTGATGGAAGGCCAAAAATTGTTCCTTGTGCTATCATAGACAGGAGAGTGGTAAAATTTCATAATCTGCCTAAAGTGGAGTACCTCATTCATTGGGCTAACAGTAATGTGGAGGATGCTTCATGGGAAGATGCTCAACAAATGGTGAATCAATTTCCAGACTTCAATTTTAATCCTTGAGGGCAAGGATGGTTTGAAGAGCAGGGTAATGTTGTGAGCATGGGCACATGAAGGGCTAACCAGTTATTAACTACAAGCAAGTGGCAAGAAGTACAAGAAGCTAATTAACAGAAATAACTAATTGGAAGCTGAGCTGGAAATGGTAGAAGTTAAATAAGAATTAAAAGGGAAAATACATTTCAAATATAGGAGGGAAAGTTGGGTAATATGACAGTTGTAATAGAATAGATGGTGAGCTTGTATAAATAAGAAAGGCTGTATAGAGGAGGGTTATCTTTTTGGAATATATCAATACTTCTGTAATCTTTTGTCTAAACAATCAATACAATTCTTTTCTGTCATTTCTAAGCCTTCCATCTTTTCTATTTTTCATTCTGTATTCATTTTCTTAAGTGGGTGAATCTGAATTCACAACAAAAATCGGATTATGTAATTCTATTTACCAATTTTCCGTCATCAAGGAGGATATGAGAGTCGGAAAGGAGGAAATAGAGTTGCTTTTTAGTGGCGTAGGTCACCGGAGAGACGGATCTGGCGATTATCTCCGGATAATCGGACGGCAGGAATTTCTCCCAGACTGCATCATAATCGGCGGCGCCTTAAAAAACCACGAAATTGCCGACGCTCTGCACACATCCCAAGGCGACGTGAGCGATAAAATGGTTGATATGCAACCCTCCGGCAGTACCGAGATGTTATTTACCACCCCATCTTCTTCCTCCATTTCTCTCTCTCTATCTCCGTGTTTCTGTTGCTCACTCTGGCCTATAACAGAACAGCTATATATAGAGCAACTTTTTGTGAATGTACATTAATATCCTCAAAAGAAAGTGTTGATGTTACTAACGGTTGTTTGACAAAATTAGATGAAAGTTTTTTTTTTTCCTTTCTAATTTTAACACACCGCGCCCCCCCCCCCCCCCCCCCCCCCCCCCCCCCCACCACACACACATTTTCACAAGATTATTCGGTTATATCATTGGGTCAAAAATTATTCGGTAAATAAAAGATTTTGAATATATAAAAAAATTGAATGAGCAGAATAAAGTAAAACTTTTGAATACAAAATTAGATTATGTTTTTGATAATTGTCTATTTAAAATATCTAAAAACGTGTATTATTTTATTTATTTTAACGGTTATGAAATTTATGTTTGTGGGTTTATAAAAAAATAATAAAAAATAGTTACATAAAGCTCATATACACACATATGTATATTATGGGTTCCACATGTCAGGCGTAATTCAAAAATATACATGTATATGTATGTAAATTTTATGTGATAGTAGCATTATTGTTTATAAAACAAAAATAATACAATTTATAAATTGACAGTAATATATAGCTAAAGTTGGTCGCATGAGGTTAACCAATAAAAAAATCCATTATGTGCCGTTCATTTCTAAATTCAACAAACACATTTATTTTCATTATGACTTTTATTTATTTTATAAAGATAGAGAGAAGAAAACAAAAACACCATCCTTGGAACTGTGTCACTGTTAGGCCTGGTAAAATATGGTTATGAGTTAATTTTGATTTTTAAAATATGATTATGGTTCCATTTAAGAACTAAAATCATATTAATTATTTTTAATATGGATTGTGTGAGTTGAAACTATATAGTTATGGTTCAAATATAGGTCAACCCATATTTTAAATTTTAAACTTACCATTATTATGATTCAATTAAATAAATTATTATTAAATATATCATGTATACATAATCACTATGTATTTTATTTTTATTTTTTGGAGGAATGAGTGATGTATACATAATCACTGAATATTATTTTTTTTAGGTGGGGGTAAGAGGTGGGGGTGAGGGGGTGAGGGTTGGGGGTGTATATAGGTGGGGGTGGGGGTGGAGTGGGGTGGGGTGGGGTGGACGGGGTGGGGTGAGGTGGGCGGTGTATACATAATCACTAAATGTTAATTTTTTTGGGGGAGATAGAGTGTGGGAGTGGGGGGGTGAGGGAGTGAGGGGCGTGGGGGTGGGGGTTGGGGTGAGAGTGGGGGTGGGGGTGCATACATAATCACGCGATAATGGATTATAATATTGTTATCACAGACTTGATGCATAATTATGTGCATATGCTTCTAGTGTTGTGCTCCATTGCAAGGGTGGCACGCCCAGTTTTTGCCTTGTTAACGTCAAGATTTTGTCACGCGCCTCAATCACGAAAAGCGTGTCTAATCCTGCACAATGAATACGTCGGCACCGGATCTCGACGATTTTGGGCCACCGTGGATCGCTCCGGTGTGAGAATAAGTACAGACCGGAAAAAATGATTAACAATGGAGGTTGTGTGCTCTAGTGTCTGCAGAGAAAAAAGATGTTAAGTTACCTCTGTTGTGTAGTGCCTTGTACCCATATATCATCTCACCAACTTGCATGTTTTCTGCCGATGCTTACGTCAGCTGGCTGCATGCAGGCTTTTTCATACTTGCTCTCCACTCAGTCAATATTATGTCAACTCCACATTAATGAAGGAGGCTAAAGACGGCTGGGCCAATCACCTCAATCAGCCGCCTGCTAATCCCATATATTAGGAATAATTTTTAGTTCATAATCTGCCACCTGTCCCCCACTACCAGCTCCAGCCCAAACTTTATCTGCATAATTATTTAGACAATAGCCCAATATTCCAAGGGTAAAAATGAATTTGACTCAAAAAGCCCAAGATAAGTAAAATTTGACCGACCCAAGATATTCTCGGCCCAACATGCCTAAAGGCTAAATGCATTGTGAGCATTTAGATAATTAGATATGCTTGAGATTTTGCTATGGCCAATACTTTATACAGTTCGCGTAGTGAGTTGATTTTGTGTTTTTGTCCTTGTGTCGTATCAGGCTAGCGTAGGGTGGGGTGGGTTACCCTTACCACCTAAGAGCATGTCCGATGTGAGAATTTACTTGTTTTCGCATTGAAAATCATCCAATTATGTAGAGCACAAAGGCAGCTACCATTTTTGTTACTGTACAAAAATGGAAGTTATCACGGGTTATGTTCTAAATTCAGTTGCATATTAATACGAAATTATCAATAAGAGAAAGATTTGGTTTCTTTTTATTGAGTTGGTGCCTAAACTATTGTGACATTTTATGAGGTTGAAGTATGATCATGATTTGTTTTGGGGTGGGGTGGGGGTGGGGGTGGAGTAGGGGTGTGGGGGTGTGGGGGTTGGGTGGGGTGAGAGTGCATACATAATCACTGAATATTTTTTTGGGTGGGGGTGGTGGGTGGAGTGTATACATAATTACTGAATATTATGTAATTAATTGATATTCGTAAATTAAAATTAACTAGAGAAATAAAATCATGAGAAATTGAGTTTCTTGAATATGTAAATATGGGTGGAAAGAACTTTTGATTTTGATTTGGAATAAAATATGAGGTCGAAAAATGGTTAACCGGGTTAGACCTATATTTCTTTTTAAAAATATGGTTCCAAATTTATCCAAACCAAATAAATAAAAATAATTAACCAACCCATTCGGTTCCAGTTAATATGAATTGACCCAACGGTTAACCAACTATATTGCCGGATCTAGTCACTGTTCTCATTCTCTTATTCCTACTCTTCCTCATCCATTCTCACCCTTTAATTCCTATTTTTACTCTTTCATGTTTTCACAACATCTTCTACTTCTACTCTTATGTTACATTTGGATTAAAAAAACTGTAATAGAAGACGTAATAAAATTATTTTAAAGTAGTGTAAATGTATGTTTGATTAATGGATGATAGTGGATGTTGTCATATAATATAATGGCAAAATTATTAGATATATTGGTTTCATTGAAATGAATTTTATTCCATTTTCTTTAGACGGAATAAAAAAACAAAGGGATGTAACAAATTTTCATTCCATTTGAATGATTTATCCTTCAAAATAATTATCAAATATATTATTTTTATTTTATTTATTCATCTCTTCCATTCCCTTAATTCAAACGTAGCATTAATTTTAATTTTTTTCCTTCACCTTTAACTTAGTTTTATTTTTTCCGCACACACGTAGACTGCCAAAATTATCCTTTAATAAAAGCACAACAAAACAAATATAACACAACTTATATATTAAGAGAGCACTATTTTAACGTGAATTTTTAATATTTTCACATAATCCCCTCTCATATAAAAATAAGACCCATTTTCTTCTCACGTTAGAGTGGACTACACAAAACATATTGCTAATATAAAACATATTGCTAACCTAATTTCATTCTTTTCCTTGCAACTCTCAAACAAAAAGGTCAAAAATTTATTCAATTTGTCTCACATAAAATCACAAGCAACATAATTAATGAAAAACTTACAACACTTTAATCCTTTAATTTATTTTTCCTTCAAAACACACACACAAGGCTTAATACTTTATGCACCCTCTTTAGGCCTAAACTCAATGCCCTCAACAATAAGCCCACTCTTAGCATGAAGCCGTTCAATCTCCATAAACCTCGTCTCAACCTCACCACCATCTCCTCCATCATTAATAAATTCCCCTGTTTTGATCTCCATCCACCCGTCCTTCCTATTCCGACGAAATTCAACATTCTGATTGTTACGCACACTTTTTCGTGGCTGGATATAAACGGTGTTGCATTCAACCGATGGAACATCATCTCTTTCGTTTACAAATCTGACAGATGTCCTTGCAAAGACAAGCCCGTAAGACCTGTTTGCTAATTTGTATACGAGATATGTTTCGTAAATTGTCTTGGGAGAGAGAATTTGATTGTTGATCTTGCCTCGAATATCGAGCCAAAAGACGGATAAAAGTTCAGCAACTTCTGAGAATCTGGAGTGAATATGGGGTGCCCATCTCCAGTAAAGTGGAGTGTCTCCCCATGAGATTGAAAGTTGCCTCGCTCCAAGCATGTAACACTTCTTGCCACTCTTTTTGTCTAGATATAAACTCTGTTTAAAAAATTAAAGAAATCAATAGTCATACTAATTGTAGAGTATATGTAAAAGGATTTACTGTATAGATGTTTGTTCTAAGATTTATATAGATGTTTGTTCTAAGATTTAACCTCTTTGTAAAGATTTATATAGATGTTTGTTCTAAGATTTGACTGCAAACCATGATCAGGACAGGATAAAATTAATATTTATTTCGTATTACTCCTCCAATTAATTTAATATATTTAATTTGCATGAAAATTATATACTTATACCGTTAATGCATCCAACTTAAAATCAATCGGTACCAAGTAGAGAGGCTTCCCAACATAGAGACATGGCATCAAATAATGTGCAAAATCTGAGATGTGCAATGTTAGGCCACATGAATATGAATTGGGAATAACGACTTTAGCTCTGATACCATATTAAAACATCTAACTTAAAACCAATTGTTATCAAGTGGAGAGGCCTTTCAAGTATACGTAACAAACTTTCAGGTCAAATTTAATATATATAAGACTTTAACCCAATATAAACCATTCTCTAAAAGGATAGATGCAATAATATTTTTCAAAAGAATAAACGAAAAAGGAAGCTCATTTTTTCACTTCCCAAGGCATATAAACCTCGTTTCATAACATTTGTTTCAATTTGAGTGTTTGAAATGGACTCTTGTCATATTGATGAGTACAGTAGTTGTAGCACACATTACAGTTTCATAACATTTCTCTATAATTAGTTCTGGATAAAAGTTCATGTTTCAATTTGAGATAATAGATTTTTATGATTACAGTTGGGATTCATCATATTAGGGTTCACGTGATCTGCGTTATCCAAATTAGTAATGTATTTATCAATTAATTGAATCAATTTATCCTTTAAACTTGATTATAGTGTGTTTAGTGCTCTTTGGGTTTGATGAAGATGAATGGTTTTGATTAAGAAGAAAAAGAAACCCAGATTAAGAGATAGTCAATTTTTTATTATTCTCTTAACATAACATGTAACTAATGTTTTGATATATTTATTCAGACATTTAATTAATTTTTGCCACATAAGTATTGTTTCAATGTATCTAACAGAGTGGTTCAATTACAAATTTTTAAATAATTTAATGGGTTGATTGCATATTTTTAAAGTTCAGTCGTCAAATCCTTAAAAGTGGACAATCACAGTGGGGGTAATCCCCTTTTTGGCCTTTAATTTTTTTGTCAAATGCATAGCCCTTACTTCTTCAAAATATTATACATAGCATAATTGTAAATTTGAGTTAATTTTTTAATAATCTTTCCTATGGAACTAATGAGTGTCGCTTATAAGTGTCAAGCATTATTAAAAGAATTATAAAAGTGTCGTTTTCTTCTAACCTAAATTTACTTTGGCAATATCAACGGCCATAATCTACGGTGAAAAAACTCCGAAACTCAGGTGTAATGAAACTATACACAAAGTAAGGAAGGAAAAGTAAGAACAAAGATGCTACTGATTGAAGGACAGAAGGAGTTAATTGAACAATATAGAGAAATTTGCATAGATTTGGATAAATTACCAAATTGCCATCAGCAAGGAGGATAGGAGAGTCGCATAGAAGGAAATAGAGTTGCTTTTTGGTGACGTAGTTCACCGGAGAGACCGATCTGGCGACGATATCGAGGTAATCGGACGGCAGGAATCTGTCCCAGACACCGTCCGAATCGGCCGCCGGTCTGAAACCCCGTGAGATGGACGACACGCATCCCAAGGCGAGGTAAGCGATAGAATCTCCGATAAGCATCCCTCCGGCAATTCGGAGAAACTGGTAGAAGTTGATCCGGCATGTCCTTGATCTTTCTCCATGTTTATCGCTTTCAATCTCTTGGCTGCGAATACTAATCTTCCTTTTGTAGTTGTTTAATTAATAGTGTAAAAACGGTGAGGTGGTCCTTTTACAATTATTAATTTATTATTACAATTGTTATTAATATTATTATTATTAATATTATTATCATCATTCGTGGGGTAAGTTGATTTGTTTTAATGTTGTGTTCGTTTGTAAGTACGAATATTAATTTTAAGTGTTTTGTTTATTTTAAATTTAGACATTGTTACTTGTTTAGAGATTATAAAATAGTTTAATTTTTTTTAATTATAATTATAATTCCGTAATTATAATCTTAAAATTAATATAATTCTAAAATTATAAATCGTACAAACAAACATAGCGTAAAAGAATTATTAATTACTATTATTGTTGTAATGGTGGTGGGACTTGTGTGATTAAATAAGAACAAAACCTTCATGAAGCTGTTTGTTTACATTTGATTGTCTCTTAATGGACTGTCTTTTATTCGCTAAGTGGCATGATGCTGTTTGTTTGTTTTTTGTTACATCTGAATGCCTCTTAATCGGTAAGACAGAAAATAAAATTTTAATAATTAAGAGGTACCTCTTAATGAATTTTTTTGATATAAATATATTCAACAATATTATTCATGCATTTTTATTAAATTGAATATTTAAAATTATTAAATAAAATTTTACCCTTTAAAATGGTAAAATAGTGTCATTAAGAGACAATTTACTTTTTAGTTATCAAACAATTTTTTAGATTCAGACCTCATAATTATTCAGATGATCTAATTTATTAAGACATCATAATCATTTCGATCTTAATTCTCAGGTTTATCAAACACAACCTAAGGGGTTGTTTAATTAGCTACTTATTGGGTCTGTATGACTTGAAACTTCAAATCTGCATGGCTAAATCATTTAAACTGTTTGATTTGGATACAATAAGGTCTAAACTGAATGAAAGTGGTCTCGACGAATTGGTTTCAAATTTCTGACTGAATTGGTAAGCTGAATGAACTTTTACTTAAATACCCTCATACAACATAAAAAATTACACTTAATATCCCTTTCTGGCTTCTTCTCCCACCTCGCGCCTTCTCTCTCAATTTCAAAAAAAGCCAAATCTCGCCGGAAAAGCTTACTTGCAGATCGGCCTATATCTGTGTATAATCTTAAAAGTCAAAGCAAATTTGGTCTAAGATTTAACCAAATAAACCCCAAAATTTCATCGAAAATCTAACTTTTAGCCAACAAACTCCATCAATCTGAGTTTGAAACTCAATGGGTTTTGTAAATCGGTACCGAAAGGCATCCAAATCCCCGCATGAAAAACCAGCCACGACAAAGAAGGAAGCAAGGATTTAGCCCAAATTTCAAACTACAAGCAGAAAACAAGTGATGATATGAACAATATCTTATCTATATATTGAAGGTTTTCGCACTTTTATTATTATGTTGACGCAAGTAGGAGAACCATCGGAAGCTTTAAACAGAGAATCCGACCGAACAGAAATGGAATTAATTGAAGGTGGGATAGAGAAGGAAGACTGAATGGACCGATTGGGTAATAGAGAATGTATAGGGTCCATGAGTTGAGATGTGAGAAATATATTTCCTTTACAAATTACATATATATGAGTATATATTTGTTCTTGGTGGGGTATGTAAACCATTTGATTGAAATGGTAAGAATTTATTTACATTTTGTTTTTCAAAAATTGGTAATAAGAATTCAATTGCTATATATTTACTCATTACATTTTTATTTTTAAGAAACTTGGCTTAAAATTGTTTTAATTATTTAATATTTTATTTGATAATTTGTTTAAATTATTTATTTTTATCTGTTGTATAATAAATATTGTATTTATTTTTTTTAATACGTCTAAACAAAATTATATATTTGTTCAGCATAACTTATAGGGGTAAAATAATAAAAAATTGTTATTCAGATGTTTCAGACGTATCAATTATCAAACAACTTTTTTCATTCAGTATTCAGTTTCATTCGGCTCATTCAGATTGCTTAAACATTCAAAATTATTTCATTCAGTTTTATTAAAAACTCTTTAGTCACTCCTTTTGGAGACAGAAGAAGTATTAGTTTAATTTTTCCTTTTATGGGTTTCTTTACCCTTTAATGGGGTTTTATTCCTCCTAATTTGATTTTTTTTCCTTTTCAATTTATGGAGTCTCCTTCGCTTAGTTTGAGATTTTCTCATTCGACGATTTTTTTAGATTTATGATCTTTTTGTGGAGGAGATTTGATTTGAGTTAGTCGGTAAATACACATCTATTCAGATTTAGGTATGGAGTTATTATGACCATCTTCTTCTCATGTTGAAGAACTGCACAATTCTATTTATTTTGTCTATTTTTTAAAAATATATATGCTCTCAAGTTTTGAGTTTCAATTTGGGATGAAAAAATGTATCACTACGACTCTAGTGTTTCTGTAATTCAATTCAATAGTGAAAATTATTTCCTATTCTTATTTTAGAGTTTTATCAAAAAAAATAGAGAGGACAAAAAAGTAATATGTGGACTCTTTTATTTAAATTAGTAATGAAATTTGTTGATTTATTTCATTATTTTAAAAATAATAATAATTAAAATACGGGTAACAATATTTGTGCACAATATTTATGCCTATTTAGTGCATATATAATTTTCATTTTTAATATAAAGATAACAAAAGCTATTAACCGTACTGGAATTTTTTTTAATTTCTATTTGTATGTCTTTTGCAGATTTTAAAAGAGATTCAATCACTTCAATTTTACATTACCCTTACTATATATATATATATATATATGGGAAAAATGTAACTACACAGCTGTGTAGTGCATAGTAGGCTATAGCGACGGTTTTTCAGGACTATAATGATGGTTTGTCTGTCGCTATAGACAGAATATCTATGGTATTATTCCAACATTATAACCCTTTTTTTTTTCTCCTTCTCTCCCTCTCTCATATTTACATATGATATTATAGTAATATCTTATATCAATTTTAATTAAGAAAAATAATATTTACACTTAATAAATTTCCTTATTCGCATTCCACTACAATTAATTCGTCATACTGTAAGCTTAGCAAGTGAATTAATATAGATATTTTATTTTTAAAGTAATTAATTAAATTATTAATTATATTTCTTAATCTATATTTCATTTAAACTTGATAACCCGATTGAATATTAACCCATTCCAAAATATCAAATCGACACGAGACACTGGCCATTTCCTTCATTTCCATTTCACCCCCAAATTTTCTTCCCAGAAACAAACCCCAAAACACAAGATCAAGAAGACCTCCATTAATTCTCAATGAACAATGGATGAAACACAACTCAGCAACAACGCAAAAGAATGAACAAAACCCATGAAATTAGCTCCGATTTCTCGGAGAATTCAAGCCCAAATCCTACTCTTCCTGAAGAAATTATATCCGAGATACTCTATAGGCTCCCCGTGAAGTCTCTCTTGAAATTCAGGTCAGTTTCAAAGTCATGGCTCTCTTTGATTTCCAGTACTCAATTCATCAAAACCCACCTCACTAAATCAATTGGAGACACTAAATTGACCCACCATAGACTCATTTTCAGCTCTATACGTCCTCACTTTAACCTCAAGAGTTGTTCTATATACTCTGTGTTTAATGAGCCCAGTACTGATGCTATTGAGCTTGATTATCCTATGAAAACTACACATAATCCAGTTGTGGTGGTGGATTCTTGTAATGGGTTGGTTTGTTTAGTTTCTGGGGAAGATTCTATATTTTTGTGGAACCCATCTACAAGAAAATCAAGAAGATTGCGTAGGGCGGATATTAATATGGGATTTGGGTGTTATCCAGTATATGGGTTTGGTTATGATGAATGTAGTGATGATTTTAAAGTAGTTGGAATCTTTTGTGTCTTTTGTAATGCGGCGGGTGATTGTGAATTTAAGGTGAAGGTTTATAGCTCAAAGGCTGATTGTTGGAGAAGGATTGAGTATTTTCCTTTTGGTTTTCCGTTGGTTGATTATAGTAAGTTTGCAAATGGAGCTCTTCATTGGGCTGCTAGTCGCGATAGTTGTTCTAGTTCTCCACATTCGTGGATTATTGTTTCTCTTGATTTAGCAAAGGAGACGTATGGGGAAGTTTTGCAACCTAGTTATGGAGAAGGTGAATGCAATTTGACCTTGGGGGTTCTGGAAGAATCCCTTTGTATACTTCGTAATTATGGCAGAACCCTTATGGAAGTGTGGATATTGAAGGAGTATGGTGTGAGAGAGTCTTGGATGAAACTAGTTACCATCCCGTATTTGGATGAACCAAGGTTCTTGATGCATCAGTATTCGACACCGCTAGGCATTTCAGAGAATGGTGACATTTTACTGGAGTTTGAGTTACGCTTATTATTGTACAATGCTGATGATAATACATTCAAGGATCCTGAGATTCTCAAGTTTGATGGCTGTCTTCACGCAGACACTTACATTGAGAGCCTCGTTTCGCCCAATTTCTAAAGTTGGGCCTAGAGGCAGCATTAGTAGCAAACCAGAAACGAAGGTAAATTTTGGTTATATCAGACTCTCTTGTCTTTATCATTAAATGCTACTATTACTTCCTCGCTGTTTTAGTTGTGCTTTTGAAGCTCGTAAATCTGCATTCACAATATACGCAATTTTGATCTTCGTAGATCACTTCTTATGCAGATTATTTTTGATGAAGTTTCTTTGCTTTTCTTTTCTTTTTTGGGTTGAAAATATAAAGTTTCTTATTTATTTTCTGCTACAGAAAAGGTGCCATTAAATAAATGGCTTAATCATGAAAATAAATCATGTTCGTAAGATGTCCTTTTGATCAATTGTATGTTAAAAGTGGCGTGGTGAATCTTAGTTGCATTCCTGTTGAAATGTGGCATTCATTATAGACTTTATTATATCCATTTTTCGCTTTAAGGAGAAATAGTATACCTCTTTTAGATGGTATAATCAATAAAGGGAGCCTTTATAAAGTACTCCTACTTACCCTTTTGGCTCTAATTCAAAATCTAACACACAATTATCAACCAATCTTAGTGAATATTGGAATTATGGATTCACATGTTATGTATTCTCCTGTCATGCTTTGTTGCTTATTAACTGGCTTTCAATATCTTCATTAAGATATTTAGTGAGCTTTAACTTGAAGTGCAAATGAAATAAAGAAATCATGTGAAACGTGAAATTTACTCTTATGGGAATTATGTTTACAGGGTGGAATTTTGATAGAAGTGATGGGGATAAAAGGAATTTTTACATGCGCATAAACGTGTTTGATTAACCTGCTTCATGACATGTGGATATGATTTGTTGGTCAGTCCCTAACTTGACTTTCTAAAGCCATGAAACATAAGTGAGGACCATCAGTGTTATGCTGTCCTGGAATTTGTGTTTGCATGGACATGATGTTGTGGTTTATCTTTTCTCTCTAAATTGTTTGACGACATTTTCATCTTAATATTACAAATCATCTCAAACATCAAAGTTCTTGACTCGTGACCTTGTTTTGGAAACAACGTCTTCTTGCAAAACCGTGCAAAAGAATTGACGTGCTTTGAAATATAAATAGGTCTTAGAGAAGAAATTGACTTTTTAATATATTTATATTTTTGTGTAGATCATTTCTGAACAAACCATATTGAGGGGGCCTCTAATTGCAAAATGATTGAACCTTTCGAGCATACTTTATTATTTCTTGTAGCACGTATGCTGATTTTAGGAACAGAATATCAACGCATAATTATATGATCTTCTGATTCAGCTTTCTCATTGCTTTCATCGTCTTGCAAATGTCAAAAATTTGAAATATTTTGGATTTTTGGGGCTACTACTACTTCCAATTTGAAGCAGAATTAAGCTGTTGGATGCATCTATTCGGTTTCTCCTCGATGTCTTGAAAATGTTCATTTTTTAAAAGCTTTGAATTGTTAGGGCTACTGCTTTCAAATGACATTGACAGCATGTGAAGATTTTTAGATTAAAGTGGTCATTAGTAAACTAATGATGTAAATTCCAATATGGTTTATAGATTACTTTTTTTGAGCAACTATAATATATTACTGGCCTGAAAATATATATTAGTGTTATACTCCTCGGTATACAAATGCCTAATGGTGTGTTTTGCTTTTGATTTCAGGCCCTTGTGAGCTTCTCCTGAAAATTTCTGCAAGGCTGGCTGGCTGGCTGGCTGGCTGATAACAAGGACAATGAAACCAGTATAATAATTTGTATCCCTTTCAATATTAGCATATTTGGTGCATATTTTAGCCCGGAAGATGTTTGAATCTTTTATCTTTCTATAAACAATATCTACACGCATCCCAAGGCGATGTATGCTTCATCAATGGCCTGTTTTTGTAGTCGAGTTTCAATTTAAAGTATACAAGGGTGAGGTGGTATGTATGTATGTGTATATATATATATATATATATATATATGGTCAGCCTCCTCTTTTAGTTGCTATACAAGCTTGAGGATAAAATAAGTATTTTATAAAAAATTAAATATTAAAAAGGATAAAATAGTAATATTTCTAAAGTAATAGAGGTAAAAAATATATATATAAAAAAAGTGATCCAATCACACCAAATTTATAGGTGACAGTTTTTTTTTGATGATTTTGAGTTACAACTTGTGGTTATTAAAATAAATAGTTATTTTGTTATTCAATAACAATTACATTTTATTCACTCTTATTTTTTAACATCTTCCCCTCTCTTTCACTATTTATCATCTCTTAAATTATCTAGCATAATTTATTCTCACATATTTACTCTTTATTTAGCATAAAATAATTAGTAGGTATGTATGTGTACGTATCATAGTCATAGATAAATATGTCTCATGCAAAAGAGATAGAGGGACTATTTATACAAATTTTATTTAAATAGTAAAAATTTAAACATAAATATAATATTTCTTTAAGTAATTAGTCAAACTATTAATTTTATTTCTAAAACAAATATTCCATTTTAAATGTCTCTTGCAAAAGAAATAGAGGGAGTATTTAATCGAATGGGTCAAATTCGGGTTAAGCTTGATAGCCCAATTGACCCGTTGGGTCTATTTATAACAACCCAACCCAAAATAGCAAGTCGATCCGACACTCTCCATTTCCTTCGTCTCCCCCCAAATTTTCTTCTGAAAAAAAGTGCACAAACCCCCATAACAATGGATGAAAACCCAACTCAGAAACAACGCGAGAGAAAGAATAAAACCCATGAAATCACCTCCACTTCCTCGCAGAATTCAATTCCAATCCCTAATCTTCCAGATGATATTATCGCCGAGATACTCTCAAGGCTCCCCTTGAAGTCTCTCTTGCAATTCAGGTCAGTTTCAAAGTTATGGCTCTCTTTGATTTCTAGCCCTCAATTCATCAAAACCCACGTCGCTAAATCAACTGGAGACACTAAATTAACCCACCATAGACTCATTTTGATGTCTGTACATCCTCAATTTAACCTCAAGAGTTGTTCTGTTTACTCTGTGTTTAATGACCCCAGTACTGATGCTATTGAGCTTGATTATCTTATGAAAACTACACATAATCCAGTTTGGGCGCTGGGTTCTTTGAATGGGTTGGTTTGTTTTACTACTGAAGAGGATTCTATATTTTTTTGGAACCCATCTACTAGAAAATCTAGAAGATTGCGTAGCGCGGATATTAATACGGGATCGGGGTGTTATGATATATATGGGTTTGGCTATGATGAATGTAGTGATGATTTTAAAGTAGTTGGGATCTTTTGTGTCTTTAGTAATATCACGGGTGCGTGTGAAACTAACGTGAAGGTTTGTAGCTCAAAGGCTGATTGTTGGAGAAGGATCGAGGATTTTCCTTTTGGTTTTCCGTTGGATGATTATGGTAAGTTTGCAAATGGAGCTCTTCATTGGGTTCCTACTCTTTCTCCAAGGATAATCGTTTCTCTTGATTTAGCAAATGAGACGTATGGGGACGTTTTGCAACCTAGTTGCGGAGAAGGTGAATACGAGTTGACCTTGGGGGTTTTGGGAGAATCCCTTTGTATACTTTGTAATTATGGCAGAACTCGTATGGATGTGTGGATAATGAAGGAGTATGGTGTGGGAGAGTCTTGGACGAAATTGGTTACCATCCAGAGAATGGTGATATTTTACTGGAGTTTGAGTCGTGCTTAATATTGTACAATGCTAATGATAACACATTCAAGGATCCTGAGATTCACAAGTTTGATCGCCTGTGTTGAAGCAAATACTTATGTTGAGAGCCTGGTCTGGGCTTAGAGACAGCATCAATAGCAAACGAGAAAGGAAGGTAAATTTTGGTTATATCATACAATCTCTTTTCATTATTAAATGTCTACTATTACTTCCCCACTTTTTTGGTAGTCCTTTTAAAGATTGTAATATGCATTTCTATTTACGCATTTTTAACCTTCTTAGACCACTTATGTAGATTATAAAACTACTTCTTTCAGATGGTATAAGCAATAAAGCGAGCCTTTATAAAGTACTCCTATTTCATTCACAGTCTAACACACAATTATAAGTTAATCTTGGTGAATATTGGAGTGATGGAAGTATTCTCCAGTGCGTTGTTGCTTATTGATTTGCTCTCAATATCTTCATTAAGATATTTAGTGAACCTTAACTTGAAGTGCAATTCAAATAAAGAAATCACGTGCAACGTGAAATTTACTACCGTGGGAATTATGTGTTGTCAGGGTGGAATTTTGTGTGAAGTGATGAGGGATAATAGGAATTTTTTACTAGCCCGTAAACGTCTTTGATTGACCCGGTTCATGACATGCAGATATGTTTATTGTTGGTCAATCCCTATCTTGACTTTATAAAGCCATGAACGAACCATAAGTGAGGACCATCAGTGTTATTTGTACTGGAATTTGTTTGGGGAAATCCTCAATATATTTTGTGTTTGCATAGACATGATGTGGTGGTTTATCTTTTCTCTCTAAATTGTTTGACGACATTTTCATTTTAATATTACAACTCTTCCCAAACATCATAGTTGTCGACTCTTGACCTTGTTCTGGAAACGTTGAAGCTTTCAAGCATACTTTTATTATTTATTGTAGCATGTATGCTGACTGATTTTAGGAACAAAATATGAATGCATAATTATATGATCTTCTGATTCAGCTTTCTCATTGATTTCATTGTCTTGCAAATGTAAAAAATTTGAAATATTTCGGATTTCTAGGGGGTACTACTACTAGTTCCAATTTGAAACAAAAACTGTTGGATGTATCTATTTGCTTTCTGCTCGCCGTCTTGATTTTTTAAGGTTTGAATATTTAGCGCTACTGCTTTCAAATGACATGCGAAAATCACTCGTCTTTTTTGAATAAATATTTCTTTTCTCCACATCATTATCTCTTAATCAGACAGACAGAACAAAGAGTGAGGAAGAGGTACTCACTTGATGGTTAAGACTGAAATTACGTCACTTTTTATATTTCAAATTTGACTTCGAGTTTTTTTTTTTATCTTTTATATGATTTTTTTTCTCTCTTTATTATGTGAAGTCGGATTGATTATTGTAATATCTCACCGTTAGTGTAAATATCGGGAAAAAAAATCATTTTATGATATCTATAAATATTAAAAATGTGTTTTTTGTTTCGTTTTTATTGTTCAATTTACCACCATGGCATTAATATATGTAATTGTTACGGTAAACATAAAAATATTGTATCATTTGTATTAATATCAATGGAAATATTTTTTTTTATTTATTTGTAAATGAAGTTTTTTAGTGAATACTCTTTTGTGGATAGAGTCCGATAGAGGACATATATATAAATAAATATTATTATATCTCAAATTAAGTATGATACTCTGTTTTGAAAATTACTTTGTCATGAGAAAAACTTTTTACGGACATGATAATTGGATACGAGTGTTTTATAATTTTATCTATTTATATTTTTATCATTTATTGGGATTCAAAATATAAATAAGTGAAATTATAAAATACTCGTGTTTAATTTTTATGTCTAATTTTCATATCGACATAGAACAACTCGTCATAATTTTTTTTCTCTGTTCCTATCGATATAGGTCAGAACTAGGTGGATATTTGGCAGGATTTCGTTTTTAACAACTTGATTTAATGTATAACTGTCACATGGTAGCACACCTTACGTGTGTAAATTATATTGAAAAAAATAAAAATTTTATAAAATTTGAAGAATTAAAAAAATATAACAAGGGTAAAATAATAATATATGTAAAATTGTAGGGGTCAGAAGAGAAAAAAGAGTGTACCTTATCTTTAAAAAAAACTTTCGTCAAAATTTTATAATATAGATAGATAGATATAGTTACACAAAAATTTCCATAAAAACTTTATAATATAGATAGACAAAACTTTCCTGGAGACTTAATAATATAGATAGATGGATAGATAGATACATAAAACTATACAAGATTAATTGAATAGTAGTTTTATATAGACAAATTGCGCCTAGGAAAATTGTGAATACTAGTTTTCATTTCTCTTTTTAAGAACTTATTTTATTATAATTTAATTTTAAAATTTTTATTTTTAATATGAAGATAAAAAAATAAAGTATTCGAGCCATATTGACATTCGTTGCAACCGCTCGTTTTAGAATTTCTTTATTTATCCGTCTTTTTGCAGATTTTAAATAGGATTAATTACTAATTTCGTATTTCCAAAAATAATATGTTGATATCTTATACAAATTTTTATTAAATAAATTATATTTACATTCACTAATTAAATTTCTTTATTTACGTTTTACTCTAATAAATTTTGGATACTATACTAAACATTATTATTTTTATTTTTAATTGTAGTGTAGCATAGATAGTAAAAATTTAAACATAAATATAATATATCTTTAAGTAATTAGTCAAACTATTAATTATATTTCTAAGAATATATTCCATTTTAAATGCCTCTTGCAAAAGAAATAAAGGGAGTATTTAATCGAGTGAGTCAAATTCGGGTTAAAATTGATAACCCAATTGCCCCGTTGGGTCTATTTATAACAACCCAACCCAAAATGTCAAGTCGATCCGACACTCTCCATTTCCTTCGTCTCCATTTCACCCCCAAATTTTCTTCTGAAAAAAAGTAAACAAACCCCAATAACAATGGACGAAATCCCAACTCAGAAACAACGCAAGAGAAAGAATAAAACCCATGAAATCACCTCCACTTCCTCGCAGAATTTAATTCCAACCTCTAATCTTCCAGAAGAAATTATCGCCGAGATACTCTTAAGGCTCCCCGTGAAGTCTCTCTTGCAATTCAGGTCAGTTTCGAAGTTATGGCTCTCTTTGATTTCTAGCCCTCCATTCATCAAAACCCACGTCGCTAAATCAATTGGAGACACTAAATTAACCCACCATAGACTCATTTTGAGCTCTACACATCCTCACTTTAACCTCAGGAGTTGTTCTGTCTACTCTGTGTTTAATGAGCCCAGTACTGATGCTATTGAGCTTGATTATCCTATGAAAACTCCACATAATTCAGTTTGGGTGGTGGGTTCTTTTAATGGGTTGGTTTGTTTAGCTATTGAAGAGGATTCTATATTTTTGTGGAACCCATCTATTAGAAAATCTAGAAGATTGCGTAGCCCGGAGATTAATATGAGATTTGGGTGTTATATAATATATGGGTTTGGTTATGATGAATGTGCTGATGATTTTAAAGTGGTTGGGATATTTTGTGTTTTTCGAAATGGTGATGCATATGAAACCGAGGTTAAGGTTTATAGCTCAAAGGCTGATTGTTGGAGGAGGATAGAGGATTTTCCTTTTGGTATTCCTTTGGATGATTCGGGTAAGTTTGCAAATGGAGCTCTTCATTGGGCTGCTAGTCGCGATATTAGGTCTTGTTCTCCAAATTCTTGGATAGTCGTTTCTCTTGATTTAGCAAAGGAGACGTACGGGGAAGTTTTGCAACCTAGTTATGGAGAAGGTGAATACGATTTGACCTTGGGGGTTTTGGGAGAATCCCTTTGTATTCTTTGTAATTATGGCAGAACTCGTATGGATGTGTGGATAATGAAGGAGTATGGTGTGAGAGAGTCTTGGACGAAATTGGTTACCATGCCGTATTTGAAGGAAACAATGATGTATCGGTATTCGAAACCACTAGGAATTTCAGAGAATGGTGATATTTTACTGGAGTTTGAGTCGCACTTAATATTGTACAATGCTAATGATAGCATATTCAAGGATCCTGAGATTCACAAGTTTGATGGCTGTCTTGAAGCAGATACTTATGTTGAGAGCCTGGTTTTCCCAATTTCTAAAGCTGGGCTTAGAGACAGCATCAATAGCAAACGAGAAAGGTAAATTTTGGTTATATCATACAATCTCTTTTCATTATTAAATGTCTACTATTACTTCCCCACTTTTTTGGTAGTCCTTTTAAAGCTTGTAATATGCATTTCTATTTACGCAGTTTTGATCTTCTTAGACCACTTGTGTAGATTATTTTTTATGATTTTTCTTTTCTTTTGGGTGGATAATATGAAGTTTCTTTTTTATTTTCTGGCTATTGAAAGGCGGCATTAAATAAATGTGTTAATAATGAAAATAACTCGTGTTTGTAAGATGTCTTTTTCATCAATATGTTAAAATGACGTGGTGAATCTTAGTTGCATTCCTGTTGAAATGTGGCATTTTTTATAGACTGTTTTATATCCATTTTTTGCTTTTAGCAGAAATAGTATACTTCTTTCGGATGGTATAAGCAATAAAGTGAGCCTTTACAAAGTACTCCTATTTCATTCACAATCTAACACACAATTATAAGCCAATCTTAGTGAATATTGGAGTTATGGATTCACGTGTTAAGTATTCTCCAGTGCTTTGTTGCTTATTGATTTTCTTTAAATATCTTCATTAAGATATTTAGTGAACTTTAACTTGAAGTGCAAATCAAATAAAGAAATCACGTGCAACGTGAAATTTACTACTATGGGAATTATGTTGTCAGGGTGGAATT
The DNA here is from genome assembly GCA_020205555.1 of Panax stipuleanatus. Lineage (NCBI taxonomy): Eukaryota > Viridiplantae > Streptophyta > Magnoliopsida > Apiales > Araliaceae > Panax > Panax stipuleanatus. The sequence goes on along the minus strand of CM035126.1, from coordinate 17,298,304 downwards.
TTGATTGAAGTGATGAGGGATAAAAGGAATTTTTACAAGCCCATAAACAACTTTGATTAACCTGGTTCATGACATGCGGGTATGTTTATTTTTTCTTGTAGCACGGATGCTGATTTTAGGAACAAAATATCAATGCATAATTATATGATCTTCTGATTCAGTTTTCTCATTGTTTTCATCGTCTTGCAAATGTCAAAATTTTGACATATTTTGGATTTTTGGGGCTACTACTTCCAATTTGAAGCAGAAGCTGTTGGATGTATCTATTCGGTTTCTCCTCGTTGTCTTGAAAATGTTCATTTTTTAAAAGCTTTGAATTGTTAGGGCTACTGCTTTCAAATGACATTGACAGCATGTGAAGATTTTTAGATTAAAGTGGTCAGTAGTAAACTAATGATATAAATGCCTATATGATTTATAGATTATTTTTTTGAGCAACTATAATATATATTACTGGCCTGAAAATCTATATTAGTGTTATACTTGGTACACAAATGCCTAGTGGTTTGCTTTGGTTTTGATTTCAGGCCCTTGTGAGCTTCTCCTTCTCCTGAAAATTTCGATGCAAGGCTGGCTGGCTGATAACAAGGACAATGAAATCAGTATTAACAGCAGTTTGCGTCTTCTTTCACCATTTTTCTTAATGCATTTTGTATTGTTACAACTACATATGACTTGTAAGTCTGGGATGGATGTTATAAGTTGTACTTTTAAAAGTTGTGATGATGATGATGATAATATGTAATATCAATATTATTCTCATTTTATTTAATTGCAATATTAGTTTTAGCATATTTGGTGGCCCTGGAAGATGAAACCTTTATAATAACTTAACTGCTTTTTATATGCGTGAATTTTTAATCTTTCTATAAACAATATCAGCACACTGCGAAATATGTTCTCTGATTCTTTTAAGGCAATTACTTTGACATGATATGACACATTTTTATTTTTAGACAGTAATATTTCATGAAATTCCTAATGAACATTTTCAAAATCTCTCGGTGCATGGTGGTGGTGGTGGTGGTGGTGGAATTAGGATCCTCTCCATTTCAAATGAAATGGAAAGTCTTTATTTTGTGATTCAGATTTAAAATGTGTTGGGATGTGATGTTATACTGATAGAAGGGAGATGATAATGAAGAATATACAAAGAATTGAGACTCTCCATTTCATTTGAAATGGAGAAAATCCTAGTCCGAGGTGGTGGTGGGTGGCGGGTATATGATAGTGGGTGGTGGTGGTGGTGGGTTCATATATAGCTGAAATCAGAATTCTCTTTATTTATTGCATAACAAAGTTAGGCCATCGTTTGCCCAAGTGAAAAGAATAATTCATGATGAATCATTCTTATGAACACTTTCCCTTGGGAAAGATATTTGCCCCCCAAATCTCTCTCAAGTTTTCCATTGAAATTAAATATACTCCTGATTTTTCTTATTTTGTCTTCAACCAAGATAAACACTTCCTTAATCGTATCAATTCCTAGTTTAATCAAACTTATAATATTAATTTTTTTTCGAAAAAAATAATTCTGATAAGATTCTGAATACAATGTGTAAATGAGTATTTAAAGCTCTTAAAAGGGGGGTGAACAGCCCCCACAACTAGTTAACAATATTCATAAAAATATTTTTTATGAATATTGGAAGTGCAACCCAAACCCAGTGATAAAAGGGGAGAAAGCTAATCTAAGACAATGCCTTAACCAAGCCGTTTTGTTAAGTAGCGTAGCCAAGCTTGGCCAGGCTTTGTCTTGGATAACATTTTTCACCACCACTGATCTCATGTGCAGTAAGAAACAGAATAAAGCTAATACCAAAGTTTAACATGCCTAAGTTTAACATCATTACAGAAATTGGAGAGTATAAGAAGGGCAAATACCAAAAGTTGTAATCCAGATTATCCATCCATTAATAACAATTACATCCAGTGCAACAACCATTAGGAAGGATTCTTGACCAAAATGCTTCAAATACATCCAAAAGTTCTCATCTTTTAATATTGTCACCCAAGTCCCCACCGATTTTCCTTCACTGTATCCATACTCGAATCTCAGGCCATATAAGAGGGCTAACCTAACTTGAAAACTGAAAACTATGAAGATTTCTTCGGAGGAACATTATGCTGCCAAAAAGGATAAGGTTAATCATCAACCTCAGTCCCAATAGCAAATTAAAATGATTTCTCATTCAATAAAATCGTAATAAAGAGGAGCCACCAGATGAAAAAGATAGTTAAGAGTCTAGAGGTCAGATGTAAACCTAGCTCAACCATCCCAGCACTTCAAACCAATTGAACAACAGAAAGAATACACAGAAGTCAAATATTTTCACACATCACATGATACTATGAAAATTAAACAAGGTACAGCCACAAACAAGTTTACTCAAGACAACTTTTAGAAGGATTTTAAGGAATCAAATAAATACTACAATTATTACTTGCACGGCTTACCATGCATCTAAGTTATCTTCCAGTTTCTGCAATATGTAACAGTCTCATGGAAGTCTATCCTGTAGAGGTACTCAAATTGGATCAGTACTTGATTTTTAGCTTTCAAGAGTCTCTTTCATACATCGTCTCCAACCCCCTTCAGATGGCCTCTTGATGTTCCCCCACTTCGACTCGTTATGAGTTGACCAGCGGAAAAGACTTTCTAAATGGGGTAAAAGCCGCCTCTCAGATCCCCCGACCGGTTCTACGACAGAGACCAACGATAGATGATAACTCCCCCCAAACACAACTTACAACTTTCACCGTACTCTGCTCTCCAAAGAGCAACTCTTCTCAATCTCATCGTCCCTCTTGGTTATTGATCTATTTGTTGTTAATAGGTCAATAAAAGAATTAATTGTTTCGATAGATAACTCTTCTGTAAGAGTCAGTTCCATTTTAATTTGGCTCTCATATTTTACCATATCGATCTTAACTCTTAATGCTGGCCACCTCAATTTTGTAATATTTTAATAATTTCCTATTTTATGTTTCAAAATTGTTCTTTAATATCTAGTTAATCCACAACAAGGGAACCCTTAGTTAATCCAAATTCCAACATGCTAATCTCTAATCTCCCCCTCGTGATAAATATTTTTTTATATGATCCTCCTTTTGAATAATTAAACCTCAAAGATCTAGTTCTCATTTCCCCCCATCTCTCACCCTTACAATGTTCAGTCGTCAATATTTTAAGGGTCAACATAACCTTCTATGATGGAATCTATTAACAAAATAATGAGATCTTCATAATGGTTCTACCAAAACATATTACTCCATGGGATCTCAACTTTGGATCTTCCGTAAGGGTTAAATGATAAGGTCATTACTCCATCTTTAGTTGAAGTGAGATCAACCTTTTTGTATTCTTAACTCTCCATAGATGCCAACCCTAAATATTATGGGAAAAAAGGGAAACAGAAAAGGTAGTAGCAGAAATCCACAAAAAGCTTCTATCAACTCCAACTTCTAATCCTTAAATTGGCTGCCAAATCAAGGATAAAGCAATTTTGAATATTTGATGTTTAATCACTAGAAAAATGATGTAATCCAAAGCTTACCCAACATAATCATGGAGCAGGACAACAAACTTCGTATAAACAAGCTTCCTCTCCTTTGCTTGTCCAACATGAACCCCCCCACCCCACCCCACCCCACCCCACCCCACCACACCAAATTGATTCTTATCTGGTTTATTACTTGCTTATCTTTCTTTTTTTAACAAGTAAAATACACCCTAGGGCAGTAATGTGAGGTATACAAAAAGGCAGTACACACGAAAAAGGTCTGCACCAAGAAACAAAAAAAAAATCCATGTACAGCAATATCAAGAAAACACCCTAGGGCAATACAAAAGAAATACCCGCATCATGCCCCTAGATCAAACACCCTTAAAGTAATATAGGAAACTACAGAACCGATTATTTTGACGAAAGAAAATAGCAACTCATAACCAAAAATGGGATAAGGACCATATATCTCCCCTTTCCTTCGAAGGGGCATATCCAATTCGCCTAATCTCTCTTATGCATTTTAACTCCCTTTCATGCACCAAGAACTCTACTAGCGAGCTGGGCATCACTCACGCAAACCCTAACTTTTAATTCAGACAATGAGAGAAACAACATATGAATATATAGCAATGTGTATATACATATATATATATATATATATATACACACACACACACACACAGAGAGATATATATATAGAGAGGGAGACCAATAAATGAGAATGAGCCATCGAAGAGATCACATGAAAGAATAGATAAATTTCAAAACTTTCCACACTGTACAAATTTAGGTATCAAAAGAATAAAGTCGCAAAAAGTTGCACATTAAGTACATCATTTTTAGATCTAAGCATGTCATGTAATATAAATATTTAATTATTACTTTTTTGGGATAAAATATAAGTCACTTACAAATTACAATAGGTATGACTGCTAAAACTCTTGCTGGATTGACAAATGAAATTACCATACAGTTAGCAGAAAAGAGATAAGCTACCATTAAAAGTTTCACACAAAATACTCAAAATTTAATATAAGGAGAATAACACCTAAACAATATGTAAGAATAGGTGTGGTATCCCCCAAACAAATGCTTGTAGATATGCACTACTTATATTTACAATATGTAAGAATAGGTGTGGTATCCCCCAAACAAATGCTTGTAGATATGCACTACTTATATTTACAATCAAGGCACAACAAAGAATCAAGATATGACCAATTGAGTCAATTTTTTTTGGCAAGCTAGAAACATCAGTTGCATTGGCTAGTACTCATATCATGTACACGTGGAGCTCAGTTTGTGATTCAACAATTAACTTACTACTAATACATGGTGGATATAATCTTGCTTCTAAAACAAACAGAATCCGAATTTTAATAAATGTGAAATACAATGAATGATAATACAAACTTCTTGTCTATAAATCACTCTTACATCCTTCCAGGAATTTAAAGAATTTTTTTTTTTTTTTGGGGGTGGGGGGGGGGGGGGGTGGGGGGGGGGGGGGGGGGGGGGGGAGAATGGATATAATACAAGAATTTATTTCGCTTTGACGAATTAAGGATAGAGTGAATCAGAATCCCATAATAAATGTGTATTGGTTGGTAGTAGTATTCCATTTCCGGTAATTTTGAAATAGAACTCTTAGGTTATTAATGATATAAAGTTAATGTTTAGTACCAATAGGTCCAATACCCACCAATTGAGAGAAAATTTCCTACAACAGAAAATATGAATGCTAAAGTCAATCTGAACATGCAACCTAAATCAACACCATTGCCACCATAGGCACTTAGACTATCAAATATTCCCACACATGTCACTATTAAAACTAGTAACGCCAAAAAATTGTACAAATTGGATGGAACATAATAAAGAAAACTTTGTGGTTTTGAGATCATAATACAAACCTAGGGATATTATACTAGAATATATAAAAAATAATAAATTCAGCACTAGGTGTGTTACACACATTCGAGAAAGAATGGAAAGAGAAGCCAAACTCTATTTACCTTCTATTTCCTCTATGGCCGCCAGTGTTGCCTGTAGCTCGATGTCAGTCTTGGGAGAAACTAAGCTTTCAACATATGTATCCACAAAAAGACAGCTATTAGGATAACAAAGGCGGAAGTTGCGAATTTCACATTCCTTCAATGTATTATGTTCTGGATTGTACACCATTAAGCGGCTTGGAGAGTCCAATAAAATTTCACCACTCTTGAAAATGCATAATGGCAATGAACACATATACTCTACAGGACTCATCAAATATGGGATACTAACCATTTTTGTCCAAGACTTTGCCACACAATCTTCCTTCATTAACCATAGATCAAAACGATTACCATAGTAACATCTTACAAAGAGTGATCCTCCCAAAGCTCCCACAGACCAACTAAAAAAACCCTCTCCAAAAGTAGGTTGTACCACCTCTCGGTATGTTTCATCTCTTAAATCAAGAGAAATAATATGTGAAGGACACTTTGCCCACATACGCGGATTCGCTGTCCAATAAAGAGCTCCATTTGCATAAACACCATCATTTTCATGAAGTTCAACACAAGGGAAATCCCGAATCCTTTTCCAAGAACCGGCCTTCACTGAATAAATCCAAACTTGATAGTTTTGAACAAGATCAAACATACCAACAAAGACTCCAACCACTTTATAGTCATCACTAAAATCATCATACCCAAGTCCATATCTATCAATGCAACGATACTTCTTTTCAACATCCGGGAGTGGCAATTTCTTACCTTCTCTAGTACATGGATTCCACAAATACAAGTTGTCAACGTCAATTGTTATACACACCAACCCATTACAAGAGCCCTCAATGCAAAATGTAGCACGAGGGCTAGGGATTCCAAATAAGTGAGGGAGCTCAACGGCATGAGGTTCATTTGGTACAGAATACAGTGGGCAACGCTTGAGCTCAAACCCAGAAATATCAGAGGATAAAATGAGCTGATGAAACTCGGTGTTTTTAGTGCATAAACCCAAGTGGGTTTTGACAAATTTGGGCCTGGAAATTAGAAAGCGCCATGATTTACAAACAGACCTGAAACGCAAGAGAGATTTCACAGGCAGGCGTTCCAGTATCTTGGTGATGATTTCAATAGGAAGGTAGGGCAATGGGGTTGAATCGTCGCCTTCAATTTCTTCTTCTTCTTCGTTCGGCATTTTGATCCTCCGTTAACCCTAGATCTTCGCTGTGATTAAGGTTCGTTAACCCTAGATCTTCGCTGTGATTAAGGTTTTTTGCTGTGCGGAGTAACATATATACAAGGAGATTAGTGGCTGCAATTGCGCCACGTATATATGCAACGAAATAGACATTTTTTTATTTGGAAGTGGGGCAGTATACAATCAACAATGCTACTACTATCACATAAATATATAAAGAAATTTTTTAATATATTTTCTTAGGGCACATGTTAAGTATACAGTTTAAGAAAATATTTTTTTGAATTGTGTGTATATTTTTTTGAATTTGATGCAAATGCAGAAATCAAGGGAATATGCACATAGTTCAAGCGAATATTCTCTTGAACGATGTGTTTAACATGTGTCCTTAAGGCATATGTTAAGAAGACCCATATATAAATGACATAATGCTCACATACACACATGCATACCGTAGGTTTCCGCTTAATATGTGAAGCTCATAAATATGTGTATGTGAGTATTATGTGATTTATATTTATGTGATAATAGCATTATTTATATACAATAGCTTCAAATTTATATTTTATTTTATTTATGTGTGGATAATAATAAACGAACTAGGCTGCTGCTCATGAATTCGACTCAGTTAATTGAGTTGTTAAAATAAGTTTCATTCCAAAAAAATTCTTTAACCGTTTGGTTAAACGAATAAAGTTTGAGTCTGACCTGTTTAATGTTTAATTAATTATTTTTTAATATTATTTATAATAAGCTAAATGAGTTAGTTTAAGTACTATGCTTAGGGGTGTTTGATAAAAATTGAATGAATCTGAATCTAAATGAGCTGAATCTGAATGAAAAAAGCTGTTTGATAATTAACATATCTAAAACATCTGAATGACATAATTTTATTATTTTACCCCTCTGAAAAAATACAAAGTTATTGCTAATTTATTTAATATTACTTAATATAATAGTTAATATATTTTTTTTAATTTTTTTTTAAAAAAATTACTTTATTTAACTGCTCATTCAGCCAAAAAAATCTGACTTAGCCATTCAACTCAATCATCTGACCGATTCAGCCAAAACAAACGCACTTAATGACTGACTGATTCAGCCATTCAGATATATTCAGTCCTAAACAAACAGCCACTTAGTTCTCTTAATCCCGACATATGCTCAACTTATTTATTTAACATGGTCAAATTCGTACTTGTTTAAATTTCACATGACCAAATTCGTACCCGTTTAAATTCAGACAAAACTCGACTTGTTAAACGAATTCTAAGTCGACAAGTCAAAATCCTACAAAACTCATTTATTCTTATGGTTACTAATTTGTGAGTGAGAAATATGGTTACTAATTTGTGGTTAAATTAAACAATTTTGAATTTTGGTCCTGCACTTTTTGTTATGTCTATTAACTGGACAACAACAGAATCACGAGAAAAAGAAAAACTTAAAAAAGATGAGTGGTTCAAGTAGGCATAAAAAAGTCATCACTCTAATCTCATTTTGTATGTGCAGTGAAAAACAGCATAAAGCTAATAAAAAAACCTGTAATTTGCCAAAGTTGGAGAGAAATAGGGGGAAACATGAATCCAGAGTTTATACAAATATCCAAAGTTTTATCCAAAAAAAAGAAAAGCAAATACCAAAAGTTGTCATCCAAATTATCCACCCATTCTTAACAATTACATTAGGAAGGATCTTGACCAAACTGCATTAAGTTTAAATACCTCCAAAAGTTCTCATCTTTTAATATTTGCCACTCAAGTCCCATTGATTTTCCTTCACCGCAACCATTCTTGAACCTCCGATCATATAAGAGTGCCCTAACCAAACTTGAAAACTGCTAAATATGAATATTTCTTGGGGAGGAACATTATGCTGCAAAAAACAATATATATGGTTAATCATCAACCGGTTCCAATTGTTCAGTAAGCAAATTTAATTGATTTCTCATTCAATAAAATCGCAATAAAGCAATGATGGGAAATATTGTTGGAGGTCAGATGTAACCCTAGCTCAACCATCCCAGCACTTCAAACCAATTAAACAACATCAAGAAGAACTACAGCCAAATATTCTTAGTACATCACATGATATTATGAAAACAAAACAAGGTACAGCAGCAGTAAACAATTTTACTCGAGACAATTTGTAAAAGGATTTTAAATAATCAAATTAATTACAAGAATTATTACTTGCACGGCTTACCATGCATCTCAAATGTTTCCAATTTATCTCCAAGAAGTGCAATATGTACCATCTCATGGATGTGTTGCATTTTAATTTGACTCTCATAGTTTGCCATATCCATCTTTAACTCTTTACGTTAACCACCTCATTTTTGTATGATTTTAATAATTACCCGTATTATGTCTCATAATTAGTTCTTTAAAACCTTGTTTCATCTTCAAAAATATAAAACACCAGTTACACCATTGAAATTAATCGAACATATTATCTCTAATCTCTCTCTAATGATGAATACTTTTTGATATGCTCCTCTTGAATAATTAAACCTCGAAGATCTAGTTCTCATTTTTTCTCTCACCGTACAGTGTTCAGTTGTCAATATAATAAAGGTCAATTTAACCTTCAATGATGGAATCAATTAACAAATAATGAGATCATCATAATGGTTCTTCCAAAACATATTACTCCATGGGATCTCAGCTTTGGATCTTCCGTTAGGGTTACATGATAAGTTAATTACTCCATCTTTAGTAGAAGTGGGGTCAACATCTTTGTATTCTCAACTCTCCATAAATGCTAACCCTAAATATTATTAAAAAAAGGAAAAAGGGAAAAAAGGAAAAAAGGGCAAAGGGAAAGAAAAGAAGAAGAAGAAGACATAATCCACAAAAAGCTTCAATCAACTTCTAACTTATAATCCTAAATGGCCTGCCAAATCAAGGATAAAGAAACTTTAAATCTTTGATAATCAATCAACAGAAGAATTGACATAAAACAAACCTTACCCAACATAATCACGGACCAGGACAACAAACTTTTTTCTAAACAAGCTTCCTCTACCACAGATATAGCAAGATCAAAACAATCCATGATTCTAACTAGAACACATTGTTTAATCACATTCATACCTACAGGCTCAACGTCAATTAGGTCTCCTTTTCTTGTCCAACATGACCCCAAATTGATTCTTACCTGGTTTATTACTTATATATTTTTTTAAAACAAGTCCATTTTATTTTTAAAACGCCAAAAGGGGCTCCAACCAGTCACGTGAGGTATGCTGTACACAAAACGTCAGTACAACACAAAAAAGGTCTGCACCAAGACACAAAAAATCCAAGTACATCAGTATCAAGGAAACACCCTAGGGCAATACAAAAGAAACACCCGCATTCTTCCCCCATATTAAACACCCTTAAAAGTAAATATAGGAAACTACAGAACCGTCTATTTACCAAAAACAATAGCATTATAACCAAAAATAGGATATGAACAATATATCACTACTTTCCCTCGAAAGGGAATAGTTAGCCATAAACAAAGGCCGCATAATGGCATATCCACTTTGCCTGATCTCTTTTATGCATTTTAACTCCCTTTCATCATACAATAAAACACCAAAATGAACGTTAAAGTCAAAATTTGAAAATGCAACCTAGGTCAACACCATTGCCTCTAAATGCATTTAGACTACCAAATATTCCCAAAAAAAAGATGTACACATTTGACAGAACATATTACAGAAAACTTTGTGGCTTTGAGGTCATAATACAAACCTACAGATATTATACAACAACATAAAAGATAATAAATTTCACCACCAGGCACGTTACACACATTCCAGAAAGAATGAAAAGAGAGCCAAAGTCTAATTACCTTCTGTTTCCTCTATTGCTGCCAGTGTCACCTGCAGCTCAATGTCAGTCTTGGGTGAAACTAAGCTTTCAACATATGTATCCACCAAAAGACGGCGATGATTCATGCGGAAGTTGTGGATTTCACAATCCTTTAGTGTATTATCTTTTGAATTGTATAACACTATACGCTTTTCTGATTTAAATAAAATTTCACCATTCTTCAAAATGCATAACGGCATTGAACACATATACTTCATAGGACTCATCAAATATGGGATACTAACCATCTTGGTCCAAGACTTTTCCATACCATATTCCTTCATTAACCACAGATCAACACGACTACCACAGGCACATCTTACAATAAGTGAGCCTCCTAAAGCTCCCACGGAAAAAGTAAAATTACCATCTCCATAAGTAGGTAGTGCCACCTCTCGGTATGTTTCGTCTCTTAAATCAAGAGATATAATATGTGAAGGATGCCTCACCCTTGGTGTCCTATGCCGTTTTGCTACCCAATGAAGAGCTCCATTTGCATAAACACCATCATTTCCTTCAAATCCAGCACAAGGAAAATCCTGAATCCTTCTCCAAGAACCAGCCTTCACTGAGTAAACCCAAACTTTATAAACTAAATCAATAAAACCAGTAAAGAGTCCCACCACTTTGAAGTCATCACTAAACTGATCATACCCAAGTCCATATCTATCATCCAAGATATAAACCAATTCAACATCCAGGTTCGGCAATTTCTTGCATTCTCTAGTACATGGATTCCACAAATACAACTCGTCAAGATCAATTGATACACATACTTACCCATTGCAAGAACCCACAATGGAAAATGTAGCACGAGGCCAAAGGTTTCGAAACGAGTGATGGAGCTCAATGGCATCAGCATAAGGTGCAGAATACAGTGGACAACACTTGATCTCAAAATCTCCAGGCATATCAGCGGATAACATGAGACGATGAAACTCATTGTTTTTAGCGGATAAACCCATGTGGGTTTTGATAAATTTGGGACTGGAAATTAGAAAGCGCCATGATTTACAAACAGACCTGAATCGCAGGAGAGATTTCACAGGTAGTCGTTCCAGTATCTTGGTGATGATTCCGATATGAAGGTAGGGCAATGGGGTTGAGTCGTCGTGTTCAATTCTTCTTCTTCGCTCGGCAGGTTGACCCTCCGCTAACCCTAGATCTTGAATGCGTCTAGGGTTTATTGGTTCCATTCTTCCTCTTCGCTCGCCAGCTTGATCCTCCTCCAACCCTAGATTTCGGTGTGACCAAGGTTTCCTGCTATGGAGAAGTACAACTCTACTAATATATAAAGGAAATTAAAAGAAATTTGCAAATTTACTTTTTATTTGTCATTATAAAAAGAAAAAAATCATTCGCAAAATTCACCCGACTTTGCAAACTCATTTGAGCTGTTAACCGAGTCAACCTCGAACAAACTCATTTGTCCGTTTAGTTAAACGAGCAAAATACAAACGGTGTGATATCAAACTCAATTATATCCAATTTGAGTAAACCTGGCCTTTTTAGTATTTAATTAATTATTTTTTAAAAATACTATGATAAAACTAAACGATTAAATTTGATTAGACTCGACTAACTTAAACTCGACTTGAGCTCAACTCGTTTATTTAACATGACTGAGTTCGTACATTAAATTTCAAATTCGATTAAACAACGACTCGATTCGTTTAACTTTTAAATAATTTTAACTTGGCAAGTCAATGTATGACTCGACTTGTTTACAACTCTAAATTGGAGTGTGTTATTCCCAAATGCATAAAGAGATCTAAAAGCGATGGTTAAATAGATCTTTTAAAATTTTTGATTTAGAGATTTATTACCAATGTTAAATTAAGCAAGTTAATTTATTAGTTATGCACAGTAGAATGATGTTTTAAAACACTCCTTTAATGATTAATAATAAGTTCTAAATTTAGTGTAAGAAAGTGTAGACAAGTCATATAGATAAAATGAATATAGATTTAAATGAAAAACGTGGAGCAGAAAGTAAGTGCAGTAAAATAAATGACACAAAAATTTTAAAAAGGTTCGAAACACAAAAATCTCCTAATCATCTCTTATACTCCGAGAGGATGAATATTACACTAAGAAAGGGTAATCACTTAGATTACAGTTCACTAAGAACTGTTAACAACTGATTCAGTAAGAATCTTTCAAGTCACACAGATTTGGAATATACACAGATCACTAATATCGAATCACAAATAAATTGAATGATATGAGATGTTGCTAAGTAACATTAAACTTCTTGATCACATGACTTAATAGCAGTTGACAATTTTTAATCGTAGGGTGAGTATATTATGAGCTCAAACAGGCACCATTTCGACTTAATCAATTTATCTATGTATATCTCCTTTGATTGTTTGAGGTTGCCTTTTATAGCTTCACCTTGAGACCTTCTCGTTGAGATTTAATTGTTATTCCATTTTGACTTGGACACCTGTCGATTTCTAATTGTTTAACTTTTAAATGTTGTCGGCTATGACCACTTCAGGTTGCAATATCGTACTCTGGCTGGTGCAGTTGTAGTCGCGTGTTTTTGTCCTTAATAGATATAGTTGTTAGACACAATTTTAAGAATGTCTTATCTTTATCAACAACATTTGGGAGGATCAACCTTGTGATCTTCAGTCTTAGGTGTACGACACTGTCATACCATGTCAGAAGATATGAACTCTACAATTCTACTTAATCACATAATTATAAATTCGATAGTAGAGTGACTTGCCCTGAAGACTTAACTCTACGATAGGTCTCCATACTCTACAAGTCTCAGAATATTTTATGGTCTTCAACTATATGTTCAGTTTTCAGACTTTGTTTTTGAACAGTAAATTTATAGTAAGGAATGAATCAATCTAACAAATTTGATCTTTACACTAAGTCCTTACATAAATTTTTTTTTAAGTATTTTACAAAAGCTATTAGTTTTATAAATATACATTAAGTTCTTATTTCATCATCAAATTAAACATATGCATAAGTTAGAGTATTAACATAATGACATTTATATATATAGAGGCAGCTTCTTATACATGCGGGTGTGGTACAAACCCCACATGATTTATCCCCTGCATGATTTGTCCCCCACATGATTTATCTCTCTCTCTATATATTTAATACCTCACCTAATAAGGAAACAATAATTAATTGACGGTCACTTATTAGGATTTTTGTAATGTGGGTTTTGTACCACTCGCATGCTGGGTGGTACATATAAAAAACTGTCTTTTATATATATATATAAAGGAAAATACCATTGATGATTGTCATATCTAGTTGACTATAATAATAAAAATTTGATAAATAAGATTACAATTAACAAAAAAAAATTATAGAAGAATAACATGTAAAATTTGTGTTTACACCATTATCTAATAATATATCATACAGATAATTTATCAAAAGATCAAGTATTTCAAATTTTAGTTCTGAACTCTTTGTTATGTTTATTAGGTGAAGAAGAATATCAAAAATAACGAGAAAAAGTAAAAAAATTGAAAAGAAATTAGTATATTAAAAAAAGATGAGCGGTTCAATTAGCATAAATTGATCATCTTTAAAATTTTACTCCACAACTACGTCATATTTGTCCACAAGAAAATTATATCAAAAAAAAATTTCTTTTTTTTACTCCTTCGGTCCCTACAATATGACCAAAGTACAATTGTACACGTATTAAGAAGAAAAAAAATTGAAAAAAAAGTAAAAAAAGTTCACATTTATCTTTAATGGTCTCTAAGATTATATAAAGTGATTAGTATTTTTAATTTTGTAATAGTAATAAACCCCGCTCAATGACATGTTTATTCTTAACTTTATATACTTTATCTCATCCTTTTGAGAACAAAAAAATATGTACATTTAATCATCTTTTTGGGAATGGAGAAAGTAGTACTAGTACATGGAATTTCTTAACATGTGCCCTTAGGGTACATGCTAAGCACACAGTTCAAGAGAATATTCTTTTGAATTGTGTGCATATTCTCTTGAACTTGGTGCTAATATAAAAATCAAGAGAATATACACACAGTTTAAGAGAATATTCTCTTAAACTGTGTGCTTAGCATGTGCCTTTAGGGCACATGTTAAGAGGACCCCTAGTACATAAGGGCCTCGAGTTTATTAGGGTTAATTGCAAAAATGTCCCTCAAAGGTTCACAAAATTTTACTTTTAGCCCTAAAGTACCAGTTTTCTCAATTGTGTTCCTTCAAATTTAATTTTTTCATAATATTGTTTCTTTTTAACGTATTGGTGAAATTATAGGACAGAATCCGTCACATACATATCCGAAATTATTAGTTATTATGTTATTTACGTTTCATATAACGTATATGTTGTTGTATTTATACATTTGAAATGAGTCAAATCAAATGTGTATTTGATTACATAAAATATGAATTTTGACCTATAATTTCACTAATATGTTAAAAAAGAATAATTTTATAAAAAAAATAAAGTTGAAAGAATACTATTGAAAAATTGGTACTTTAGAGCTAAAAATATAATTTTCTGAAACTTTGAGAGACACTTTTACAGTTAACTCAATTTATTATCATAAAAAAAAAAAAATAGATAGTACAAAAGGTATTCGACGTTATCAAAATTTAACTTAAATTCATAAATATAAATTAAAAACTTTGTGAGAAAGAATAATTTTCATGACAACAACGCAGCTGTGAAGGCAAAAGTTAACAATGAGACTAGTGATGTCATGGATAATTTAATGGCAAAACTAATGAATTAATTATTGTAATTGATAAATTTTACTAATTATATTATTAATTTTTAAATTTTAAATTATTTTATTATATTAATTATTATTTTAAAGTTAGGCTGTTATCTTAATTTTATTTTAGTATTTATTTCGAGGTGGACCTGAAAAAAGAAAAAGAAAATGACATGGGTTGAATCCTCCTTGTTTGACTCCTATTATAACTTTTAATATTCAATCCTTTTGATTTTTAGAGAGAAAGAGAAAGATGAGTTCGGAAGAGAAGAACGATGACATCAGCTTCCAGCCATCGGAGCGTACCCTGTGGGCCAACGGCTGCGTTTTCTTCGGCGCGGCGGCGACGAATAACCTGTGGTCGAAGTGATTCAAAGATGTGCGTATCGAGGAAAAGCAAGCGGCTTCGACTAAAACCGCCATGGAGAAATTCATTGCTGGTTTTTCATCACAGACTTGTGTGGTTCAGTTTGCAGTGCCCGCGGCGGTGGAATCTGTTCCAACAGTGGTTGGCTCGAATGGATCAGGCGGAAGCGATGGGGTCGAACCGGTGCTTGAGCTGCCGGAAAAATGTGTTGAACCGGTGAGTCTGGTACTGTCACTGAGGACTGAAGACATGAAATCTTGGATAAAAAGACAATTGCTTTGTCTCTCTCACTTCAAGCTCCCTTTTTGTACTCTATTTTTAGAGAGAGAAAAAGGAGATTATACCCGGAAGAAGGTGTTGAACCGGTGACTCTCGTACTGTCACTGAGGACTGAAGACCTGAAATCTTGGATAAAAAGACACTTGCTTTGTCTCTCACTCCAAGCTCCAACTTTGTACTCTGTTTTTAGAGAGAGAAAAAGGAGATTATACTCTGTTTATAGAGAGAGAAAAAAAGATTATTTTGGATATGAAGGCGCAAATGGGTTGCACTGTGTGCTTCTCATGTCTCAAATAGTTATTGTTGTAGTAGAAAATGGTACAGTTTCTCTGTTCTTTCTCTAATTTCTAATTTCTAATTTCTAATTTTCTATGTCAAGCTCATACAACATTTACAATAGATTTGTCTCATCTTATGTGGGTTTTTGTTTGATGGCTGTTCTTCATATTTGAGAGCTTACATTATTACTCTAATTTTTCTTTTCATTAGAATGTGGATATATGAATATTAAAAGTTATGATAGGAGTCAAATAAAGAAGATTAAAACCATGTCATTTTTTATTTTTTTTCAAGTCCATGTAGGATAATTGCTAAAAAAATTAACAGACGTAAGCTAAAGATAACAGAATGACCTAATTTTAAAATAATAATTAGTTTAGTAAGATAATTTAAAAAATTAAAAGTTTAATGGTGTAATCAGTAAAACTTGCCAACTACAGTGACTAATTCATTAATTTTGCTATAATTTAAAGCTATTAAAGGACAATTACTATAAATATTGCACAATTCATACCCATTGATTAAGGGTGTAAATGAACCGAGTCAAGTATTGAATTGTTTAAATTTGGTTCACAAAATTTATCAAATATAAAATAAGATTTGATCAAGGCTCGTTTAGCGATCGAGTCGAGCACGATCTCGAATCGAACCTGAGCGATTTGAACTTTTCAAACGAATATAATCCGAATATCAATAAAAAGTTACAATTTAATAATACTCGAGTAATTTATCAAACTCTAAAATTTATTCGAATCATTTATAATTCGAATCGAATTTTTAGTCGAGCGAGTTTTAGAGCCTTACCACTAATAATATCTATCAGAAAAACATTACAAAGAATTCAGAATGTGAGATATCCTGCCAAATGATATGGCAATCTCCCCATTATATATCAATCCCAACATAAAATTAATTATTCTTTTTCCTGATAGAAATCTGCAACCTCTATCTTCATTTTGTGTGTGCAGTATGAAACAACATAAAGCTAATAAAAACATCTGTAATATGCCAAAGTATAACATCATTACAGAAATTGGAGAGAAATAGGGGGAGACATGAATCCAGACAAAAGTTTAAACAAATACCCAAAGTTTTATCAAAAAAAGAAGAGCAAATACCAAAAAAGCTGTCATCTAAATTATCCATCCATTCTTAACAATTACATTCAGTGCAACCATTAGAAATGATCCTTGACCAAAATGCTTCAAATAGCTCCAAAAGTTCTGATCTTCAACTATTGCCACTCGAATCCCACTGATTTCCTTCACAATATCATACTTGAATCTCGGACCATATAAGAGGCCTAACACTGAACATGAAAACTGCGAACTATGAAGATTTCTTCCGGCGGGGGCGGGGGGGGGGGGGGGGGGGCATTATGCAGCCAGAAACGATATGTTTAATCATCAACCTCAGTTCCAATTGTTAAATTTAATTGATTTCTCATTCAATAAATCATAACAAAGCAATGATGGGAGCCATGAGATGGAAAAGCTAGATGAAGGTCAGATGTAAACCTAGCTCAACCATTCCAGCACTTCAAACCGATTGAACAGCAAGAATATACCAAAGAGCTACAGTCAAATATTCTCAGCGCACATTGTATGATACTATGAAAACAAAACAAGGTACATCTGTAAATAAGTTTACTTGAGACAACTTCTAAAAGGATTTTAAGGAATCAAATAAATAGTAGAGTTATTACTTGCAGGACTTACCATGCATCTCAGTTCTCTTCCAGTTTATCTTCAAGAAGTGCAATATGTACCATCTCATTCATGTGTTCCATTTTAATTTGGCTCTCATATTTTATCATTTCCTTCTTTAACTCTATATGTTGACCACCTCATTTTTGCAAGATTTTTAGTAGTTACTCGTATTATGTCTCTTTAAAATCTTGTTTCATCTTCAAAAATATCAAACATCATTCAACACACAACACGGGATTCCTTAACTAAGCCAGCATATGTTCCACTTGAATAATTAAACCTCGAAGATCTAGTTCTCATTTTTCCCCCATCTCTCATCCTACAGTCTTCAGTTGTTAATATAATAAGGGTCAATGTAACCATCAATGATGGGATCGATTAACTCTGAGATCTTCATAATGGTTCTTCCAAAACATATTATTCCATGGGATCTCAGGTCTGGATCTTCTGTTAGGGTTACATGATAAAATCATTAGTCCAACTTTAGTTGAAGTGAGGTCAATCTCTTTGTATTGTTAACTCTCCATAAATATTATAGAATAAGGGAGAAAGCGAAAAGGGAAAGAAAAGAAGAAGAAGAAGAAATAATCCACAAAACAGCTTCAATTTATAATCCAAAATGGCCTGCCAAATCAAGGATAAAGAAACTTTAAATCTTTGCTAATCAATCAATAGAAGAATTGACATAAAACAAACCTTACTCAACATAATCATGGAGCAGGACAATGAACTTTATATAAACAAGCTTCCTCTACCTCACATGTAGCCAGACCAACTCAATCCATGTTTCTAACTAGAACACATTCTTAATCACATTCAATATCAATTAGGTTTCCTTTTCTTGTCCAACATGACCCCAATTGATTCTTACCTGGTTTATTACTTACTTATCTTCTTTCTTTATTTAAACAAGTAAAATTTAATTTTTAGGATGCCAAAAGGGGCTCCAACCAGTCATGTGAGGTATACAAAAAGGCAGTAGAAAACAAAAAAAGGTCCAAGAAACATAAAAAAAAACCATGTACGTCAGTAGCAAGGAAACACTCTAGGGCAATACAAAAGAAACACCCGCATTATACCCCCAGATTAAACAACCTTAAAAATAAATATAGGAAACTACAGAACCGATTATTTTTACCAAAAGGAAACATCTTGTGTACAAATCACTCCTTGTACATCCTTTCACGAATTTAAAACAAGAACCCACCCATTGCAAGAACCCACAATACAAAGTGAAGCACGAGAACTAGGGTTTTCCAAATGAGTGATGGAGCTCAATGGCATCAACACAAGGTGCAGAATACAGTGGCTCAAAATCTCCAGGCATATAGCGGATAACATGAGATGGTGAAACTCATTGTTTATAGCGGATAAACCCATGGTGGGTTTTGACAAATTTGGGACTGGAAATTAGAAAGCGCCATGATTTACAAACAGACCTGAATCGCAAGAGAGATTTCACAGGAAGGCGTTCCAGTATCTTGGTGATGATTCCAATAGGAAGGTAGGGCAATGGGGTTGACTCGTCGCCTTCAATTTCTTCTTCTTCTTCGTTCGGCATTTTGATCCTCCGTTAACCCTAGATCTTCGCTGTGACTATGGTTTTTTGCTGCGGAGTAACATATCTAATCATCATTCATTACTGAGATTTGGTTCCAAACCCTTATTTAATATTTTAATATATGTATAATAGCTCTTCTACAAAGATATAATAATTGGACATATAATTTTTCTATGTATAATATATGGATTTAAAAGTCCGTAGGTTATAATGTGATGCACCGCTGACTTAACATGTTATAATGTGATTGTTCTATTGATTTCACAGGAACAGGAACAGGAACAATGTTTATCCTTTTTCTCTCTAATGGGTGATGTACCACAGTATCAGTGGAGATCAACTAGAGGATTTTGGTATTTGGCTATATAAACGGATCACACTTTGTAAGGACGGAGCTTATTTCAGATTGTTCAATTCCTCCGATCTCAAAAATGTGGTCTGATCATCACCATGCAAGTATCTCACGTTAGATAGAATTGTTTTCTTCAAGGATGGAGAAGTTCAAGATGCTCACCTCTTCCACCAATTGCGAAACAGCAACTGTTGAGTTCATCGATTGATGCAAATGTTTAGTTCTTACTTATTTAGCTTACTTTTGTTAATGAATGCTTAGGCTTTATTGCCCAGTTCAGGTAAAAACTTAATTCGCTGTTCATGTAAAGGGTTTTTGCTCTGTGTTTGGGGTGTCTTCGACTTTTTTTGAAAAAAATATGAAAAAAAGTGTACTCAGAATCATATGATTTTTAATTGGGATTTTTAACTATGGAGTATGAATGGGAAAATAAGGGATGCAACTAGCCCCTACCTCAACACTAACACTGCTTTTGATTTATTTATTTATATTACCATAATTAATCAAGGTAGCATGAAAGGGATTATAACACATAATTAATTAAAGGTGTAAATGAATCGAGTCGACCCGACTAATGAATTGTTCAGATTTGGTTCACAAAATTTATCGAGTATAAAATAAAATTTGATTGAGGCTTGTTTAGGTATCGCATCGAGCACGGTCTCGAATTGAGCCCGAACAATTTGAACTTTTCAAACGAATATGATCCGAGTATCAATAGAAAATTATAATTTAAGGAGGTTCGACTAGTTTATCGAACTTTAAAATTTGCTCATATTTGAATCATTTATATTTCGAATCGAGCTCGAATCGAATTTTTAGTCGAGAGAGTACGAATCTAGTTCGAACTGTTTACTCATTTTACAGTCTTATAATTAATCAAGGTATGTAGCATGAAAATGGACTATAGCATTTATTCACAAAAGTAAGTGTAACATTACTGAAATTCTCATACGATAAATATTAAGAGACAAAAATATTTCAAGATGAAAAGAGTAACAATTATGGATCTGAAGGGATATACTAAAAGATAGTCACATCAGAGTACTAAAATAACTAAAAAAAGACCAAGTAATATTTTTGAAATGAAGCAGTAGCATTCAATGGGATCCGGTTATCATGAAGTTATTTTTTTGATAAGTTGATCAATTGACCAATAGAATGTTGACACACATACAGTCCCGCCTGCGTCTCAATATTCTATTGACCAACTTACTCCAAAATAAAATTCATGCTAACCACTTTCCATTCAATGTATTAGTGATGGTAAACAAAAGAGCATATAAAACAAAAAATTCCTTAACAAGGGCCATAAAAAGATCCATTTACATTACAATAATTGGAATTTTTTTTTGAAAGGATCCTAAATAATATACACCATTTTCATCTAAATCAACCTCGGAATTGATGCAATGTATTTATTTAAAATGAGTTACATATTTCCAATAATATATCTTTTTCTATTTCTATAACTTATAAAACGTAATTTTGGAACAGAGGGAGTATAATTTCCCTTTTTGCCACCTTAACATAGGAAAAAATATGCACAGTTTTATCTGCTTGACACCAGTAATTTCATTGAATTTAGTTCGAACAAATACATGAACAGAAGAAGTTATTAACATAATACACTGTTTGCAAAAAGTTACTCTCTTGGATTTCATTCAGACATTTAATCAAACACCTATTTGACATTCGATACATAGTCGATGTATAGTTGTATACTAATAAGGAGTCGTGTCGTGGTCTATTTTGGGTGCGTCATTTGTCATCAACATTCCAACTTTGGGTGTCCGAATTATTTAAGATTATACTTTTTATTTTTGATTTAAGACATAATTTTATTGATATGCTTCACCTTAACGGATCCGATCCAATTATCATGAAATTAACTTCATGGTAAGTTGGTCAATTGACCAATGCAGTACTGACACGCAGAGAGAAATTACCTCCCGTCTGCGCGTCGACACTGTATTGATCAAAGTTAACTTCATGTTAACCACTCCCCACCTTAACATATTTGTCACGAAAATGATACTCACACTAAATAATAAAATATTAAGGGTTGACTTGAGACGCGGATTAAGTCGCTCTCTTTAAGAAATTATTATCGGTATAAAAGGCTATTGACACGTGGCCTCTAAGCTACAACAGTTCTGCTATTATTACCGTAACTTTTCTCTAGTCTGCATAACTGAGGAAGCAGTTTCATACAATATCATTCTTTACCCAATTGTAGATAACTAAGTATAGAACAAGAAAATAAACATAAATCTCTTGTTAACGCTAAGATTTCTCCACGCGCTCTAATCATCAAAACACGTCAAATCCTGCATAGAAACAAAACACACGCGAAATTTGACGGCTTGGGCCGCCGGGGGATAGCTACGGTGTGAGAATAAGTACACAATGCTCTAGTGTTCAGAAAATAATATTGTGTATACCTTAAAATTAGAGTAAAACCTTGTATTTATAATGATCTTACCACCTCCATAGAAATCCACCCCCGTGTAGAATTAGGATTCTCATCAGGTTCAATTCCTTGATGGGATTGTATGAAACCTCCTAAAAAAAGGTAGTTGAATTATATCCTAACACCTCCTTTAAGAATTAGAAACCAAACCTAATTGGGAATCTGTGAGTCCTTAAAATATTCAACTTGTCAAAAAAAAATCCTACGTGGGTTGAAATAACTCTACGCCCACCATATAATTCGGACCTAAATAATCACGCCCCATTATTGCTCCCAATCTTTGATTAAATGGAACAACAATGCTACTATCACATAAAAAATGGTCACATAAAGCTCACATACACACACTAACACACATACATATTTTTGAGCCCCGCCTGATTTTGGGCTCACAATATATATGTGTGTGTGAGCTTTATATGACCATTTTTTTTGTGACAGTAGCATTATTTTAACAACTATATAATGAGGTCCACAAAAGTAAGAATAGGTTAAAGATTTTTTACACTTGAAAGCAAATATATTGATCACTTATCTCTTCATCCTATTCACTAATAATCGCACCCGAAGCGCTCCCAGCCCGAGCCGTTATTGTGACGCCCCCAAAATAGGTTCAATACTCAACCCATTCTGAGTTGCCAAATATATGGTACAGAATTTAAATACAATCTTTCATATCAAACGGTCGTGCAAAATACGACCACACAACTGTGAGTGTCAATACAGACATGTAGAAAATATTAACATTCAAACTAAGTCCTCATTACATTTATTATCACACTATTGTAAAAAAACATAGTGAGGACTTCTACAGCTTTAACTCGGACCATCACTCTATTTTTCGACTAGTACCCGCGATATTCTCATTTCCTGAAGAGAATAATGGAAGAAAAGGGTGAGCTCAACTAGCCCAGTAAGAATATTATGACTAAGATAATGAAAAATAAATTATCGTTAGCCTTCAATAAATCAGATAAAATATTATGGACAACACGTTTTAGATCAATATTCGCAGCGAAAATAACAATTCATTAGAAGAATTAAGTAGAGAATGATGTCTACTATATTCTTTGATTTAAAAATCCATCATCAATATTTTCTCCCTGTAACATCAATCAATATACATCTCGAATCAAATATTCATCTTTTGCACTACGGGCCAAAGATATTCATTTGTATCACTAGTTGGTCATGTTCATCTCAACACCTGTCCATTTTTGCACTACGGGCCAAAGATATTCATCAGATAATCATTCATCTTTGCACTACAGGCCAAAGATATTTATCAAGTAATCATTCATCTTTGCACTACAGGCCAAAGATATTCAATTATATCACAATTTAGGACTGAGGATGATGAAAAATAATACGAATAACGAATTCAGTGAGATAAAGGACAAATATTAGAGAATTTATCCAGAGTTCAAGAATGAAGATCAAAATCTAGATCCAATCAAAGATGATTCGGAAGAAAAAAAATTTTTTTACCGTAAATAGTACCCCATAAATAGTAACTCGTCAATAGTAACTCGACATGAAAAGATAAAAATTTCACAAGAAAGTTCTGACCAATATTCCAGTAAAATGATATTAGATAAAGCGCAAAACTCAAGAATATTCTGATCATTTCAGGAATTATAGAAGCAATACTTACCGTACTAAGTTTAGAGTTAGGAATCTGAAATGAAACAATAGACGAAATTACAATTGAATTTTCACCCGTCAGGCGGTAATCCGCTCACACAGATTATTTCCACAATTTAATAACAACTGAATACGAATGGTTATTCACCAGGCATGCGATAGTCCGCATAGACAGGATATTCTCATAGAATAATAAAGAATAAAATAACAACAGGATTTTACCATGCATGCGGTAGTCCGCGTAGACAGGTTATTCCAACAGAATAATCAAGAATGGAATAACAATCCTTACGAGTATTGAAAGAAAATAACTTTTTTCATGAATACGAAAGAAATAATACTCCTTACCTTAAAAATTTGGAGACTGCACTAGTGTAATAGCAGAATACTCTTCTTCTTTCTCTCTTATTCTCTCTATACATTCTCTCTCTATAACTTTTGTGAATTGGTGAGAAATAATGAAGAAATAAAATTCTATTTATAGGCTCGGCAGAGTAAGGGTAAAATAGTCTTTTCGCTATAATTTATGACATCATCGCTTACATCATCGATCCTATGACATCATTGCTTACCTCATCGCTCCGATGACATCCTTGTTTACCTCATCGCTCCGATGACATCATTGTTTGCATCATAAGAGTTCAAATTCAATTTGCACTCTTCCACCTCGTTTAACTTTATACCATAAATTTACTATAATAATGTTACCATTCTAATTATAAAAATCATACTATTATATAATCACATCATACTACTATAATGTAATATTATAATAACATATTTGAATGAATAATTTTATCAGAAAAGATAAAATACCAACTTTCAACCAATGTTACATGCTAAAAATTTCTCTGTTAAAAATCTACATTGAATATATATCAACAATTAATTATTTACAAATAATATTACAGAACTACAATATTGACAACCAGGTCGTTCCTAGAAAAGAGGGGTCCTTCCGATAAGGATTTCTTCTTACTGGCGCGCAATTAAATAACCCTCCTAGACAGAACTTTCTTAGACATTGTCAATAATGCTATCTAATAATATTATTCCAATAATATGAATTGTTGATTTGATGATTTGAAATACTATGCAATGACAATTATTGAATCAATAATATGAATTATCAACGTAGCAACTATTGAATCAATAAAATATTGAACAGTAATTACTGTAACAATTATTGAGTAGTGACTTCTTACTTAAGAATCAATAATTAGAATTACTGTGCAACACCGTGTACTACTGTATTTTATCCATCGGGTATTTCAACAGGTTTAAGGTAAAAGTTTTACCGTTATTTTTGTAAAAAGGTTATTCCTATCACTTTCTATATCCGACATTCATTCCGTTGTGGGGTCCATCAATGACTGCGCTGTCGTACGAATATTCTCCGACAAAAAGAATATTCCTCGACCAAACGAATATTCTCCGACACAACGAATATTTTATAACCACTTGCTTACTTTATAAAATTTGCACATATCACCTATAACTTATCACATTTATCAAATCAACACCTTACTATTTCCAAAATAATATATAAATAAAATTAAATCTTTATTCATAAAAGTTGGGGTCTTACAGTTATATACTATGAAAACGTTTGTGTGAGTACGAACGAACAAAGACCTATAAAAATAATGCTACTATCATATAAATTCTATCACATAACTCTCACATACACACACATACATATCGCGGGTCCCGCATGTCAGGCAGGGGCCCGCAATTTGTATGTGTGTGTATGAAAGAGTTATATAATAATTTTTATGTGATAGTAGCATTGCTCGATCTATTATTGGAGACTAAGGGTTAGGTCATCATTACTGTTTATTAAATCACTTTTTTTTTGAGAAATTCATTAAAAAAACACTCAGTAACACTATTTCAGTGAAGTGTTTTAGTTAGAAATAATGCTACTATCACATAAAAAAATAGTCACATAAAGCTCACATACATATATGTATATTGTGAGCCCCATATGCCAGGCGGGGCCCTGAAATATGCATGTGTGTGTATATGAGTTTTATGTGATATTTTTTATGTGATAGTAGGATTGATGTTTAGTTAGCAACAAACCGGTGCTAATATGTTTAATTTTTTTGAAAAAGAATTAAGTAGTAAAATAATGCTACTATCACATAAAGATTACATAATGTTGATGTGGTAGTATGTGGTTTGTTGTTGAGTTAAGTGGGTCATGTCAATAATAAATTACATACTATCATATCAACAATATGTGAAAAATATTTAATTATTTTATGTGATAGTATCATGACTCTTAAGAAGTATAAAAGTATAAAACTATGTGCCCAAAGGCTAAAACGGAGGAGCAAAAGTTTAAATTCTACCCCATCTAATTCAAAATTTGGCGCCACAACTGAAAATAAAACAAATTGACAGTAGCTTTTAGCGCTTCTGAAACATATTGAGGCGGAGAGATGAGTTCTTCAAAACATCCGACTACAAGGGTTTTGGGACAGCGCTCTATTCCTTCAACACTCCTCTTTCGCTCTTCAAATAGGTATACAATCAACAAAAAAAAAAACTAACACTAACCCTAATTTTCACTTTCTAATGGTTCTTTGTTTGATTTTTGCTCAAATTGGATATGGGGTTTGCTTAATTTCTTTCAGGCCTATTGATGGTAAAGAAAATGGACAGACCAAAACACCTGGCAAAGATTTGAATGTATCGCTGTCCGATTTCCTTAATCGTAAGCTGCAAAAAGGGTCTATTCTGCCCAAATCAGTTCAGGTACCTTGCGATGGCCCAATAAAGGAAAAAAATTGATTTAGTTTTGTTATAGAGAAAACACACAGGAAATGTAATAGAAATTGAAAGTTTAAATTTGTCGTTTGTATGTTTTTGGGTCCTTTTTTTGCCAATTTTAATTTAATGTAGCAAAATTGGTTTACTAGGGAATTCAATACTGGAGTTATGGATTCAAACACTACCTTTGCAACCAAAGAACGCAAGAATTACTGTGAAAAGTAGCCAAAGTTGTATGTCATTTGAGTTGGTTTTGTCGAAAATGAATGGCTGAACAAATAGAATATAGCAATAACTAGTTGAATTTGGGTTAACTTTAGAGATCTTTCAGAAATTTTAGCAATATCTCAGCAGCCAAACGTAACGTATGGAGTAATATGTTTTCTGGTACTAATTCTGTTAATTTTATATAGTAGACATGGGTTTTTGAATGTCTGGATTAAAGATGAAGAATATAATTATTGGCAGGGGAAGCAGAAGCCATTTTCATCACCTGGGAGTGGTGGGGGTGTGAGTGGATCTAGTAAAGGAGAGAATTTTGGAAATAAAATAGGAGAATCAGAGGTTAGATGTGGACTTGATGTCGCTTTTGAACAGCTTAAGCATACTAGAAAAGAAAATGTCGACTGTATCGATTTGCCTGCTGATGGAGAGGTTCAAAGTTCTAGCATAAAAGACAAGCAAGGATCAAGAAAAAGACAAAACCCATTTGAAGGTCTGTCATTGCATCTTAATCTTTTTGGTGCAAATGGTTTTTATGATTCAGTAAGTTTTGATGTATTATTGGTGTTGATGTTTGAATCAGTTCACATATATTGCTCTTTTGTTTAACTAATGAGTAATGAGCATATTCAAATGGAATGAAACTTTTCATGCTAGTTCATCATTGCATTTTTTTTGTTTTTTGAATTACTCTTCTATTGCTAATTCAGTTCGAAACTTGTTTATGGAATTCTGGATTTGTAGAACTTGGAAGTACTGTAAAAGTTGATGCATTCTTTAGGTTTCTAACAAAAAAATGTCTCTGTTCAGAATTCCTAGTCTCAGCTGCTTACTGGAGTCATTTCTTGATTTGTTGTGTGTTACTTATTTTTTTAGAAGAAAACTAATGGTTTACCTATGAATCATTATATTGGAAAACACTCTATTGTCGGGGGAGAGAAATTTGCAAGAATTAATCTCTCTGTTTTATTTAAATGTCCAAGACAAAAAGAAGATATCCAACATTTTTTCAATTATTCATTGCTTCAAAGCATATAGTAACTTAGGACAATCACTCATCAACTGTATTCTGGTATGGTAAATTTCCATTTTCTATGTTCTCAATAACTCATGCTGTCTTATAGGACAACAGTGTGCTTTTGTTCTTGATTTTTGGTAGTGTTTTGTGCATTTACTGCAAAATTTTGTTTGACACATGTCACAGCACTATTGCTACAGCCCATGCATCCTGATCATATGCTACTCTTCTTTGTTGTAATTTACTTTTCATGCACAAAACCCTGACAATTTTCATGTGAATACAAGTTGGGAATGAGACACAACCCACTCGAAGGGTTTTGGTCACTCTTGGAGACAATCCAAAACTTGGGCGAAAAGCAAGAAAGAAGAGCTTTATTAGCAAGGAGAAACCAAAGCCTCTGTATAATCATTGTAAGTATGGTGTCTCCTAGGTCCTTAAAAGCAGGCAACCTAAAGTCTACCTTGAAATCCATTAACAATTTGATTCATCTTTCTCATCCTTAAATGCTGCATAAACTTTCACTGTTTTCTTCCATTTGAAGAAAGAGTAATTTGTTATCTGCTCAACAGATGCAAATGGTAGTGGCTGGTGGGACAGCAATATGGAAGGTGTTGATAATGATGAAGTTGGCTGCCATGAAGTGTGGGAAGGGGTCGGTTCTACCACATTGGGGGGACTGGATTGGCATTAGTTAAGAGTATCTTTAGCAACTATGCTAGGTCATGGGCTAGCAGCTCTTCCAAACTATGCTATGTTGAGCACCAACTGTCAATTTTCATCAGTGTATGCTAAGAGTTTTGAAGGCATGCTTGAAAAGTATTGTGAGGCCTCAAATTTCACAAGTTTCTTCATATTCAGCATTTGAAATACATTTTAGGGAGGAAAAAAACAGTGAAAGAAGGGAGTAACTAGCATTAAGTGAATTTTGGTCAATTGACCAATACAGTGTCGAGAGGTGATTTCTCTGACCATGAAATTAACTTCATGGTAATCGGATTATTTATTCTGGCATTGCACTCATAGCTCTTAGTATTTATCGGCATTGCTTTATTGTTTTCTCAACAAGATGGATTATTTTGGATTTTTTTTTAAAAAAAATTAAAAAAATTTGTGGGGTGAGAGAGGCTCGAACTCTCGACCTCAGGATAACTCAACAAGCTATGAGACCTACGCGCTAGCCAACTGCGCCACCACCCCTTTGTTCATCTGTGGCCACCACGAGTAATAAAACCAAGCACAATTATATAAATCACCCAAAATTTGCTAAATTACTAATAGTAGAATATAAATCACAATATATAACAATGCAGGTATCGAGTTATTTTGGTTGGTAGCTCAAAAGGTTTTTTGTGTGTTGATTTTCATGTCTTCTAATTGGTTATAAATTTTGATATTTTCAAAAGTCAACTCAAAAGCTCAATAGGTATGCTTTTTTCACAAAATTTTAATACACATTTATTATTAAAGATATAATGTACCATTTGTTACTAAGAACTGAGTAAGGATACAAAAAATTAAAGAAAAATAAAAAACTTTCGTGACCTATCAAGTCACCAAATTTGGACTATTGAGTTGATTTGAGATCAATTAAAATATTGCTTAAAAATATTATATATAAAATTTAGAGTTCTTTACAGAACTATACAACTTTTACAAAGTAATTACAAAAAAAGTGCATTCATAAAATAATTACAAAAAAAGTGCAAAAATTCAAACCATTCAATTTCAAATTAAATATGAAAATCTAAAATCAAGGATAACTAATAATTCAAATTCAAATCTTTTAGATCTAACAATAATTTCAAATCCATAATTCAAAATGTAAATCAAAATGAGAAAATTAAAAATAAAAAATTATGAAAGAGTTACTGTTCATCATTCTCCTCCACCGCCTCCCGCCGCCGCCGCTAAATCGCCGCCGCCGCCACCGCTATATCGCTGGAGTTGCTATTCTGAATTTTTTTTTGACGATTTGGTTACCCATAAAAATTAAAATGGTTACCTTTATACGAAGTTTGGCTACCAACTGCATCACATTCAAAATAAATTTGGTAATCAAATAAAACTGAATTGGTTACCTTATCGGAAGGTTTGGTAACCAACTACATGAAGTTTGGTTACCAACTGCATCACATTCCAAATAAATTGGTAACCTAATAAAACTGAATTGATTACCTTCATACCAAGGTAACTAATCCTTCATACCAAGGTAGCCAAACCTTTATAACAAGGTAACCAAATCTTCATAACAAGAAAACCTTCATATTAAGGTTCGGTTACCTTAGTATGATGGTTTGGTTACCTTGGTATGACTGTTTGGTAACCTACTGCATGAATTTTGGTTACCAACTGCATCACATTCAAAATAAATTGGTAACCTAATAAAACTAAATTGGTTACCTTCATACCAAGGTAACCAACCCTTCATACCAAGGTAACCATACCTTCATAACAAGGTAACCAAACCTTCATAACAAGGAAACTTTTATATTAAGGTTCAGTTACCGTGGTATGAAGGTTTGGTTACCTTGGTATGCCTGTTTGGTTACCAACGTATGAAGGTTTGGTTACCAGTGGAGTTGGAGAATGGACCGGTGGTGGAAGGGAAGCAACGGGTGGTGGAGTGGCCTCCACCGCGGCCAGTGGCGGGGCCTCCACCGACGGCCACCTTGGATCAATTTGGGGGAAGAGGAGGAAGGGGGAGGAAGTGAAGGGGGTAGGGTGGGGTGGGGTGGGGTGGGGCGGCGCGGGGCGGGGGCGGGAGGAGGAGAAAGGGGGGGCGGGAAGAGGGGGATGGTAGTGGGAGGCGGAGGGAGGGGGTGGGGAGTGGGCGGGAGAGGAGAAGGGAGGCGGAGGGAAGGGAGGGGAGGGGAGGAGGCGGGGTGGGGCGGGAGGAGGATAAAGGGGTGGCGGTAGGAGGCGGAGGGAGGGGTGGGGCGTTGGCGGGGGGTGGAGAAGGGAGGCGGAGGAAGGGGAGTGGCGGGGGTAGGGGGTGGGGCTGGGGTTGGGGCGGGGGCGGGAGGAGGAACGGCGGAACAGTGAGGTGGGGGAGGGCGGCGGTGGAAGAGTAGGTAGAAGGTGGGTTGGAAGAGGAGGAAGAAGATTGAGTGGGATAGAATCATGGGAGAGAATTGTGGGAGAGAATCATGGGAGAGAATCGTGGGAGAGAATCATGGGCATAATTAAAGGGATAAGAATGCACTTTTTTTGTAATTAAATATTGCATATGCACTAATTTTGTAAATATTTTATTTATGCATTTTTTTTGTAATATTTTATTAAAATGTACTATAATATGTAATTGTTCCTAAAATTTATTTGATTAGTCGTTTTTAAGTTTTTTGAAATAGTCCCAGCGAGATAACAAATATTTGAGCCTCGATAAGGTTTTGGGCTGGACTGCCTAAACCATTACCTTACCTTGAGTTTTTGCCGGAAGCAATTAGGTGAAATCATGAGCGTAAGTCCAATGAGCTATCAAGCCTAATAGCCCACTAATGGACGCAGCATATCCAATGACTAATTCGTACTATGCACATTACGATAGAAAAAGAATAGCTCTAGCCATGAAGTACACAATCGATGACTTTGCTACACAGTGTATAACTAGATACGCGTTGCGGCGGAATTATTCATTTTGTTAATAATAAATTTATACGTGTAATTAATAAATTAAATATAATAAGAAGATGATAGATTGCGTTGCGGCGGAATTATTTATTTTGTTAATAATAAATTTATACGTGTAATTAATAAATTAAATATAATAAGAAGATGATAGATTGTTGTGCGACGATCAAATTTTGGAAACATATATTTCATAGAATTGGGTAAAAGTTTTGTGCGCAAATACATATTCAAGTATAGAATTAATCTGATCACTAAACCCCAGGACATTATATAACAGTTATATATATATATATATATATATATTAATTTCTTGATAAAAATGTTTATAATATAACCAATAGGTTGGTTATTATATATAAACTATTTATATTAATTATTATATATTTACACCCTCAATTTATATATTTTATATATATATATAGAAAGTCATCAACTAAAATTTAAGTACCATGTTTTCTTTAAAGTTATTCAATTTTTAATCATTTTGTCATTTTAACTAATCTAAATAATATAGAGATATATTATTACTATGATTAATTGCATGTTTTAAGTTCAAATTACTTTTTTATGATATTTAATCTAATGAATTACACAAATTTTAATATTTTATTAATAGATTGTCAAAATGAGCTAATGTCATTTAAATAATGTGTTGCATTATTTTTCTTGTAGTTTATTGATTTTTATTTTTTTATTTGGTCACCCGAAATTAGACCCGATGTAAAACCCCAACTTTTAATTAATAAAGGTTATTGTATCTTTATATATTATTCTAAATAGCAAGACTTAAATTGATAAAAAAAAATTTAAAGTTAAAAATGATATGTGCAAATTATAAGAAACAAAAAGAATGTGGGCGGAGACGCCAAATAATATTGGTATCGTATGATGGCGTTGTAACAACTAATCATTGGTAAATCTCGTAACAAAATAATTTTCGGATATAAAAAATGACAAAATAACCGTTAATAAAAGTTGTTTGTGAAACTCTTACATTTAACTGTTTAAATAAACAACAATAAAGGAACAATAACTCACAATGTCACTACAATATTCCATAACAATAAACCAATAATTATCACAGTAGCAAAGGTACTAATGGAAAGTTACGTATTTAAAAATCGCAAGTACTGAAAAGTTATGATTTCTAGTATTTTCTAAATCTCTAATTTATCACTGTTGAATGCTGAAGATAATTTTATTTTTCGTTATCTTTGTCATGATACTCTTTACTAGATATTCGAGCTCACTATTTTGTTTCTTAATTCCTTTCAAAAAATGAAAATGTAAATGGGGCTAGTGGGAAGAACAGGGGAATGAAGTGATAGTCCGAATTAACAGATGTATAGTTTTCACCAAATTGTAAAATAGTGTACCAATAATTTTAGTGATAATTTAGTGTATGTATTACCGTACTATACACGATATTGTAATAATTATAATTATATGAGCTAATGTAGTGTTTTTGTATTTCGACGACTTGAATTGGGTTATGTAAGTCCAAATTTAGCGACATCACACCCAGAGCTCGTGATCCCATATGAACTGAGCTTGAACAATGTATTATAAGTTCGAATGGGCTGAGTTCGAGGCTAAACTCATTAATATTTGAATGAGTTTAATTTGAACAACTTTAAATCTGACTCACTTAACTCAATTGACAGTCCTAACGATAACTACGAACAAAGTCACATAAGGATAACAAAATAATAATATCAAAATACAAAATTCGAATTACACGAGCACACTTTATAAACGCTGCACTTTTTTGAGAGTGAAATTAAAGTATATTTTATTCCTAAAACATTACAATTATGTGAGAATAAAATAACTTTATCAATTCTCTTTTGAAAATATGTACGTATTAATAAAATACGTATAAATTAAAGTATATTTTATTCCTTTAGCCTCATTTTTATCCAGTGAAAGAATATGTTACTTGACAAATTTTATCAAACAAAGGGAATCAAATTATATGCAAAATATTTTCCAAAACTAAACATAAAGTTTGGCATATGGATTACCTTCTTTTTCATAATTAAAGAGAACCTTGTTGTACTAATTTATATAATTTTTTTATCGAATATTTTTATAAATCGTGTTTGTTATTCTGATAGGTTATCAAGATTTTCAATAACATGAGTTGATCATTTTTATAGATCGTGTTTGTTACACGGGAAATCTTATATTCTCGTAAAGTGTCAAGATTCTCGGTAATTAAATAACCAAAAAATAGGTGGTAATCTAATTACTACATAATGGTCATCTTGACATTTTTATTTAGACACAAATATTTTTTATATTTAATAACTGAGACATAAATATCCTTATTAGTTACATAATTTGCATTTATTTTTTAGTTTTTTTGACATGTTTAATTGAATTAAAATAACTCATTGTTCATACAAAGCATGTAATATTGTTTGTTATTTATTATTAAAAGTTTAATTTATTATTAACGAAAAACTTGACATTTTGTGTTTAATAATTGAATAAATCATGAATTGTTATTTTAAACATATATATTAAAAATTTTAACACGAATTACAAAGTAATATTGAATTAATTAGTTCGATAATACTTTGATGATTGTTAATTACATTTGACAATAATCATATGAGTAAATCATTCAACTAAAATTAATATAAGAATATTTTAGTAAAAGATCAATATTAGAACAAATATACCAAGTAATTTTTAATTTCTACCAAATACTCATAATACCAATTACCGATAATCACATATCCTCTATCAAATAAAAATGACAGAATATGACAATTTTTTATTACCACTAATCAGATACTCAATAATCTGTGTTTAACTGAGTATCTATTATGATCTGTAACAAACAGAATAAATTGTACATTTCTCCATGTATCAAGGTTATTTTATAGATCGTTTTTGTTACACGGGAAATCTTATATTCCCGTAAAGTGTCAAGATTTTCGGTAATTAAATGACCAAAAAATAGGTGGTAATCTAAGATTACTACATAATGGTCATCCTGACATTTTTATTTAGACACAAATATCCTTAATATTTAATAACTGTGACATAAATATTCTTATTAGTCACATAATTTGTATTTATTTTTTGGTTTTTTTGACATGTTTAATTTAATTAAAATAACTCATTGTCCATACAAAGCATGTAATATTGTTTGTTATTTATTATTAACGAAAAACTTGACATTTTGTGTTTAATAATTGAATAAATCATTAATTGTTATTTTAAACATATATATTAAAAAATTTAACAAGAATTACAAAGTAATACTGAATTAATTAGTTCAATAATACTTTGATGATTGTTGATTACATTTGACAATAATCATATGAGTGAATCATTCAACTAAAACTAGTATAAGAATATTTTAGTAAAAGATTAATATTAGAACAAATATACCAAGTAATTTTTAATTTATACCAAATACTCATAATATCAATTACCGATAATCACATATCCTCTATCAAATAAAAATGACAGAATATGACAATTCTTTATTACCAGTAATCAGATACCTAATAATCTGTGTTTGAGTAAGTATTCATTATAATTTGTAACAAACAGAATAAATTGTACATTTCTCCATGTATCAAGGTTATTTTAGATCAATATTACTAGTTCCCCCCCCCCCCACCCCCCCCACCCCCCCCCCACCCCCCCCCCCTCCCCTCCCGTCTCCCTCCTCTTATATTAGCAATCAAACTTCTTGATTGGAAGCGGGTAGGCCTTTGATTTTTACTAATAATAAGAGCCGCTTATATTTTCCAACGAAGAAGGAAGGGGAAAAAGTGTTTGTATACCCAAAACTTGGTCAAATCTAGCCAATAAAAGCGTATGTATACCAAAAACTTGGTCAAATCTAGCCAATTTAAGGCATATGAAAATATTATAGCTTTATGGGGACTTTAAGGAAATTAGGGGGAAAGTGCTACTCAATTTTGACTGTTTGTTTTAGTTATAGGACACCACTAATTTTTTATTTTTTTATTTTTTTATTTTTTGGCAAAAGTTGGAGTCTTTGATTCTTAGGCTTGTTTGAACATCAAGAATCAAAGGTCAAGAATCTTGAAATACTATGAGGAGGCTTGGTTGATTTTTATTTTAATAATTGTGTGAAGCTTCTTTTGGTGCCTACCTTTGGATTATATAATACTTCTTTCGTTTCCGTTCTAAAATTAAAGATACGATTTGACTTTTGAGTTCAAACGACAACATAATAAATTTCAAAACTAGCATAACTCGTAAAAATTTAGAATGAAATAAATTTTGTTATATATTATATAACTATAATAATTGTATCAACTAAAATTAAATAAACTCATATCAATTAAAAGTTTAATATGTTGTCGTTTGACTTCAAAGGTCAAATTGTATCTCCAAATTTAAAACAGAGGGAGTAGTATAATATTCAGTTAGTTAAAACTCATAATTAGTTTTGTTTTCACAAAGTAATTTTGTTGTTCAAGTCATAAGTAGAAGTAAAGAAAGCAAGGCCTTGTTTGAATTTGATTTTCAAGATATCTATTACAATGAATTTTCAATTTTTTTTTGTTTATTTGACCAGCTTTTATAAGCTTATAAGTCTAAAAAAATATACTTCTAAATATTAAAGGAGGGTGACAGCGTGAAAGGAATTTTTTAAATCTATTTTTATAAGAATCTGCTTGTAAATTAATTTTATGAAAATATCTTTTATGTTTATTTAAGAAAATATATGAATCATATTACATCATAAGTCTTACCAAAAAAAAAACACAACATCATAAATGAAAGTTATGGTGCAAATGAATCGAGTCGAGACGAGTATTAAGTTGGTTAGATTTGGTTCACAAAATTTATCGAGTATAACATAAAGTTTGATTGAGGCTCGTTTTGGTTAGATTTGGTTCAAAAAATTTATCGAGTATAACATAAAGTTTGATTGAGGCTCGTTTTGGTTAGATTTGGTTCAAAAAATTTATCGAGTATAACATAAAGTTTGATTGAGGCTCGTTTAGCTACGGAGTCGAGTACGATCTCGAATCGAGCTCGAACAGTTAAATTTTTTTGAACGAATATGATTCGAATATCAATAAAAAATAATAATATAAACAAATTCGAATAATTTATCAAATTTTAAAATTTATTCATATTTAAATTATATATATTTTAAGTCCAACTCAAATCCAACTTTTAGTCTAACAAAGACGAATCGAGTGGAGCAGGAATGGAATCCTTCACCCACGTTACAAATCAAATAAAATAATACCCATTAGGCCAAGAAACTTGCAGCTTTTGGATTAATATATCATTGCTGACGATATATCTGGGATGCGGGAATACGGTTTCTGTTTTTTCTCTCTCTATACGTACATAAACATAAATATAGAGAGAGAAGGAGTTGTAGAGATACACCTGGCTACTGCTTAGGCCGACTTGCAGTCTCATTTTTCCGGGTGTTGAATTCCCCGCTCTCCTTCAACGCCATTTCATCGCCAACAATTCACAAGCCACCCCAAAAACAATCCATTTCTTCTCCCCAATTAGAATCTAGAATCCCGAATCCCGAATCCCGAGGTATCTGCCCCCATCAATCCACTGCTTTCGGCGGGTCTGTGCACTTTAATTCAGCTGATACTTTCTCTCTCTGTCAAACCACAAAACCACCCTTGCTCCTGAGGTTTTAGCAGTGAATCCATGTGTAATTCTACGCAGTTTTGACATAATTTGTATTTAGTTTTATAGAGATTTAGAAACAGTTGATGAATTAGCTTCAAAGTTTTGGTTTTTTGGAGGATTGGAGTTTAAGATCGTTGAGAAGAAGACAATTTTATCTTGGCTTTTGTTGTACACTTTGATTAGTCTTATCTTTGTTTGGAGCTGAAGGGAGTAGGTGTGTTTATGTTTATACAAGTGGATAGATAGATAGATAGATATAGATATAAACAAAGGTTCAATTTGAGGATAACAAGTTATAATTAGGCGACATGGTTAGTGGACATATATTTCGTTGTAGAAAGGAATCATGGCCTCCTGAAGAGTATATAAGCCGGGCTACTTTGCAACTGGTTAGTATTTTTTGGGTCAATTTTTTTGCTCCTGTTTTTAAATATTTTTGATACTACCTCTGCTCGAAATTATACTATAAGACGATTTTTTCAAATTTAAAATTGAGATGATATATTTAAATTTATGAAACATAATATTACTGTTTAGATAGGTTACAATATTCACTAA
Organism: Panax stipuleanatus; assembly: GCA_020205555.1. Classification (NCBI taxonomy): domain Eukaryota; kingdom Viridiplantae; phylum Streptophyta; class Magnoliopsida; order Apiales; family Araliaceae; genus Panax; species Panax stipuleanatus. The sequence continues at coordinate 17,260,467 of CM035126.1, read as the reverse complement.
AATTAAAGGAATTCAGGTTAATTTTGAGTTTGAAAATGTTGACTTCAAAAATTTAATAATGATGTTATGTTTTGGAACAGAGTGAGCATACGATTATCTTTATGTTACTGAAATATTACCTATTTATGTTATCCCCTTGGAGAAATTGATTAACTGTGTTCTACTTTTAAATAAACATCCAACTATTACATTGGGGTGAAAGAGTAAATGACCCAAATTCTCTTTGTGTGGAATGCATTTGATGAGAAATGGAGTAGTTTTCCAATAACAATATTGGTACATAATATGTGTGCTTTGGTGTGCTCATACCGGTTGTTCTTCTTACTCTTTATTTTAGCTTGATTTTGATAGCGCTGCCCCACCAGAACAAGCGTGGAGAAGGAAATTAAACAGCCATGCTAGTATTCTTAAAGAATTCAGTATTACATTTGTGGAAGCAATAAAAATGGTAGTAATCTCTGTCGAGGAATCTATGTATTTTCTCAAAGAATTCATAGATTCTGTACATCCTAATAAAAATTCCACATATAGTCCCTCCTTGGTTCTCAGTTGGTATCTGATACTCTGTCTATTGACTTCAGATTCGACTTGGTATACGTCTGTGGTCTTATGTAAGGGAAGAGGCCTCCTATGGAAGGGTAACTCTCTCAATTCTGTTATGTTATGTACTTGTCCAAAAATAGTGAAGCGAAAAAGGAAAGAATTGCCTCAATTTTGTTTTATATTTCAGCCATACCCTAAAAAAAATGAAAATTGAGAGGAAGAAACTAACAAAGTCGTTTTCCGCTCTTAAGAAATACTACACAACAAGAGTTTGATAGAGTTGCTACTTGAAATTATCTTTGTTTGATATGTTTGCAGAAAGCACCTATTGATCCTTTCACACGTGAAAATTGCAAGCCGTCAGCATCGCAAGGGGTTCCCCTTGGAGGGATGGGGTAAGAGTTGGTTCTAAAGGGGAGACTTTTAATATATTTTAATATAATATGTTATGCATCTGATGAAGTTCATTCTTTTCAATGTCACAGAAGTGGTAGCATAACTAGAGGTTTTAGAGGCGAGTTCAGAAATTTTCAAATTGTTCCTGGTACTTGTGATGCTTCTCCTATCATGGCCAATCAGTTCTCTGTAAAGCTCTTCCCTTCCCTTTGTCACTTGTTGTTCATACCCGTATGGGAAACCTAATATATGTCATTCATATATATAGGTGATATTTCTTCCTACGATTTTGGGTTACTGTAATGTTGATATATTGTTGGGGCTTGTTATGTAGTGGTTAAAAATGGATGTAGAAGTTGATAACTAATGGTTGCAATTTTACATATCCAACAAAATATAAATAAAAATAACTAATCCAATTGGCATATCCAATTACCGTTTGTCCCTCTAGAAGTCAATAACTAATAGAGATCGCCCGAGTTCCCATGTAAAAGTTTCACCAAAATAATTCGATGTATGGGTTGTTGGTGTTCACATGATACAGCTTGGTGCTAGCTTTTTGAAATGCATTACCGACAGTATTATGATATTTTCTATAGTTAAAAATATGTAAGCACAAGTATATGTTCAACTTACATTACTTGGTCACAGTATTTGTTAATTTTAGTAATTTTCATAATATGAAGTGATATCTGTGACTGTAAGCAGGCAACTGCTACCCTATGCTGTTTGAGTAGCCAGTTGTTAACAAGGTACTAAAGCAGGATGACCATGTACCTCTAACTAGTCATATCACCTACAAGTTTAGATTATTCACGGGGATGGCTGATTCAGGAGAGACCACACTTGTTGTGAAGTTTCAGAATTTTGTTTTCCCATTTCTTGACCTGCTTAGCTTCTCTAGACTTAAAGAAGTTTTTTATATTGTTATAAAGTGCATGTGTGACAATTGTGGACAATAAGTATCACTCATGGCTTTCTGATATATGATTTGGTACTACAGATTTTTATATCTCGCGATGGTGGAAGTAAAAAATATGCATCTGTGTTATCCCCAGGCCAACACGAAGGGTTGGGGTAAGGGAGTAACTCATGGAGTTCTTTTTTCTCTTCGTTTTCTTTCCTTAGAGCTCTTACTGCTTTTGCACTTTTGATGCTCAGTGCATAATTGTTGTTTTTCTTGAAATTTGATGGATAATGGACATGTAACTCAAGTGTAAAACAAAATTTAATTGTAACACCAAAATTTGAAAAGGAAATTGTTCTTCAAAAGAAAACTTAAATCGGAGTACTAAGAGTATAGAGAAACAGGGCAACTAACAGTTTATTTGACTATGACATAGTTCTTTGGTTATTTATGTGCTAAAAGTTGATTTATTTCGCTTCCTAGCTTAGTTGCAGTATATACTCAACCATTGACGGAAACGTATTGTTTTGGTGTTGTGATGCCACACACTCTACCTGCATGTCACAACATGTGGATGCTTCCTGCAATATATCGCTACATCAGAGAACATATTTGTTATCAGAAATCTGTAATTCCATTAAGTAAATATTTTCTTAAAGAACATTTTACATGTAAAAAATGAGTGTGGAAATGTGGATATTTGAAGCACATTCTATCAATGGAACTTGATCCTGATCATTACAGGAAATCTTCCGATCAAGGTATATCATCATGGGGCTGGAATTTAAGTGGTCAACATTCAACATATCACGCATTATTTCCAAGGGCTTGGACTGTTTATGACGGTATCACTCTACTTTTATTCTTCTTGATACCACGCCTCACTCTAATGTTTTCTTTTTCGATAATATTTTTTCTCTTGCCTCCAGGTGAGCCAGATCCAGAATTAAAAGTATCTTGTCGCCAAATATCGCCGTTTATACCACATAATTATCGAGATAGCAGTCTTCCTACTACTGTTTTTGTTTACACGGTAAGCACATTGAAATCGTACCTGGAAAACTTGATTGTCATATAAGTAGTTCTAATATCTGTTCTGAGAAGAAAGATGATAGAACTAAATTCAGATGGATTATCAGCATTGTGAGGTAGATTAACTGAATAAGGTGCTAGGGGCCTCACTTAGATCCATTGTTACACATGATTGATGTTTTGCATGTAACTTAAATCCAATGTGGAAATCCAAGCCCTTTCACTAAAACATTAAGGAAGTGCACTAATGTGGGCCAATTGCTGGATGGACTTGAATAAAATAATGATCAGGTACCACGTGTAGGTGCATGTGATATATTACCTTCGTTAATGTAGTGCAACATATGGGGCCTAGTTGAGATCTAAAACAAATATTTCATATTCTTTTCTTAATCAACTGCTACCTGTTTATGTTTTAGTTGGTGAATACTGGGAAGGAAAGGGCAAAAGTCAGCCTTAACTTTACATGGGCGGTAAGCTTGGATTGCTACTACAGCTTGTTACACTGCAAATAAAATGTAGTTTTATCATGACATCAATGTTTATTTTTTACAGAATTCAATTGGAGGAATCTCACACCTATCTGGAGATCATGTAAACGAGCCTTTCATGTTAGTTTGCATGAATTATTCTTTGTTTATATGAAACCCCATTTTGGTTTATTATGATTTTTGACTTACTTTGCTTTTCAATTGCTCACCTTTTGTAGCGAGGACGATGGAGTCTCTGGTGTACTTCTTCATCACAAGTAAGTTATCAAACCTTTATACTGGTTAGGACGTACGGTTTTCAGATTTTCCTTGAGTTGCTCAAGTGTTTGTTAGATGAAACTGAAGGCAAGTATCCAATAATCTAAACTTCTCATTCCTAAAGGATCAAGGAAGTAACTTATCAGAACAAAGCTTAAGAGAAAGTAAAGTTGAATATAAGGAATTATATGTAATAGAAGAACAATAGTTGGCTATATATGCCAGCAAAGTGAATTTTTTTTCAAATGGTTGACTCTATAATGAATGGTTTCTCATGGGCTCTAAAAAGCCATTTCTAATTTCTGCTTTTGGTTATTCAAGGGTACTGGATGGGATCAACCTGCACATGCTTAACTTTGAATTGTGTGAAAGTGAGTCTGCAGCTGTAAAAATGAAATCAAATCCCAAATCACCACCAAGAAAATTGAAAAAAAATGAAAAAAGAAACCAAATGTAAGAAATGTAGGAAAGCTTTTGGAGCCAAGAAAAGTAATTTGCTTAAATCTTGACATTGGGTCTGGTGTACCTGGCAGTTTTGCAGCCAATCTTGCATACAATCTTTTCCTTTATCAAATTGGTGAGCTGTGAGCATATAGTATGCCAGTTATATCCTGTAGGAAAATTTTCATTGTTTTAAGAATAGTTGTATGCTGTGGCTGATAGGGGAGTTTTACTATTTCTGATGGTAATGTATGGGTGCTTGGCTGCTTGCAGGACCTCAAAAGGGAACCATCCTGTTACTTTTGCTGTAGCTGCATGTGAAACTCAGAACGTTAGTGTTTCTGTTTTACCGTCGTTTGGCCTGTCCGAGGAAAGCTTTCCTACAGCTAAAGCCATGTGGGGTAAAATGGCACAGGTAATGATTTGATTGCAGTGTTGCTATATCATCCTTTCTGAAGTTGCTACTTCAATCAGAAATTTGTCAGTTTCTGTAGGACTATATCGGATTGTAATAAATTTTATTTTGCCTGGAACTCGTACTTGTTCGATAACAAATTGTTATGGTTTCTATTGCACTTAATTAATCATGTTATGAAGCACTTCTTCCCCCATTAATGGCCTTATCTTATTAAGTAATGAAACTTTTAGCACACAGTACCTGAAAATAGAATGCTTCTTTAAGTAATTTTTTATGTTCGTTCAATACTTATAATGTCCTTTTTTGTTTATAAATTAATCACCTGTAATGCCTTTCTCATCATTGACTTGTGTATGTGGCATAAGGATGGGCACTTTGATAGGGATAACTTCAATGCTGGACCAAGCATGCCTTCATCACCTGGAGAGACGCGTTGTGCTGCAGTTTCTGCTTCGGCATGGGTTGAACCTCATGGAAAGTGCACTGTTGCATTTGCTCTTGCATGGTCATCCCCCAAAGTTAAATTTTCCAAAGGAAAATCTTACCATAGGTAATTTTCTACTGCATAATTTTTTGGTTTCGTTTGTTCTTTGCTGAATTTTTTCAGCAGGGTGTGTAATTTTGCTCTATTTAATTGCTACTCTGTAAATATCCTGTTTTTAGAATCATGTTTACTTAAGTGGGAAGTTTTTATCCCCCATTCAGTGATTATTTGAATTGGATGAAATTTTTATTTTGAGCTAGTACATAAAATTACACCCATGTCTCATTTGCTCTCAAATATTGGTGTTACAGCATAGAACGTTACATTTTCTGGGTACCACACTATTTTTGCATCCATTAGAACTCTTAACACGGTCATTTATGCAATCTTTTGTTTTTATATCTGATGCCTACTTGCGTCATTAATACACAAGATAACATTCCTTAAAAGTACAATGGTTTTAATTATATTCTGCAACTTGATGCACGTAAATGTCGTTGATTGATAAATTGTTGGGAGTTTTATCTGTTGCAGGAGGTACACTAAATACTATGGCACTTCTGAAAGGGCTGCGTCGAAATTGGTCCATGATGCTCTAACAAGTACGTACGTACTTATGGTCAGCATCTGCTTGATATCAATTAAGTCAGCTGTTCATTGCATATGGTTTAATGGCATCAAGATTTGAAAATTTATGGTTTACTATATGACCTGCCGTTATTATTTTAACCTTTGATCAGATTATAAGCGATGGGAAGAAGACATTGAGAGATGGCAAAGTCCTATCCTTAGAGATGACAGACTACCAGAATGGTAAAGCAATGGTTGAACTGTTTGATTTGTAATCAACACATGTTGTGTTGGCTATCATTTCGTCACGGTCATTATTACCCATGTCTGTTCATTGACTATAAATTCCATTTCATTGAGCTCTCCATGCAACACCTGTATTTTGCTATTTAGTTTTTCCACACTTCAGTGAATCCTAAAGCATGTGCAATTTAATTTGAGACTTTTCTTTGTTTCCTATTGATTATTGTCACTTTGATCTTTGCTTATATGGCAAAGCAATTTGCCACATTTATAATCGCTATGTGAGAAGAAGTTTATAGAGATTATATACCTCTCGATAACAATCTGTCTGTTCTTTTTCAGGTACAAATTTACATTGTTTAATGAACTATACTTTTTGGTTTCTGGTGGGACAGTTTGGATTGGTATGCATCTTATTAAAATAATTTGTTACTGTACATTCATAAATTGCAGATAACTGTCTACTTCATATAGCATCTTAATAAAAACCAGTTCTTCCTCTTATCTTGCCCTAGTTATGACACAAGTACTTGCCAAAAAGAAAAGTTCAGATTTATGAACACAAGTATTTGTGAATTTTGTATTATTGATGCATTACTATCCTGCATTATTGCATGTCACAAGGAGAAAACTTTAGCAGTGTAGATATAAATGTTTTATATTCAAACTTCTTACTTGAACAACGTAGATAATTGTTTCGCATGTTCCTTGTTCCTCATCTTCTTCTTGCTATTACATTTGTGCTGGATAGTATAGCATTAAAGCATTACTCCCTGTCTTTTCCATCAGACTCTCCAATACCAGCTGCAAACTTTGGGTGCGATCCTCCTCCTCCTACAAAGATGGCAGAGAACACTGATATTACTGTAACCCAAGTGAAAGTGAAGTGCAGACAAGATGCAGTTGTTGAAAAAACTAAAATTTGTGGTTATGATAGTACTACTGAGAATGGTTCAACAGGTGATGCTGATAGCACTCGTACAGGATGTTCAGATGAAGATGATTCAGTGATTTCTCAGGAAGGAGACAAAGATTACTTTGAATACCCCTCTAAGTTTTCAGATCCCAAGGATGATATTAATGACGTGGGTAGGTTCTTGTATTTAGAAGGTGTGGAGTATGTTATGTGGTGTACGTATGATGTTCATTTTTATGCATCTTTTGCCCTTCTTGAGCTGTTCCCCAAAATTGAACTCAGTATTCAGCGGGATTTTGCAAAAGCTGTCTTATGTGAAGATGGAAGAAAAGTGAAATTTCTGGCTATGGGAAACTGGGGAATCCGCAAGGTTAAGGGAGCAATTCCTCATGATCTTGGAACTCATGACCCATGGCTTGAAATGAATGCATACAATATACATGATACCAGCAACTGGAAGGATCTGAACCCAAAGTTTGTGCTTCAGGTGTACAGAGATTTTGCTGCAACAGGGGATTTGTCATTTGGGGCTGATGTATGGCCTGCTGTTTGTGCTGCAATGGAGTACATGGAACAATTTGATCGGGATAACGATTGTGTTATTGAAAATGATGGATTTCCAGATCAAACATATGATACTTGGACAGTTCATGGTGTAAGTGCTTACTGTGGTTGCTTATGGGTTGCTGCACTTCAAGCTACAGCAGCAATGGCCATGCAACTGGGTGACAGGTCTGCTGCGGAGAGATACAAAGGCAAATTTGTGAAGGCCAAATCAGTATTGGAAGCAAAACTGTGGAACGGATCGTATTTTAACTATGATAGTGGGTCAAGTAGTAATAGTAAATCCATCCAAGCTGATCAATTGGCTGGGCAATGGTATACAGTGTCCTCTGGTTTGCCAAATCTTTTTGATGAATTGAAGATCCGAAGCTCTCTCCAAAAAATTTATGATTTCAACGTTATGAAAGTCAAAGGAGGAAGGATGGGTGCTGTGAATGGGATGCATCCTAATGGAAAGGTAGATGACTGTTGCATGCAGTCCCGTGAAGTGTGGACAGGGGTCACTTACGGTGTGGCAGCCACCATGATTCATGCTGGTATGGAAGAACAGGCTTTCACTACAGCAGAAGGTATATTCCTCGCAGGCTGGTCAGAGGATGGATTCGGGTAAGTCTATTGCTCTAATAAAACAAAACGAATTGCTCTTCTCAGTCGTTCTTGCAATATTTTTTCTGTTTTACTGAACACTTTATTGAACTGCCCTGAATACCAAAATAGTGAAACATGCACAATGAAACAAGCAACTGGTTCTGTTCGATTATTCAAATTAAGCATTTCACATATGATTAGCTTTTTTAAGCCTTATGATTGTTTTCAAAAATTTCCTCATGAAGTGCTACTTCATTGTTTCGTTCTCTTGTAAATGCTACTTGGAATTTAATTTGTGAAGTCAGAAATAATAAGTTGGAAAATCTGCTTACATGCTTCATTTTAATGCCATTTGTCCTAATCACAACAAGTCTGTTAGATCCCACTTCCATTATATCAGGACTGAACTATTAAAGAACAATTTAGCATGATGTTTTTAAGCCCCAAATTTTAATTTTTAAAATAAATAAATAAATCTTAGTCAGGATAGGCTTGTTTTGTCCCTTGGTTATCACTTTTGGAGAGGTTCTTTTAAATCATGTATTGCAGTAATGTGGAAAGAGAACAGTGTAGTAGGCTATTTCTAGAAATACTATTAGTGCAGCATGAATACTGAAACTGATTTGTACTTGGACAATGCACAAGATATTATTTGTCCTGGAGTCTCAACACGTTGCAGCTAGCTAGATATATTTAGGGCTGTTCAAATAAATCGGTAATTCCGGTTTTTTACCGAAACCGGTTCGATTGTACCAACCGGTTCGGTATATTTTATAAACGGTTCGGGATCGGTAAATTTTTTCGGTATATACCAGGTAAACGGTAACGGGATTGGATTTATTAAGTTCGGTAAAAACAAGACGGTACCAAATTTACCGAATGCTTTTTTAGATGATATATTATTATTATACTAGCAATGAATTGGTGGCTGACAACTTTATCTCCCATTATCCCATCCCATCGTCTATTCTATCTCACCTCCTCTCTCTTCAACAATGTCAGCCGTGGGAAAAGAAAAGCAAGGGACTTCATCTTCTTCTCTTTTTTTTTCTTTTTTTCTTTTGGGAAATATGATGGAGTCGTCAACCACTCGACTCATCTTGATCTGATGGTTACGGAAAAAATCGGAGATGGTAGAGGTTTTGGGTTTGAAAGCGAAGAAGATCGGAAATGGTAGAAGTTATGGGATTGAAGGTTTTGACGAATTTGGGGCTAATTACAGAAGTGGTTTGAAGTCTGCAACTGCAAACATCTTTATTTGCTGAGTTAGTTTATTTATTTTATGTTTGGGGATATTTACAAAAGTGGTTCATATTTATTTTATGCTTGCAAATAAAGAAGTGGTTTGAAGTCTGCAACTGCAAACATCTTTATTCGCAACTAATAAGAATTTATTTGCAACTACAAACATCTTTATTTGCTGAGAAATTTATTTAGTTAATGGTTATGGGTTTGAAGGCTTCGACGAATTTGGGGCTATTTATAGTTTGAAGTCTACAACTACAAACATCTTTATTTAAAGTAATTTCTAAGAAAATCTTTTATTTTTTGGCATTTTTATGTCTGAGATTTGGTGTTGAATTACATTCTTATTTGTTGCTGTTTGTTTAAATGTGATTTGGTACTAAATTTCATTCTTAATTTCATCTGTCTTTTTTTAGCTTTTCCAACTGTTGCTACTTTGGTAATAATCGGTATAGTTTTGGGTAAAAACCGGTACCGAACAGGCTAACCGGATACCGGTTCAACCGGTACCGGTATCGGTACATAGTTTTAGGTACTTTCGGTAACCGGTTCGGTACGGTAAATTACCGATATATTTGAGTATGTATTGAATTTTGTCCTTGCTTTGGGTGTCTTGGTAGTAAATTTCTTGGATATGCAGATATTCTTTTCAGACTCCAGAAGGATGGACAATGGATGGGCACTTTCGATCTCTGGTATACATGAGGCCTCTCGCCATATGGGGCATGCAGCGGGCCTTATCTTCACCTAAAGCGATTCTTGACGCCCCTCAGACCAACATAATGGACAGAATCTGCTCATCTCCTCGCGGTGCAAGATCTCATCACACCGAGAGTGGGGTGGTTAAAAAGATTGCAAACAAAGCAAAGAGCTTTGGCGATTCAGTGTTTCACTGTCCGTGCTGATTATCACATTTAAGATGTAGTTTATGTAAAATAGATGACGTTCGTTAAATCTTTTTCTTTTGCTTCCCTGAACCCGAGTCGGGAAAGGTTTCTAGAGAATATCTTCTATCCAGTAGCAGGCAATAAGGGTCGGGTAGATGGTAGTTTCACACGAAAGTGATAGTGATGCTGTAGATGCAAAGTGTAATCTTAATGTAATATAAATGTAAATGTTGGGTTACCAGTTTTATATAATTGTGTCGTCTATTCAAGGTCAAATTTTGGTTCCCTAACATTGGTTCATTACTTGCTGCTGATTTACAAAAGTAACTAGAGTTTTGATATCAAAAAGCTTTAATATCTCATAGCAGTAATTTCACATTAGCAACTAATATCTGGAGGGGAAAAAAACAGAGAATAAAAGCAAATCTAGTACAATACACTGTAGATTTGAAAACTGTTAGGTCTAAAATAAGGTTTTTATGAAGTGAAATTTTATTTTATTTTCAATTGAAATGAAATTTTATTTTTATTTCATTTTTCCAAATATACAGATTTAGTACACAATTATATGTTCAAGCAAAAACAATTATGTTTAAGATCAAATTATAAATTTTCTAAAAGAAAATAGCACAAGGTCTGTAAATTTTCATAGCATTTGCATGTATGGGGAACCTTATCATTTGGAAAAAAAAAGGAGTGGTTAGCATAAAGTAACTTTGGTCAATTGACCAATACAGTGTCTACACATGTTGAGAGGTGATCTCTTCCACTGCGTGTCAGCACTGTATTGGTCAATTAACCAACTTACCATGAAGTTAACTTCATGATAACCGGATTAAAAAAAAATATCCATGCATGAATTAGTAGTGCAAAAGGAGAACCTGCAGACAGGGTAATTAGACAAAACACAGCTACAAATAGAATTTTAAGAGGAAATGGTAGCAATAATAACTTACATCCCATAACAATAATTTCACATTAGGAACTAACATATGGAGAAGAAAAAAATTAAAAGCAAATCTAGTACGATAAACTGTAGATTTGACAACATGCATCAGCCAAAAAGAGAATTGTTCAATCATTCCTTCAATTCTATTCCAAAAGCTAGGGGGCTCAACCAGCAGACTCACTTCAGACAAACATAGTCAACTCAGGCCTACTGTATACGTTGTTTTCCTCATCATCCAGTGTAGGATAAGCAGCAACGAGTGCATCTTGAGCACCGATATAAAGTGAGTTGTAAATTTTCCAGTACACTTCTCTGACCTTCCTTGCTGGATGGAACAGTCCTTGAAGACAGTAGTTAAGTACTACGGCTGCGCCCAATGCTACCCTCATCCCTTCAATGGCTTCCATGACAGCATTTATAACGTGCGGCGACGTCTCAAAGATGTTTGGCCAAACATAGTTCATCAAGTGAACCAACGCATCCTCACATCCCAACCCAGCCACTCCCAAAGCCATATGCTTGACAGCAGAAGCAGCGGTCTGCCTGTGTACCAAATCTCTGTCCATGAGAGCATCCTCAAGTAATGGAGTCACGGCATATATGTAGTCTTTACCCATTTCACCAATGTACTCAAAAAGAAAGGACAAGGATTTCAGAACACCATTCTGCACGTTAAGCTCTGGCACCCGATATTCATTCATCAAGGCAGGTAAAACTGTAAAAGGAGAACAAGTTTCTGCAACTATTGCAATTGCCACGGTTGTGCAGACACGATTCTGACGCTCCTGAACCTTGAGATTGTTCAGCAAAGTTGCCAGAACATCTTGCGGTCCAATAGCTTTAGCAATATATCCAAAAGTGTTCACTGTTGCCCGACGAATGCCCTTCTTGTGGGCTTTAAGCATCTCAAGAAGCTCAAAGCAAATCCTCATCCACTCCCTTGCAGGAACAAACTCAGCCCCACGATCTGCAATTCGACCAACAAGATCGATACAGTTCTCCTGGACCTTCTCATGACGATTCTTCAAAATTGGGGTCAATCGGGGAAGCAAATCCTTAATTGGAGGAGTCATTTTAGTCATACCAATAACATTCACAATTGCTTTTAATGCTCCCAGTATTGATCCCAAGACTTCAGGGTATTCCTCTCCCAAATACTCGTATAACACAACCCCAAGATGGCCCATAAGTTGTTCTTCCTGACACTGTTTCATGACCACTGCAATTCTGGAAATGAGATCTGCTGACTGCTGTCGCACCTTTGCACTCTTGTTATTCAGACGCCACTTAATCGTACCACATATCTGGGGAAGGTACGGTTTCACCCTCTGCCCTAGAGAATTCACAACTGCACCAAACCCGTTAAGCATCACATTTGCATCATCACTGGTCTGCTCTTGGAACGCATAAAGAATACCATCAATTAGAAGCTCTTCCAAGCGAGCATCAATATCAGATGCACCCAGATCGGCTACCACCTTCTCAATTGTCTCCATAACCATTCGCCTATATGGTTCACTTTCATCTTTAAGGTCCTCAACTATCCTCCCAACAATATCTGCAACCCCAACTTTGTTTGCTATCTCCACAGTCGTCTCAACAAGTTGCCTATAATTTCGACGATCCAAAGCCATTCTTCGAACCCAAAAGTTGCGGAAAAATTCAGGCAGGATATCGCTTCTAATGTAGTCAGCCTCCACACCTTCTGTGCTCACACATTGCTTCACCACCTTCAGCACAATCTTCTTCATCTCTTCATCAGGCGACTGAAACTCACGTATCAAAATAATCATAACCTCCTTAGTATAGTAGCTTGCATATATTGCATCCATAAGAGGTATGATGAAACCAATTGCCTTCAAGAAGGCAGCTAAGACCTTTCCACGGTGTGACCTAATACCCTTCCACAAAGGCTTTAAAACCGAGTCAAAGCTTTCAATACCATATGGAGCAGAAGCCTCAGCAAGGGCAGCCAAAGACAGCGCGGTAATAGTTCTAACCTTCTGATTCTCATCATTCAGACCATGTTCTATAATTTCTACAAGAGACCTCAAGTGCGGAAGAACTGCACACCCTATCAGTATAGCAATTTGCTGAACAATTTTGATGCCTGTGTGACGAGCTTGCCACGACTTCTTACTTTGACACACAGCTTTCAGGAAAGGCAACAGGGCAGGTATTCCAAGTGCTGATGCAACAACACTGAAGGCTCTTGCAGTGGTGTTCCTCACATACTCATCAATGTTATCAATATCTGGACGCATAGCAGCAATCATAGTGGCCAAACCAGCTGCCTTGCTGAGATTGGATATAATTTCTCTTCCCTCTACACGGGCATAATAGTCCTCGTCAATCAAGAGAGGCTCAATCACGACCAGAATTTTGTGTACATAAGGACGTACCAACTCATCCAATTTATATAGCACTCTATCAATGACCTTCACCAGAAGATGTCTCTCCTGATCTTCCAAGGTGGGTTGCATGAGCAGTGGTAGAATGCGATTAAACAACGGGCCAGCACCAAACTCTCGAGCTTTATCAGTAAGCTGTCTCAAAGCTGTTTTCCGCTGCGGAGGTGTCCCATTCTTAACCTTGAGCAACAGTTTCATAATTTTCCGCTCTTTCTGCTCATCGGGAGATAGGTCTTTCTCCTCTTCCTCATTCAACAATGCGCCAAAATACTGGTAATCTTCAGGCTTCATGAATGGCAAACCACCTGGCAATTCTTTTGGAACATCAAACTGCTGGCCCCGATTCTCTTCAGGAATGGCATACAAAGGAGTCCCCATTGGAGTTGGGGTAGCAAGCAGCTTCCTAGCAGGAGTTCTGATAGGAACATAGGAAGTTGGGGGATCCAAAATCTTATATCCCTCCTGTGGGAACATTGAATCAAGTTCTTCATCTGTCAGTGGACGATTTCTCTCTTCAATATCCTTCTCCCACCTCATCAAATTATACTGTTCAGGGGTGATAGCACCTCGCAAATTAATAGCTCCAGGGGTCGGTGTAGCAAGTTCGACCCCTCCAACAGGAGTCACACCCGGTGTATAAGCTGCAGCTGGCGTAGCACCAGCCATCGGAGTGGCACTCCCCATGGTTGCTGGAGTCTCATCCCACCTTGACCTCTGACGTTTGGGTGTAGGAGTAGCAAGCCCAGCCAGCTTTGGCGTAGAATCCCAAGTCATTCCAGCCGGGGTGGCACCAGGAGTAACTCCACCAGCAGCTGGGGTAGCATCTGAATCAGCCAATCGACCTGGAGTGGGAGTTTCATCCCACCTGTTTTTCCTAGACAATGAGGGGGTCGCATCACCCACTCTTCCTGGTGTAGGAGTCGCATCCCACCTTCCAATCCCCGGTGTAGAATCCGGCAAATCCCAATCAGAAGCAGTTTTTGCTTTCTTCGCATTGCTGTCCTCCTGAGACTGATCCCACCTGTTCCTCCTCTTCTGGGTTGGTTGTGCACCAGCAAGTTCTCTCTCCTTCTCTGCCCCCTTATTCTCTTCCTCCTCTTTCTTCTTCTTAGCAATTAATCTCAAAGTCTCCTCTTTCTCTCTCTTCAGAGCCTCCTCTCTCATAACATCAGCATAGGTCCTCACAGAAATATCTGGGGTCTTATCCCCATTTGCAAAAGCATCGTGTCTTTCCGGTGAAATCACCCGATTCAATCTTTTACGACGATAATCATCCTCTCTATCAATAATCCTCTGTGGCTTCTTGAAACCCAAGGCCTCATCATCTTCCCCGCCTCTGGGCATATCTTTCATAATTGACTTTGGGGCCGTGTACGAAGCAAATTTTCTAGGGACTTCCGAGTCCATGGATTCAAAATTCTCCTCCTCATCATTAACAGGGATAGACCTCTCATAACCGTCAAACGGGTTGCTGCCGCCATAGAGATCAGTATCAAATGTAACAGAAGTGAGAGATGCAAGTTGTTGCTCCAACTTTTTCCTCTCTTCCTGCGTCTTTGCGATCTCCGGATCCGTATTTTGATCCATTTTTGTGATGTGGTTAATTTGACGAAGAAAATTTCAAATTTCTCACCAACTCGGTATTGCCAAACGTTTTCACACCTTCAATGTTTCCTATCAATCACTCAGATTCCAAAAGAAATATTGAATCTCAAATTGTCACGTCCAAATCCTGCAGGAATAATAAAACCATAAAAGTATTAGAGAATGAAAAAACCACAAACAGTGAACCTAATAAAAAGCAGAACAAAAATTAACATATCACGTCCTCATCAAGTCAAAACTCAATACATAATCACCTTAAAGTCATTTACCTCCGTATCCAATAATTTCAAAACCCTAACCCACATTTCCCAAAGTTTTCACGCAACAAATAGAACTCAAAATAATCAAAACCTGAAAAAGTGGAAACCCAAATCCAAAAAGGATAAAAGTAACAAAATTTGAAGAGGAATCAACTAATATTAATCCCCCGATCTACTGATAACAGAAGAAAAGGAACACCACAAAAATAAATCAAACAATTAATTGGTTATATGCAAAAAGAGAACCCAACTAAAAGGAACAAATTACATCAAAATTAAAACACATCCCACGATTTTGAATCGAATCAAACTGAAGCTAAAATCACAAACACAACACAGATTCGTCTAATAAACAGATAATCGAATATGTAAAACCTAGGGTTTAATAGAGTGAAGAGAAAAGTGACCTGTTTTAGGGATTTGATTGTGTTGTTGTGTTTGCTTCAGCTAAAGGCCGACGGAGTCGCACAAACGCTTGTTTGTGGTTTATGTGATGGTTTAATACCGATATAGTGATTTTATTTGTTTTTAGTGTTTATATTCATTTATTTTTTTATATGTTTGGATATTTGCACTTAGGACCTCAGACTTTGCATATTTAATCTTTCGACCAGTTAAAAGTTCCAAATACCAAGACACTTTTATATAATCCCTATTATACCCTATCTATCTAATAAAATACAAATACTTTTAAATTTTTCGCTTATTCAATAAATCATCTGGGCCGTCCAAAATTTGGGATAAATTTCACAATCGATGTAGTGCCGGAAGTACGGGACACAACTAGTTATAAATAAACATAAAACTAAATAACATAAACAAATTTTACATAATTCTTAGTATATTTTTACATCATAAACACAGTAAGAATAATAATCAATGATTAAAACTACAAACTTGGCTCACAAATTTATGATTCAATTTTTTTCTATTTATATTCATAAATTTGTCTCATGTGCGCGAGCCCATCCCTTTTTCCTCAATCATTTTACTAAACCCAACACTATAATATACTAATATACACATGAAAGGTTCTCAAAATAGATAGTGTGAGACTTTGCCAAAACTAAGGAATGAAAGGTTCTCAAAATAGACAGTGTGAGACTTTGCCAAAACTAAGGATTTTGAAGAAGAACCAACATGTGACATACGTGAATACGTGTAATTGGTAATATAAAATAAATTAAGGTGTAATTATTCTTAATTTTCTCATGTCTTATTTATTTGCATACGTGGATTTTTATAATCGATATGTAATAAGACTCATTAGAAAATAGTAACATTGAAAAATGTGGTAGAAATTGAGTTTCAATCCTTCTAGGGGGGACATTGTTGTGGATTTATTTTTTTTTATGACTTCCAAACAATTTATGATATTTATTGAAATTGTAATTTTTTCAGAATTCAGTGATTTAGGTGTCATTTGGGTACAACTTTATTTTTTACATGTATCCAAATGACATCTAAATCACTCGATTCTATAAAAATTACAATTCCAATATATATTATATATTGTTTGGGTGTCATAAAAAAAACGAACCCATAAACGGTCCCCCTAGACTTTTTGATTGAATTTACATTTTCTATTTCGATCTATAGATGGTTCCTCCCAATACAGAAAATTAGATTGACATCTTCAATTCATTATTCCCTGTGTCCCTTAATATAAGACTTTTTAGAGTTATGCACAATCATTAACAAAATGATTATATAGCATTAAATAATATCAAATGTCTATTTTATCCTTGTATTGGAAAAAAATATTGTTATTTATTGGGTAAAAAATAGTGAGAGAACCAAAATTATATTTAATACTTGGGGTAATATTAGAAACTAAATAATTAATGCTTACTTTAAATTCTAAAACGTTATATATTAAGGGACAAAAAAACTTATTTAAAACGTCTTGTATTAAGAGACGGAGGGAGTATTATTTTGTATACTAGTATAAAAAATTATTGAAATTTGAGAAATATTAGACTGTCCCAAGTTTAGGAGGGTGTATTCAATTAAGATTTTTAAAGACTTTTAAATACTTTAAAAGTTTGGTTGTATTCAATCAAAACATTTAAAGAGTTTATAAAAGTTTACTGGTATTCAATTACAACTTTTGTAATGTCTTTAAAAGTTTGGTGGTATTGAATTGAGACTTTTACAAAGTCTATAAAAGTATTTTGGTATTCAAAAAGTCATAGATTTTTTAGATTTATATCTAATGCTAGAGTTTGACAAACTTTAGAAGAATAAATACTCAAATCCAAAGTCTGATCTCATCTCTAAAGACTTTCAAATATTTGAGAAAGAGAAAAAATAAACAGAGGAGAAAGAGAAAGAGAAAGAGATAGAGGAGAAAAATAAAATTATATATATATATATATATATATATATATATACGGCCAGTCTCTCCAACGAACCGGCTATAACGACGGTTTTTTCTATCGCAATAGCATAAAATCTCGGCTTTCTATGTTATAGCGACGGAAAAAATGGTCACTATAGCCAGTTCGTTTTTAGTTCGCTCCCTATGGTTTGTTAGAGAGACGGGCCCTATATATATATATATATATATATATATATATATATATATGTCTCACTTTCTTTCTCTACCTCAGTTCTCTCAATAAAAACCCAAAAAAAGAAGAGAGCTATTATAGCAGGTGATGAGAGAGAAAAATGAGGAGGGGTTAAAAAGATGGAGTAGCGTTGAGTGTTTCAAATAAAACTAATAGTATAAATAGAGATAACAAATATTTTAATATCATTTTATATTTGTTCTCTCCCATCAAAAAAATTTCATTTATTATATTTGTAAGTATTAAGGAGGTATTTTATTTTATGTTTATTTTTAAAAGTAATAAATTTGTTAATTTTATTATTTGTTGAAAATTATAAATTGTTAGTTTAGTAATAATGACTTGATAGAAAATAACAATGAACAATTTTAAAATCGAAATTGTTATTTTATATTACGGTTAGTAGAAGATGATTTTTTTTATTAAATATAAAAATTATGAAATATGACATTTTCTTATAATAAACTGAGTATGATCTAATAATTTAACTTCTACAATGCCTTTATTTCAAATTAGGTTGTGACATGGTCAAAATATTTTAATATTATTTAATATCGTACTCATTTCATCTAAAATATAAGATATTTGTTGACTTTTTAACAATTAACATAAGTTGTAAGATATATTAGAAGTATACAAAAGTCTATCAAAATCTTGGTAAAAAGTCTATACAAGTTTGTCACTTATTTTATGGAGTCTTTAAAAGTAATTTTAAAATGTATTAAAATCTATAAACTGTGCAAAAGTCTACCACTTAAAAAAAGTATTTAAAAATCTTTATTGAATACACCCTCCTCCTTAGATTGCATTAGTGAAGTCATAATGGGCCTATTGTGGAAATAGTTTTAAAAAAAACAATAAAAATGAAACTCACCCTAAACTTAAGAATTGGACCAAATTTTATGTTTCTTATATTGGTAATTAAAAAAATTTAGCAGTAAATGATATTTAACTAGTATAATGTCACATATAAATAATTTTTGCTTTATTTACTTTATTTATTACTATAAGTTAAAATATATTGAAATCAATTGTCATGTTATAATTTGTAAAAATTATTAGGAGAAATATATTTACGTGATGTATTGAAAATTTAACTAAAAATTCACTCGCAAGGAAATAAAGAAGATAAACCCTCTTTCCTCAATTGGCAAATAAAAGCATATTTAGATGCTCAAAATCTGATCAATTAAAAGACTTCGTAATATGATATAGTTGCTATAACATTTTTATTAGATATATTTAAGTGTCTGTAATTAATTTAATGCCAGATATATATTTTTATTATTTTTTAATTTATTGAGAGTAGATTTTAAAATTACTGTCAAAATTTTGGTAACCATAAAATTGACAATGAAAGTCTACTTTATTTAGTATATTAATTTAAATTTAATATAATATCACTTTTAAGTGCACAAAACTTTTCATTTCATTTTTATTTCTTTAATTAGTAAAAGTGCTATGCAGCAGCTACTCCATTTACGCATTGTTTTCAGTCTTGCACTGGTGATTGAATAAGAAAAGTTATGGGGCGGATGAGTTACTAGTTATGATTAGACTGTTATTGAACCAGTAACCTCATTAATATATAAAAATATATTTTATTAATAATTAATAAAATTTTAAAAATTTTATTTTTATGAACTAAAATATAATAAAATTAAAGTTATAATATTACTAAAAGTGGTTAATTTTAATATTAAAATTTTTGTTGAACAAAAAAATTTAATTTACTTAGTCAACCTAACCGGTTTTACCGATTGAATCACCGGTTCAATTTGAGTTTTGACCAAACTAATTTATCAGATCAAATTGGACCGAACATAAAATCGATTCTCAATTCAACCGGCCGATTCGGACCGGATCTGAACAACAATGCATTTATGCGTCTCTATGATATACCTCTTATTCCTTATATATTACTCCTTCCGTCCCTTAATATAAGTCATTTTAGAGAAGTATTTTTGTCCCTTAATATAAGTCGTTTGAGAATTTTAAGTAAACATTAATTGCTTAGTTTCTAATATTACTCCAAGTATTAAATATAAATTTGATTCTCTCACTATTTTTTGCCTAATAAATAATATTCTTTTTTTTCAATATAAGAATAATATATAAAATTAATATTATACCATCATTTTCTTAATACTTGTGTATAACTCTAAGAGTAATGCTACAGACAAACTATTCTACAAATATTTTACAAACTACTAATATGACATACTCCACCTCAGCATATTGATCAATAATTTGCTTCAATGTAGTCTTCGGTCCCACATAAAAAGCTGAGGTGGAGTATGCCACATCAACAGTTTGTAAAATATACGTAGAATAGTTTATATCTGTAACATTATTCTAACTCTAAAATGACATATATTAAGACACGGAAAGAGTATTTATAATGTGCTGATAACATATTCAACAATGCTAGTATCACATAAAAAATTATCACATAAAGTTTACATACACACAAATGCATATTTTTGGAACTCTACTGCCACATGAGACCCACAATATGTATGTGTGTGTGTGAATTTTATATGACCATTTTTTATGTGAAAATAACATTATTTTTATTTTAACACATTATGGTCTTAATTCATGACTGGGATGTAAACACTTCGGGAACCTCCTGGTTTACATTTCCCTATGTATCAGTACCATAAGTTCAGCTGTAATATTTCCATAAATATTTTTCAAAATATTACATAAGTATGATACTACTATGTTTAATTATCCAATCCGTAATATTTGGTGTGCAATAATGCTATTATCACATAAAATAATCACATAGCGTTTATATACAGTTGACGTGATATTCATGAATTTATTGTTAAGTTAAGTGGGTCATGTCAACAACAAATTCATGAGTGTCACGTCAGTCGTATGCGAAGCAGTATGTGATTATTTTATGTGACAGTAGTATTATTGTTTGGTGTGTTTGAAGTATACTATTTTTAGAGCGTCGCGTGTAGATCATAGACACAACGTTTGTGAAATAAATATATTATATTTAAAATAAATTATTTGTATACAAATAAAAATTTCAACTGTATTTGAAATCCTCAAATGCTTCAAACGTTGTTGGACGAACAAGTAGTATACTTTTCCTTTGATATATTTCATTTGGTAAGATCATGTTGAAATATTACCAAAATATGTCATTTTTTCTGGACCAAATAATTATTGATAATTTGAATTAATATATTAATAAGCCCAACATAGTATGAAATCCATAACTTTGGAATACTTTTATCAAAAACACTCACACTTGTTTTTTTATCTTGCAATAATTAAACATATTATTTATGATGTGTTGTGAAGCACAGTTTTAGCGGAAGAAAAATAATTAAGATAAAGTTAAAAGTTTCAAAATTTTAATTTTAAATGAGTCTTAAATGATATAGTATTGAATATTTTAATACTCATATTCTAGATAAATGATATATTTTGTTGGCTAATTATTAAGGATACTTGCATCAACCTTAAAATTATATTCAATCTCACATATTAATCACATATGACATAATTAAAAATCGACATAAAATTTTAGCAATACATAGTCAAACTCAATACTTTTTTGTGTGTTGAAAATCTCACTTTTTGGGAATAAAATATAATTTATAATCAAATACATAATCACTATTATAATATAAACAAACCAATCAAACCACATTGAAGGAAAAATAAATAAACTCACAAACAAGCCTCACATAAAGAGAAAAAAATCTTTTCATAATGAAAGAAATAAATTCTCTCGAGTGAAAATCGAACCTAAGACCTATATGTCTCAATACCTCCATCTTACCACGAGTCTAACTTTATCAACAAACTCAATACTTCGCCATATAGCCAATCACAAAAAAAAATATACAATCAATGTATGGATAACATATCATTTGAAATATTTAAATGTATGGATGACACATCATTTGACAAAAAATTTATACAATCAATATATGGTTAACAAGTTTAATTTGAATTTTGACCAAACTAATTTAACCAGTCCAAATTGGACCGGATATAGAATTGGTTTTCGGTTCAACTGATTGAACCGGACGTTCCAAAACAGGTCTGAAAATAGTTATAGTTAGTCATGCTACAAGCCTAAGGTGTATTTGTATTTTTTGTCGCTGTGTCTGTGTAAAATTTTCAAACTTTACGTCCAAGTCGGTGGTTGAATGTTTGAACAGAATTGACCATTGACCGCAAGAAGTTATAATAAGTTGTTATTATATTTATTAATGAAATTATGTTTATAGTACAAATATGGGTTCAAAACTCAGTTAAAATTAATAATTCATTTGGAGATTGTAAAATATAACACGTGTGTAATTGATGAGAAGTTGCGGGCGAACATATGTTTACATGTTGAATAGTAGTACTTGAGAGTCTTGACCACAACAGTAGAGGTGCACAACAGACCAGCCTGGCCTTGGTCTGGACCTGAGTCTGGCTGTGACGCTCCCAGAATAGGTTCAATACACAACCCATCTATTCTGGGCCTGTCAAGAAATACATGGTACAGAATCCAAATACAAATCTTTAAATTCTAACTTTTAAACTGTCGTATAAAATACGACCACAATTAAACTGTGAGTTTCAATACAAATACAACTGATACCAACTGTGACTCATGTCCCAACCTTGGATAGCACCTCACCCTATTTGGGTTACCAAAATTAACGGTTAAATGGCGTATACAATACGACACACACATTTAAAGTTCTCAATAAAATTATATATTGTCATGCTGTTTTATAATGTATTGAGAAACCCAACAGTCACCTACCATTACTCTATTCCCTTGTTATCCCCGCTTGACCCCGCTACACTCTTATTACCTGAAAGGAATTGTGAAGCAAAAAGGTGAGCACAAAAAAGCCCAGTAAAGAATATTATGACTAAAGATAATCAAATTATCAATAGTATTCGTCAGTAATGAATCAGAGATTTAGAACGTATGGTAGATGATAAAAGTTTTCAACCATAGTTGCAGCGGAATAAGCAATCTATTAGAAGAGTCAAATAGACCATAATGTCTATTACCTTCTCCATGTTAAAAGTCCACCAATAATATTTCATCCCTGTAACATTAATTAAAAATTCCTCTTCACAATTATGAAAATAGTTCATGATTATAATTATGTTGATAAATTCATCTTCGCACCCAGGACGAAGATAATTTTCATCACCTGTCTTTACCTGAAACACCAAAGATCATGGTTATACCAAATCACAGTTCCTTTACATAATCATGCTAATCAATTCATCTTTGCGCTACGAGCCAAAGATATTCAACAATTAATCATTCATCTTTGTACTACAGGCCAAAGATATTCATCAATAGCTCATCTTTGCACTACAGGCCAACTATATTCACAAATCAACCGCTCATCTTTGCACTACAGACCAAAGATATTCAAATCCCAAAGAAATATCTAATCATTTCAGAATTTATAAAAACAACATTTATAACCATGTTGATCAATTCACCTTTGCACTTAAGCTAAAGATATTCAATTGTAAACTTAATGGCCATGATCATACCAGTCAACAATTCATCTTTGCACTACTGGCCAAAGAGAACCTATAGTCATGGTCATACCAATAATCTATCCATTCTTACACTCAAGTCAAAGAGAACTTCCATCACCATGATTATAAAAATGTTATATATGACAATAAGAACAATATAATCAAAACATGGATCTAATTTCAAGAGTAAGATTCACAAATTAAAGATAATTTGGACAGGAAAAAAATATATTATTTTTTTACTGTGAATAGTATCCCGTGAATAGTAACTCGTGAATAGTAATTCATGAATAGTAACTCATTAATAGTAACTTGTGAATAGTAACTCCGACATGAAAAGATAAAATTTTCATAATAAAATTCAGACAAATATTCTGGTGAAATGATATTAAAAGAAATAACATTATTTACAAGGAAAATAACATCCCATACCATCTCTTACGAATACGAAAATAATAATACCCCTTACGAGTATAAAATCACGTCCTTTACCAAAATACCCTTTCGCAAAAATATTATCATTTACGAAAAATAATATCATTTATGAAAAATAATATCATTTACGAAAAAAAAACCTCTTTTATGAAATATAATAACATCCCTTACAACAATGATATCCCTTACCTTAGTAGAAGAGTAGTTTTGATTGAAATATCGGATATTATGTTGAGAAAAATCTTGCATCGTAATCCACACTTAAAATACTCTTATTCTCACAAGAAATACGCTCAACATTATAGAGAGAAATATTTCTGATTCTGGTGTGATTTTTCATTTCTAACTAAGCACCCTATTTATAGAAAAATACCAGAACACCAAAACAGACTAAATGAACCAACGGAGGCTTTTCAAGCCTCCACCTTTAAAATTTTTTCCTAGCAAAATTTTCTGCATTTTACAACAAACAAAAGGACAAGAGTGGGGCCCACCCATTCTAGAAAATCTCCACAAAAATATTTTAAATTTAAACAATATTCAGAAACTTTAATAATTCATAATAAATAGCTCATTTATCAGAAAAATATGAATCTTATGTCCATTCCATATAAAATTTAATTCTCAACAACTTTATAGAAGAAAGTTTTTTCAAATTTTAAACGAAAAAATGACCCAAATTTACATACAGGTGATTTTTTCACACCCATATTCTAACAACGGAGCAATCCAACTTTGAAAAAATAACATCATCACATTTCACACATAAGTGGGGCCCACCCAAATAGAAAAATCCTCCGCCAAATTTTTTCACATGTTTATATAATATATATATATATATATTAAAACATAAAAAAATTTCAATTTCATTTTTTTTCTTCCACCTTATTTTATTTTTATATCATAAATTTATTATAAAAATGTTACCATTTAAATAATAAAATTATATTATTATCTTATCACATTATACTATTATAATGTAATATTATAATAATATATTTGAATAAATATTTTATCGAAGAAGATAAAATATCAATTTTCAACAATTGTCTCTTCTGCTAAAAATTCCACCATTTTTTTTTATCAAAATTGAATAAATATTTACTTATCATTTTATCAATAATTAATTATTATTCACAAATAATATTACAGAATCACAATAATGACAACCAGGCCGTTCTCAGAAAAGAGGGGGGTTTTCGATAAGAATTTCTCCTTACTGGCGCGTAATTAGATTAACTAATCATTTTCCTAGACAGAACTTCCTAGACATTGCCAATAATGTTGTCTAATAATATTATTCAAATAATATGAATTATTAATTTGATAATGTGAAATACTGTGTAGTGGTTACTGTGATAATTATTGAATCAATAATATAAAATATCAACATAGCAATTATTGATATAAAATATCAACGTAGCAATTATTGAATCAATAATATAAAATATTGAACAGTAATTACTGTAACAATTATTGAGTAAGTGTCTTCTTACGTGAGAATCAATAATTAAAATTACTGTGCAATACCGTGTGCTACTGTGCAACAACGCGTAATATTGTATTTTAACAACCGGGTATTTCAACAGTTTAACGGTAAAGTTTTACAGTTATTATTATTATTATTTTTATATAAAAAGGTTACTTCTGTCGCTTTCTATATCCGACAATTATTTCGTTGTGGAGTCCACCAAAGGCTGGGCCGTCGTACGAATATTCTCCGACCAAAAGAATATTCCACGACCAAAAGAATATTCCCTGACAATAATGAATAGTTTATAACCACTTGCTTACTTTGTAAACTTTACATATATCACCCTTAACTTTAACATTGTATCAATTTAACCATTTACTGAATAATAATAATAAGAAAAATTGAATACTTTTATTTCATAACATTCTGGGTCTTACACTGGCAGGCCTTGGTCGTTGACCAGACCAGACTTTGACTTTGGACCTTCAGGCCAGGCCAGGCCAGGCTTGGTGATGAAAGAGATGATCTGCTGAGGCCTGCAGAAAAGGCCAAGCCAGGCCTTAGGTCAGGCCTTGGGCCAGGGCCCAGGCCCACTTCAAACAATAATTTCAAAATTCAATTTTCAATCACATAGCCATTTGATTGATTTCAAAGCTGATTACACAGTAGTTATAATTAAAATACAATTAACCCAGACCAAAAAATTAGTAAAACAACAATCAGTAAAACACAGTAATTATAATTAAAATACAATCTCACAGTAGATTTGACTACTATGGCTTCAGCTTCATGATCGGCAGTGGCTGCGACGGTGCGACCCTTCTAGCATCTCCGGAAGAGAAGCGGTGGTAATCCTCGGGAGGAACGAATGGCGACTTCATCGACGCGAGCTGTAGATGGCGCTTTATCGACTGTGGCCTGTGGGATCTGTCCGCTACCGTTGGATGCCGGTAGATGAGGCGAGGCCGCGGGGGAAAGTGGGGTTTGGATTTGGGGTTTTAGGGAGTGGGGATCTGTAGGGTGTTTTTTAGAGAGAAAAAGTGAGAGGTTGGGTTGGCCGTTGGGGGAAGCCTGGAAGGGTTTGGAGAGGGAAGCGGCCAAATGGGAAGAGAGAGAGCAGAAAAAGAGGGAAGGAAGGGATTTTTAGTTCGGATAGATGTCGAGCCGTGGAGGGAAGCTGGGAAGCATATAAAAAGGGAAAAGCATAAAACTGAATGACTTGGGTCCTGAGACTTTGTAATATGGACCGTCAAGTTTAAACTTATCACACTTGCCCTATCCAAAATTTTCCAAATAAGTGGTGGAAAATAGAAATATCTGTCCATGTGTCCATCAGAAGAAGATATCATATTATATTAATAATAATAATAATAAATAAATAAATAATAATAATAATAATACTCTAAATCTAAATCTTTCTGGTGGACCTGCATAAGCTTAGTTGTAAATTGGGACTTTGTAATATTTATGGATGTGTATTTTCGACAATTCTTGCTCTAATTTCGAGATCTTCCGAGCTATCTTGATCGTCTATTATGTCTTGTACTCTTCTTTGTGCGGCAAGATAATCTCTA
This sequence comes from Panax stipuleanatus, assembly GCA_020205555.1. Classification (NCBI taxonomy): domain Eukaryota; kingdom Viridiplantae; phylum Streptophyta; class Magnoliopsida; order Apiales; family Araliaceae; genus Panax; species Panax stipuleanatus. The sequence goes on along the minus strand of CM035126.1, from coordinate 17,233,665 downwards.
TAACAAATGCATATCTCCAACGAATCGGGACTAAGTTTACTTTTTTTTCATCCAGTACCCTGCCAGATAAAGAAAAACAAGATTCCGAAGCTACGGTACTAGCTTGGATAGTTAGTAAATCACGGGCCATGGCGGCCAAAGTAGGAAATTGTCGATTATGTTTTTTCCAAAATGAAAGTATATCAAAATTTTCAAATTCTTGGTTGGTCATAAAACTTCTAAAATCAGTACTACAATATAAACCAAGTTCGTTTAAACTGCTTGTATGTGATGAAGTTTTTGGTTTTTTTGATAATGATTTTAATAATGATGCATACTTAGAAGATGAAGGGGCAAGGGTGGTGCATGTGACACCCCCGAATCCGGGTCCTCTGACCCTGGTCCAGTCGCCACGATCTAATACAAACATTCATCTCTAAACAACATACAATAACTTAAATGCGAAAAATAATAAACGTACGTCGTTCATTCAAAAGGTGTTACTAGTCCCAAGATTCGATAACCTTAATACATCATTACAAACATACCCTAGAATAATCATTAAGGTTCATATTATATTAACAGTAATTAAACTAGACATAAAGATAAAGTCTGCTCCTTGCAAACTAATCTTACATCTTCCCTTTACCTTTGTCCTTCCCTGAAGCCTCGGGCTTAACTGCAATATAAGTCATGATATAGCAAGAATGAGCAACAAGTTTACTCAGCAAGTTTAAATACAGCAATAAAGGATATATCATGATGAATGGAAAATATCTGACAATGAATTCAACAATATGAATATCTTAAGGATTCAACAATATGAATATTAGAACGATTCAATAATATGAATATCTGAATGATTCAACAATATGAATATTAGAACGATTCAATAATATGAATATTAGATAGATTCAACGATATGAACATCTGAACAATTCAACAATATGAATATTAAAAGCAAAGATAATAATTGCCTTTAGAATGACTGATAGTCGAGTAGACTCTGAACTATAACTTTCCAATGGGTTCAATAGCTAATTGACCATTTGGATTACTGGCTACAGAAACTTAGTACCTCGAGGAGATCAACCTCGGGCACAATGTGAATATGCATAACAGTTACATCTGTTTACTCGTATCATATATTAGATACCTGGGCACACTCCTACATATAAGGGGTGTTATGTTCTGTCTAACAATCCTTACCATCAATTAGTTTGGATAGTTTTAAAGAAAACTTCATACACTTGTCTGACCGAGCAAAGGTTCAGACTCTAACTGACACGGTTCAAGAAATTTAGAACCTTAAATAATGTACAAGTCCAAGACTGTACGAGCTCAAATGCACTAAGTGCGGATATCAATAATATCGATGTGGAATAATTGATAAGTAATTAAACCACTAAATAACATGCTTGGAAATAAAGTTCAAGCAATTAAGTAAATAACTTTCGATTCAACAATAACCTAATCAATACAATATGAGAAGGATAGGGAATTTGCACAATAAAAGTGAAGTTTAGAATTTTGCACAATATATGAATTAGTGTAAGTTCGGGGAACTTGCACAATAACCAAAGTTGTGTAGTTCGGGGAACTTGCACAATAACCAAAGTTGTGTAGTTCGGGAAACTTGCACAATAATAGACCCCTTGCATAAAATACATGCATAGGTTAGGACACTTGCTCAAATAATCAAAGTGTGTAGTTCGGAGAACTTACACGGTAATAGATTCCTTGCATACAATAAATGCATAGGTTAGGACATTTACTTACAACGTTCCTTGAGTAAAGTAAACACAAAGATAAGATACTTGCACAATATACGAGCTTGTAAAAGTTTAGAGAAGTTGCATAATCAAAGAAATGAAGTTCAGGAACTTGCGAAATCAAAGAGTGAAGTTCGGGAAACTTGAACAATACTCACGTGTGAAGTTCGGGGAACTTGCACAATACTCAACGTGTGAAGTTTGGAGAACTTGCACAATACAATAATAATCTGCTCAATACAATATGAGAAGGATAGGAAACTTTCACCAAAAACAAGTGAAGTTTAGAAACTTACTTACACAGTTCATTGAATAAAGTAGTATAAGAATTTAGAATACTTGCACAATAAAAGTAGGGTTCGGATACTTGCTTACAATATCCGTTGAATAAAGTAAAACAAAGGTCTAGGATACTTGCACAATAAATAAGTGTAAGTCAAGAAAAACTTGCTCAATATAAATTTGAGTAAAGTTAGGGAGACTTGCAAATAATACAAGAACGGGTTCAAAAGAACTTGCCTGTTTGCTCAGCTACAAATAATTATAGCTTTAATAAAACTCGTTGAAAACAACCTAACATTGATAAGTCGGCCTTTCAATTAGCATATATAAACTAATATAAGCTCACATATACAAGGATCTAGTCATTATATAATTCTATCACATAGTTCACGTAAGTCAACCTAATCTGGTCTTAGATTTAATAACTTTAGATTACTAGTTCATAAGCATCAATATGCTTGAAACACATAGCATTCCATTTTAATCATGCAATATAGTTTAAGATACACATATTGTAAGGTTCCGTTCATAATTCTAAGTTATAAGGTTTAATACCGATAAACCTTAAGTTAAACAAGTTCATACTTCAAAGGTTCGCTACTCCGGTCATACTATCTCATAACAAGGCTAAACAATACTTAATATGTATGCTCGAGTATACTACACACATATACTTTAATCACGTAGTTCATACTTGAAGTTCATTTTCTATAATTTAGCATGCACATGTGAAATTTGTATATAAACAAATGAGGTTCATGTCAATACGTCTATAGTCATAATGAAATCTTAATACTTATGCTCTTATGCTCACATCATGTCTCACATGGTGTTTAACTTTCAAATCTTAAGTTCTCCTTCAAAAGTATACTAAGTCCACAAAGATCGTTTTAGTATAATCAAAGTGTTTTGTAACTATGACTCACTTGCATTAGAAACACATACCAAAGCCACATGAATGCTCTCATATCACAAGACAAAATTATTGGTCAAGTTTACTTTAAAAGTTCTTGAGTTTTCCTTGAAAACTCCTTAAATCCATCAATCTCGAATGTTAGTGTGTACAACACTTTAAACGTGCATTTCATGTCAATGTAAACATACTATTATGCTCATAATATCAAAATATACAAATGCTACTTATTTGACAAAGTTCGCATTCAAAACTATAAGCTTCATTTTCAAAACATAAGTTTTCCTTTGTAAACCTTTGAGTCTTTCAAACACGTATGCTAGTGCGATTAATACTTTAATCATGCATTCTAAGTTCATATTAACATGCTTGCCAAATTAGAATGTATATACAATACTTTCATGCTAACGTTCACCTTTGAAACTTATATGTTTCGTTAGAAATGTTCAATAGTGGGGTTCACATGCTCATATTCTATTATGAAACCCGTATACCTAAGTCAACATGTCTCCCATACAATTCTAAGTCATGCTATCATGCTTGCAATGTAAGACCCCAACTTTTATGAACAAAGATTTAATTTTCTTTATATATTATTTTGAAATAATAAGGTGTTGATTTGATAAATATGAAAAGTTATGGGTAAAATGCGTAAATATTTTAAAATAAGCAAGTGGTTATAAAATATTCTTGTTGTCGGGGAATATTCGTTTAGTCGTGAAATATTCTTGTTGTCGGAGAATATTCGTACGACGGCGCAGCTATTTGTGGGCCCCACAACGGAATAACTGTCGGATATAGAAAGCGACCGAAATAACTTTTTTATAAAATAACGGCGTAGTTGTTACCTTTAGTACTGTTGAAATACCCGGTGGTTAAAATACAGTAATACGTGGTGTTGCACAGTAGCACACGGTATTGCACAGTATTTTGAATTATTGATTATTACGAAAGAAGGCACTTACTCAATTATTGTTACAGTAATTACTGTTCAATATTTTATATTATTGATTCAATAATTGTATGATATTTTATTGATTCAATAATTGTTACGTTGATATTTTATATCAATAATTACTACATTGCTATTTTATATGATTGATTCAATAATTGCTACAGTTGATATTTTGTATTATTGATTCAATAATTGTCACTGCACAGTGTTTCACATTATCAACTCAATAATTCATATTATTTGAATAATATTATTAGATAGCATTATTGACAATGTCTAAGGAAGTTCTGTCTAGGAGGGGTTATTTAATTGCGCGCCAATAAAGAGAAGTCCTTATCGGAAGGCCCCCTATTTCCTGGGAACGACCTGGTTGTCAATATTGTAGTTCTGTAATATTATTTGTGAATAATTAATTATTGATTTATATGATAAGAAAATATTTATTTTGTAAATATAAGAGAAGGAATTAGTGCTGATGTGTTTTTATCAGTATTTTGGTGTGGAAAATCATACGTTTATGAATTTCGGATAATTTATGTTCTACAAAGTTGTAGAGAATTAAATTTCCTATAGAAGGACATAAAATTTATATTTTTCTGACAAAAGGGCTATTTATTATGAATTATTGAAGTTTCGGAAAAAAAAATATTTTTTTTTAAATAAAATGGTGGGCCCCACTTTTTGTTGAATGCTAATGGCTTTTGACTGAGGCGGCGAATTTTTTTTTTTTAAAATATTATTTTATTAATTTAGTCTACTTTGGCATCCTAAGCTTTTCCTATAAATAGGGTGCTTAGGTTAGAATTGGAAAACATACCAGAATCAGAAGTTTTCTCTCTCTATAATATCGAGTGTATTTTTGTGTGTATTTAGATACTTTAGGTATTACTATTCAGTGCAAGTTTTTTTTAGCCTTATATCCGATATTCCAGTCAGAAGTACTGTTCTTTTGAGGTAAAGGATGTTATTTTCTTTCGTAAATGATGTTATTCTTTTCAATATCATTATACCAAAATATTGGCATGGATTTTATTATGAAATTCTTATTTTTTCCGTCGGGGTTACTATTCACGTATACGGCACTATTCACGGAAAAAATTAAATTTTCTTCTATATGTCCAAGTTGCTTGTTAAAGTTCTTATCTTTGATTGGATCTAAATTTTGAGTTTTATTCTTGAATTTTGCTCCACAAAGTATTATTATGGAGTATTTTTGAATTTGGATAAACTAAAATGCGAATCTTTAATCTTATCCTTTATTTCATTGGATTCGTTAGTTATATTATTTTTCATCATCCTCAGTCCTAAAAGGTGATATAACTGAATATTTTTTGGCTTGTAGAGTAAAGATGAATGATTACCTGATGAATATCTTTGGCCGTAGTGCAAAGATGACAGGGGTTGAGATGAACATGACCATTGGTGATAAAAATAAATATCTTTGGCCTGTAGTGCAAAGATGAATATTTGATTTGTGATGTATATTGATTGATGTTACAGGGATAAAATATTGATGATGGACTTTTAAATCATAGAAGATAGTAGACTTTATTCTATACTTAACTCTTCTAATAATTTGTTATTTTCGCTGCGAATATTGATCTAAAATTTGTTGTCCATTATATTTTATCTGATTTATTGAAGGCTAACTGTAAGACCCCAACTTTTATGAATAAAGATTTAGTTTTCTTTATATATTATTTCAAAACAGTAAGGTGTTGTTTTGATAAATATGAAAGTTATGGGTGAAATGTGCAAATATTTTTTAAAATGAGCAAGTGGTTATAAAATATTCTTGTTGTCGGGGAATATTCGTTTGGTCGTGGAATATTCTTGTTGTCGGGGAATATTCGTACGACGGCGCAGCTATTTGTGGGCCCCCACAACGGAATAACTGTCGGATATAGAAAGCGACAGAAATAATTTTTTACAAAATAACGGCGTGGTTGTTACCGTTAGTACTGTTGAAATACCCGGTGGTTAAAATGCAGTGATACACGGTGTTGCATAGTAGCACACGGTATTGCACAGTATTTCGAATTATTGAGTTTTACGTGAGAAGCCATTACTCAATTATTGTTACAGTAATTACTGTTCAATATTTTATATTATTGACTCAATAATTGTTGCATTGATATTTTATTGACTCAATAATTGCTACGTTGCCATTTTATATGATTGATTCAATAATGGCTACAGTTGATATTTTGTAGTATTGATTCAATAATTGTCGTTGCACAGTATTTCACGTTATCAACTCAATAATTCATATTATTTGAATAATATTATTAGATAGCATTATTGACAATGTCTAAGGAAGTTCTGTCTAGGAGGGGTTATTTAATTGCGCGCCAGTAAGGAGAAGTCCTTATCGGAAGGCCCCCTCTGTCCTGGGAACGACCTGGTTGTTAATATTGTAGTTCTATAATATTATTTGTGAATAATTAGTTATTGATTTATATGATAAGGAAATATTTATTTTGTGGATATTAAAGAAGGAATTGGCGCTGGTGAGTTTTTATCAATATTTTGGTGTGAGAAATCATCTGTTTTTGGATTTCGGATAATTTATGTTTGGAATTTGGAAAAACTTTCTTCTGCAAAGTTGTAGAGAATTAAATTTCCTATGGAAGGACATAGAATTTGTATTTTTCTGACAAAGGGGCTATTTGTTATGAATTATTGAAGTTTCGGAAAATATATATATTTTTTATGGGCGGGCCCCACTTTTGTTGGAAAAATATTTTAGCCGCCAGGCGGCGGAAATTTTGAAAAAAATAATATATTTTATTCATTTAGTCTCTTTTGGCATCCTAAGCTTTTCCTATAAATAGGGTGCTTAGGTTAGAATTGAAAATCACACCAGAATTACAAGTTTTCTCTCTTTATAATATCGAGCGTATTTTTGTGAGTATTTCTATACTTTGAGTATTAGTATTCAACGCAAGTTTTCTTCGGTATTATATCCGATATTCCAGTCAGAGGTACTATCTTTTTGAGGTAAGGGATGTTATTTTCTTTCGTAAATGATATTATTCTTTTCAATATCATTATACAGAAATATTGTCATGGATTTTATGTTGAAATTCTTACTTTTTCCGTCGGGATTACTATTCACGAAAAAAATTAAATTTTCTTCTATTTGTCCAAATTGCTTGTTAAGGTTACTATCTTTGATTGTATCCAAGTTTTGAGCTCTATTCTTGAATTTTGCTCCATAATTGATTATTACGAGGTATTTTTGAATTGGATATACTAAAATACGAATCCTTAGTCTTTGTCTTTTATCTCACTGGATTCATTTTTTTAAAAATATTTTTCATCATTCTCAGTCCTAAAAGGTGATGTAACTGAATATCTTTGGCCTGTAGAGCAAAGATGAATGATTACTTGATGAATATCTTTGGCCTGTAGAGCAAAGATGAATGATTACCTGATGAATATCTTTGGCCTGTAGTGCAAAGATGACAGGTGTTGAGATGAATATGACCATTGATGATACAAATAAATATCTTTGGCCTGTAGTGCAAAGATGAATATTTGATTCGAGATGTATATTGATTGATGTTACAGGGATAAAATATTGATGATGGACTTTTAAATCATAGAAGATAGTAGACTTGATTCTCTACTTAACTCTTCTAATGAATTGTTATTTCCGCTGCGAATATTGATCTAAGATTGGTTGTCCATTATATTTTATCTGATTTATTGAAGACTAACGATAATTTATTTTTCATTATCTTAGTCATAATATTCTTTACTGAGCTAGTTGAGCTCACCCTTTTCATCTGTTGTCCTCTTCAAGAAATGAGAATGTTGCGGAAACTAGTCGGGGGACAGAGTGATGGTCCGAGTTAGAGCAGTAGTAGTCCTCACTATTTCTGATAAATAGTGTGATAATAATTGTAATGAGGACTTAGTTTGAATCTTAATATTTTCTACATATTTGTATTGAGATTCACAGTTGTGTGGTCGTATTTTACACTACCGTATGATATAAAGTTTGTATTTGAATTCTGTACCATGTATTTGGCGACTCAGAATGGGTTGGGTTGAATGGACCTATTCTGGGGGCGTCACACTAACGATAATTTATTTTTCATTATCTTAGTCATAATATTCTTTACTGGGCTAGTTGAGCTCACCCTTTTCATCTATTGTCCTCTTCAGGAAATGAGAATGTTGCGGGAACTAGTCGGGGAACAGAGTGATGGTCCGAGTTAGAGCAGTAGTAGTCCTCACTATTTCTAATAAATAGTGTGAGAATAATTGTAATGAGGACTTAGTTTGAATATTAATATTTTTTATATATTGGTATTGACACTCACAGTTGTGTGGTTGTATTTTGCACTACCGTGTGATATAAAAGTTTATATTTGAATTATGTACCATGTATTTGGCGACTCAGAATGGGTTGAGTTGACTGAACCTATTCTGGGGGTGTCACATGCAAGGTCAGAATACTATCATGGCAAGTATACATATCGAGTTTGTTTCCATATTCGAAGTTAGTTTTTGAAACGCTAAGTTTATTTCAAACTATAATTACTTGTGCAACTATTAGTGAAACATGCTTACATTGCCTCAATACATCCATATATATATATCACTCATGCTAGTATGCTTAATCCAAACTAGTACCATAAGTTAGCATGAACAGATTGCAAAAAGGAAAAATGTTATGCAGACAGGCACTGGCGCAGCTGCGCCGCTGGCCAGTGCAATACTGGCGCAGCTGCGTAGGCTGGCGGACAGGCCAGAAGCTGCGCAGTTTTCGGCAGTAACTTCAGCCCATTTCAGAAATCCTACGAATTTCATTCATATCCCAGACATAAAATAGTTCTAACATGATTACTATCTCATTGAACACTTAAACAACATACTTCATAATCCAATTAACTTCTAAAGAGCATAATCAAGGAATTAACATGGAAGAACAAGAATTTAGAAATCTCAAAAATAGAAAAATGAAGAACATGAATGGAAGCAATAGGAATTATACCTCTGTATTTGCTTTGCTGCTAAATCTCTTACTCACTATAACTCACAATAACTCACTAGCAATTCTACTAATTCTATACTTGTATGGAAATCTCAGCAATTGCAATAGAGAAGGAGGAGAGCTAATTTATAGGCAATTTCAATATCCGGTTCTTGACTTTGTTCATCAAATCAAAACAAAGGATTGTATGATTACATAATGGATTACAAGAAGTTGGTAAGGGTTGGTGCAATCCATCATTATCTCCACTCCCCATCTCATGATTAGCTAAGCTTTGTGAAGAAATTGAGGAGATGATAGACTAGTGTAGCATGTGAGTTCACGTGAATGAGATAATAGGACTCTCATATTGGGACAAGAATACTCAGCATAGTATTAACTAGCAAGTGTAGTAATAAACACTTAGGTTATAATATATACACATAGTATACATTCTTATGTTGCACATTTCAATGAGTAAATAATAAAACAATGTATCAAGTAAGTACATATACACCACATATAATCCATGTACGTTTTCCTTAATACCGAAAGTGAAGCAATTGGGTATATTTACTACGCATTATGATAACTGTTATTATTATAATAACTTGCTAAAATCATTTATCAATTGATAATTATTTATTGATATTACTATATGTTGATGAGGCATACATGAATGTTTACTCACCCTCTTCATGTCACATAAACAATATTATTATTTAACTCTATTAATTCAATCAATCTTACTATATGGTCTTCATATAAAATATATAGCCATAATAATATGTCACATTGTACTATACATAGTTAAATACCATATAATAAGGGTTTAGTATGTCACATGCGTGTGTAAAATAATTAACCAAGTAAATATAATATTATATTTATTAATCTCTTACCCATTAATTATTATTTATTCATAATAATAATTAATCATCACATTATCAATTAATTACTCCCAATTGGAATAAATCAAACACGATTAAATCTCTACACTATATTCACGAAATTTGAATATATAATTACTAACACTTTTATCAATATTCTGATATAAAAGCCTTAGGTTTAATCTACTCTTGCAAATAACCATTAGTGATTCCCTTTAATAAAAATCCTAGCATTTATTCGCATAGGTTAAATCACATAAGCACATAACCACATAAAGTTTAAATAAGTTTGAAAAATTAATTCGTAAAAATTTTAAATCACATATAAAATTAATAAGGAGCTTACAATTCCTGGTCGTTACAGTGCACGTGTAGATGTAGAATATACAGACTCATATTGTTTATAAAATTCAGTAAATGACTATTAAAATTTAATTTAATGTAATCAATGTTTTCAGTACCTATATTTTCTACTATATCTTCTAAAATACTTTTCACGCCTTCTAACTTTATTACAGGGTTTAATGTCGCTGCACAAGTAATAACAGTAGGCATGTCTTCAAAAAAAAATTTAAATTTTTCTTCCATACTAAAAATAAGGTTACTCCAAAAAAGATCATATTTATTGTTGAAACATATTTGTTATTTCTAAACATGCAAACAGAACATGATGAATTGTAGGATAATAAACACCACTGAATATTTTTGTGTGTTTTTTAAAAACTTTAAGAATATTTAAAAGTTGACGTAATAAACTCCAGTCTTCATTTGTTATTTCATGATCAGTTTGTGTGTTATAAAACTCCATAAGTATATTCTGACGTTTATAAACATCTTTAAATAAATCATATGTACTATTCCATCTAGTGTTATTATCAAATTTTACTCTTTTAAATTTTTCACCTTACATGACAAAAAGTTCTAAAATCTTGTATTCTTCTATTTGAACCATATATAAAACTAATCATACGACGAATTTTATTTATTGTATCTTGCAAATAAGTGAATCCGGATTGTATAATCAAATTTATTATATGACATACACATCTAACATGAAAAAATATACCATTTACTACAGGTTTTAAATCATTTTTTAACATATTAATAGAACTAGTATTATTTGTTGCATTATCTAAACTAATACTCATTATTTTATTTTTAATTTTAAAAGTACGAATTATGGACATAATTTGAGCATATATTGATTGACCATTATGTGGTAATTCAAAATATTCAAATCCTATAATTCTTTTTTGCATAAACATTTCAGAATCTATCCAATGAGCTGTAATACAAATATAACTAATTCCAGGTTGATGATTAGCAGACCAAGTATCACTAGTTAAACAAATTTTCTGTCAAAATTATCAAAATATTCAATTAATTCATTTTTAGCTTTATTATATAATTTAATTGCATCACGTTTAGTAGTCATTTTACTTGTTTATATTTCGGTTGCAATGCGCCTTGAATGTAGTTGGTACAACGCGCATCGTCGAAAAAATTGAATAGAAGCTCCTTCTCGATCACTAACTTAGTTTGCCACTCTTTTTGTAATATTTGATCATAACTGCAATTGTGACCAGAACGATCAATTTGTGATTGAGAGCTTTCATCAGTTATTGCATGCCTCTTCGAACATGACTCGTAGTGACGGAGTAATGTGTTATTTTCTTTAACCCCAAATAAATTGTTACATATTTTGCATTGAGCTTTTTTGACACCTTCCGCAAACCACACTTTAATGAATGATCCCAAATCGCCGTCGTACGTTTGTTTTGCTCACCTGTAGGACGTGAAAAATATTGTACTCGAACCTGAAATGTCATTTTCAGGCATAATGATATTTGGATCATTTTGTATAAATAATGGCACTTGTGGAATGTTGGAGGAATCCATTGTAATAATAAGTGTACTAATAAAATAAATATTATGATTTATGTATATAATAAATTGTAAATATTATATAAAAATAATATAAACTAAGAATTTGAGTTTGAAAGAATACTGTAATTGTTATATCATAAACTAGGGAGAATGATGTGAAGAGTTATATTTTTGTGGAGTAAACTGTAAATGATATGATTTTTATAGTCAAAACGGGCAAAGGATTTGAAAATCTTACTTTCCAAAATCTCACTTCAATTCATATATCTTGTTAAAAATGAACTTTTCATTAAATCAATTCCTTCGTACCTAGGTGCAAAAGAGGTACATCACTACTTTCAAGTCACCCAAAATAAAGACTTAGAAAAAGAGACTAATAAAGCTTTCAAAATAAAACACACACACACACACACACACACATACACACTTTATGCATAGAAAATCAATAAGATGCGGTACTGTGCTTGCACGGGAGTCGAGGGGTGCCTAACACCTTTTCCCCGCTTAACCTAGCCCCCGGATTCCACGAAACTCGTGTTTCAAGACCAATCATTAGAGTCACGCATTGGACCATTTTGCAAAAAAAAAACTACTAAAACTCGGATGAGTTGGTATATCCATTTCCAAAATACCAACTGGCGACTCTGTCTCATTCGGTCCAATCATCAAAATAAAATCAATCTTTTCAAATCGTCGACACATATGTCGGTACCAGTTTCCTACAAAATTCACCCTTTAAACGGAACCCCAAAGACAAAGCAAAAGCGAAAGGGTTGGATAATATCAAATTAGGGAATATGAGCAATCCTCTCTTTTTCCCCCGGATAGGAAAGGATGGGAAACCAACCCAAAGAGAAAAAGACCTCCTCCTTTAACCAAAAAGGAGTACAGAGAGGACTTGAATTATTCATGGCGTCGACAGGTGGCGACTCTGCTGGGGATCAAAAAGGGCTTAAGCCGTGATCAAACTTTTTGATTTTCATTCTGCATGTGCATTTGTGTGAATGATCTATGTGTGTATCAATCTTTTAACATTTTGTATTAGTTCCTCGCATAATATATTAGTTCCTCGCATAATATATTAGTGTTTCGCATAATATATTAGTGCTTCACACAATATATTAGTGCTTCGCACAATGTCATCATATTACATGCGGTGAAGACGTGAATGTATGTTGTGTGGTACCTTCATTAGGAGGCAATCCCGTCGGTTGTTTATTACTAGATTCCTCTGGGTGTTTCCATTGTGAGCCTCAGGAAAGGCATCACTCATATCCGCTCTAATTGAAAAATGGATGTTTTCATCAAGTAAATTGCGAAGATCTGGGAACCAATTTCAAACAGCCTGTGAGAGTAACCCTAAGATAGGTCAGCCTCTGATAAACCAAACGCGCGGTGTGCTTCTTCATGCCCTATTTAATCTTCCATGTATATAAATGACCGTCATCTTGAACTGTCATATATACATCTTTCACATTCTATCATCAATTCGACTAACCCGTTGTGTTGCAGAAAAAGATTAAAAAACCATTAAACTGATGCATAGCATATCATGCATCCCTGTCCACCAATATCATGCCTAAACTAGGTATCGATTTTGTGCATATTGGTCCTAGAACCCGATCTCGAGCCAAGAAGGCCCGTTCATCACCGTTCAAGATGGCTGAAAGAAGTTCATCGCTGTTGGTTGGCTTGTTAAGGTTTGAAATTTAAATTCTGATAGAGTAAATTTTTATGAATGATTGAATGTGATAGATTGAATAGGTGTATCAGCCTATTTTTTTTATTTTCGTTGAAGAGCATGTGTTACTATTTGCAAATAATTAAATGATATGATTCAAAATTTTTTTTACTATTGGTAGCCTCAATAGTCTATTATCATGAATTGATGATTTGATGGCATGCAAATAGTAACACATGTTCATTGTTGCTCCAGAAATCAAGATTGATAAATTAAAATTGTGTTAGCCTATTTGATTTCATGCAGGATGGAAGGATGCAATGTTCATATTCTATACTCTATATAGTCTATAGCCTCAATAGCCTTGAATGCAATTGTCAGTTTTTTTTGACCGTTGCTTTTTGTACCATTGGACTTGGTCAATTACTTGATGGGCTTGATGGGTTTGTTTTTGTACCGTTGGACTTGGTCAATTACCGTTGGACCGTTGCTTCTTTTTTTTTTTTTTAAAGTCTGAATTTTGAATTATGGATTTGAAATTGTTGTTAGATCCAAAAGATTTGAATTTGAATTATTAGTTCTCCTTTATTTTAGGTTTTCTTATTTAATATGAAATTGAATGGTTTGAATTTTTTGCACTTTTTTGTAATTATTTTGTGGATGCACTAATAGTGTAATTACTTTCTAATTGTTGTATATTTCTGCAAAGGACCCTTGATTTATTTCAGTTCTTTTCAATTAGTTTCCTGGGTTGAGCTTAAGAGTAAACTATTTTAACAAGATAAGAAAATAAAATGGACAACAACTAATTAATAAGTAGGCCAGGCTTGTTGTGCCTGATCAGGTCAGGCAGGACTCAGGCCACAGGCCAGTCCAGCCTGGGCTTTGGACAAGGCCAGACTAGGCCAGATTTTTGAGCTTAAATGGCAGCCTTTTCTAGCCTTTTAGGCCAGGTTAGGCAGAGCTAGGCTTTGACCAGGCCAGGCCCAGGCCGGACCAAGGCCAAGCCGCAGGCCTTTTGTGCACCTCTACACAACAGTTGTGCTAACTTACACCTAATGATTGGTCGACAGTTGTTTCTATAAGTATGCCATAACAGCAAATTATAAAATAATTATATAATAAGTTGTATCTCTAGTATTATTTTTTTGATAATTATTGTAATATGTGGCGAAGCCACAACGAATTTTCAATGAGTCAAATTACTAAATTATATTTACAAAAAATTTATTACATCACATATATAATTTTTTTTACATTGGGGTTAACTTACTAAATTACACCTAAAAAAACTATTACACCATATATATATATAAAATAAATTCAGCGGGGTCAAATTATTAAATTACACCTACAAAAAAATCTATTACATTATATATAAAATAATAAAAAATTCATATTTTCGCATGTTAAAATGATATTTCTACACGAGTCACTCTAATATAGAGGTGTGATCTATTTATTATTCACGTGAGAGATATCATGTGAAAATATTAATTTCTTATGTGAGTTCTCTAAATTTTAATTATAATATATCGTAAATTAATCATAATATATGACTAATTAAAAGATTTATTATTTTATAATTTTTTATTAAATTATCTTAATTCTAAATTTGAAATTATCCCAATTTTCAAAAGTCAATGGGTTTATAATTTGAAACAAAGCAGTATTAGTTAATTTAGTTTTTTTTTTCCTATATTTTTTTTTGCTAAATATTTTTTTACATATATTCTTGCTTTCATTTTTTTTATCATTGAGCGGATATATTTGTGATGGGAAATTTGCTTCGATGGCTTTTGAATTATACATATATATATATATAGCTGATAAGCTTTGTTTTCCATACTTTTCATTATTCAACAATTCTACTCTCCAAAACCCTAGACTTTCACAAGCATAAGGAGAGAGAAAAATATTGAACTCTGACCGAAAAATAGTTTTTTCATTCGATTTTGATCAAAATTTGCAGCGGTAAGCTCTTACTATTCCCATTCAGTTCCATTTTGAGTTTTTGATTTTATTTTTTATGTTTACAGAGAATCAGATTGAATTAAGGTTGAAAATGATTAGAGATTTTGGATTTTAAGCACAATCATTAGACATTCATCTATATAGATATGACGTTTGTTTACTTGAGTTTTTCTGCTACTTGTTGGGTGATCAAACATGGGGTTGTTATTATTTATGTTGTAGTTTGTATTTGGCTAATTAGTTATGGTTTGTACAGAATTTGTTGTGTAATCATGGCAAGGAAGATGCTAATTGATGGAGAAGTTAAAGTCAAAGGGGATGATGTGCAGTATGATTTTGATTTGTTTGTCATTGGGGCCGGAAGTGGGGGTGTTAGAGCTTCCAGGTTTTCTGCTCAATATGGAGCTAAGGTATTGAATCTAAGTTGTTTATGGTTTTGTTTGTTTGGTGGGAGTATATGAGATTGGATGTAATGAGCTGTTGGCCTATTTTCATACCCATTTTTAACTCAGAAACTGGGAATATATTCCAATTATTGCATAATGCCATCGTTAAAGGTATTATCAAATGCCAATTCCCCCTGATATTCTATATTACATCATTATGGTCCATGGGACTGTGATCCTTACAGCGGTGTCTGCAAACAATCGAAACGTTTATGTTCTAAAAGAGATAATAATAATACATACCTATTCTTATACTGCCTTTTGATGTTTGGTACTCAATAGAAGAGCACCATTGTCTGATTTAAATTATTTATTTATTTTTATTATTGCTTTTCTTGCTTCAAGTCAATGATAAGTGGGTAGCAAGGGCTGTTGATATGAATTGGTGATCATTGTCGTGATTTTCATGAAGTACGTGGTGATATATGCAACTATTTTGAAAGTGGAAGTTATTATGTGTATGCTTAGCACACGGGTCACTCTCACTTGGTAGATTATGTTTGCATAGACTTACCAAATGATAGTTAGTAAATTATTTTTCGGTCTTCATTTTGCATTTTTAGTGGTTTGCTTGAGCTAAGTAAAGAAGTGACTTTTGTCAGTATTATTCCTGACATACTCTTCTCATGCAAGCCATGAGATGAGTACATGGAGTTAAATTATTGATTTTTGTCCAGTAAAAAATCTTTAGATTTGGTTTTGCTATATCCAAGAGGTCATACAAGTGTTAATAATTTTGGGGAAATAGAATAACACTCACGGAAGTTAGAACTTACAAGAGTTTATTTGCTTTAAAATTTGAGCAAGTATTGATTATTTCACGTTTATGTTGTATTCAGGATATAGTCAAGTTATTTTTAAGATATTATTTATTTCCTTTATAAGTTAGCAACTTGTGTTCTAATAATCTTCCTGAACAATTTTAAATTTATGTTTCAGGTTGGGATTTGTGAGCTTCCATTTCATCCGATCAGCTCAGAAGTCATTGGGGGAGTCGGTGGAACGTAAGTCTATATGTTACTTTAATGATATTATGTGTCACCGTTTCCATTTTATCCCATATGTTTACCTCTGTTGGATTCAGTTTTGATGTTAGTTGGCTACATCTCATATGAAATGGATGCTGTAACACTATACCCATGTGATCGAACAAAATGTTCAAAGTCAACTGTAGTTTGAGATGATAACTATGAAGAACCTTTGTTAATTTTTAACCAAATGCCTTTGACTTGTTTTGGAGTAAAATTATTATTAGTTTGATTTTTTTTGATAAAAAAATGTATTATCGTTATATGTTAATTATTGATCACATGGTTATTTTTATCCGTAAGCTGAATGCTACAGTGATGGAGGCTCTGTTTTTGATTTTAACATATTACTGTACATAACAAAGCATCGTACTCCTTTCGTTTCAAAATATAAGAGCATTTCCTTTTGCATTTTGCATATCATTTGCTCTTATATTTTGGAATGTAACGAGTATTTGTTTCTTTCGATAAGTAACAATCATCAAAGGTAGATCAAATATATTTCACAGTCAGAAAACATGAAATAGAAAACACAACAGTGTGATATGCATATCGGATGAGATAATAAATATTGTGATTTAACTCACTATACTGAGTTTGAAGAATAGATGGGATTCAATTATTAATATACTAGTTTGCGTTGTCATATTATAGCAGTTGATCTTTAATCAATGAGTTCAGTGTTGCGTAAAATATTTTCCTCTTGTTTTTATATTTTTTTTCTCATTAATTATTCCTTGTTTGCGCAAGTAGTAATGGCATATTGGGAAAATTTGGTGAAGGTTGAAAGAGAGGACCATGGCTAAGTTGTAGTTTGAACTTATATTCTTAGCTCCAAATAATTGGTGCTTTCAATGGTTAAGGGATGCTTTAGCTGGAATATATGTAATAGATTGTAGGAACAGTTGACAAGATCTTCGTTGTTAGGGATCTTAGCATTGGCTAAACAAAGTGAGCTTAAGTGGTTTTGTAGTTTGAAATGGTATTTAGATCTCTTAGTTGCAGAATAGGATAAGGGAAAAAGCAAGTAATCCTTGGTCTTAAATCCCTACCAAGTTAACCTAAATCCCTCACCTTTGATTATTACCAATATTCCATGATTGTGTTATTATTGTTCATGTAAGGAGTGATCTTATTAAGTAGATGTTAAGTTAATGATGATTTTATTATTTATCTACATTCTACAAGGAACTATTAGTGATGAATATCACATATTATCATGATATTTCTTATGCGGTGCAGTTGTGTCATTCGTGGTTGCGTTCCCAAAAAGATTCTTGTTTATGGCGCATCCTTTGGGCCTGAAATTGAGGTGAGGGTTATGATTTATATCAGAGATCTTGTTGCTGATTTCTGTAATGTCTTAGTCAACATGTGTAATGTCATTTTTATTTGTACATTTATTAGTTTTTGGTATTCAAATAGTATTATCAAATACATTTCTGGAAATTCTTAGTTCTCCATGGTTTACAGTTATTTTGAAGCGCATACATCCTTTTGAGCTATTAAGAAAGGATGTGAGGAACAAACAAGTTATGTCTATGGATAATTTTTAATACCTTCTTTGGTATTCTAATTCAAAAAATGCTCTTGTTGCTTTATTTATCTTTATTTCTTCAATCATCTTTTATAGATGCGAGATAGAATGTGATATATTATTAGAGTATTTTACTTGCATGAAAACGGTGTGGCTTATTAATCGTTTGGTGTTGTAGGATGCCAGGAATTATGGATGGGAAATAAATGAGATGGTTAATTTCAATTGGAAAAAACTTTTGCATAAGAAGGTAAGTGTTAAATATTATGATTTGTTTCGATGCATGTAATTGACTGCATGATGACCTTTTTCCAATGAGATCCCATGCTAAAATCAACAATTCAAAATTACTTGCCTTGCTAGTATTATGGTGAAATTTAATTGGAAATTTTCAACTATCCCAGAAATGGCTGCTATTTGTGCCAAAATGGTGATTTAGTAATCTCTCTGTTAATTTATAAAAGGTTTAAGTAGTGCAGAACTTATGACATTCGCTTTTGATGGAAAAATAAGAGATCCAATTTTGTGCAAAAGGTTCCATCAGACCAGGGAGTAAAATAATAATGTGAAAGTTTGTATGTATTCTCTCTCTCTCTCTCTCTCTATATATATATATATATATATATATGAGGAAAAGAGAGGTAAGTGATCACTTACCTTGTTCTGTAAGGAAGCTGCCAAAATTACATCATTTTGGTGCTCTACTTGATAATCTAACCCTGCGGATTTAAGGAGCGTGCAAAAAATATGCAAAAAATTTACTTACTCTCATTTTTGCACGCTTGTTATGTCTGTATGATTGACTGGTAAAGTGAAGGTAGAAAATGGTACAATTTGTGACCACTTCCTTACGGAGTAAGGTAAGTGATCTCTTACCTCCTGTACACCCTATATGTACGTTTGTAAGATGGCTGTCGATCTCTTGTTTGTCTGGCTCTCTATCATCACTATGTTGTAGTCATGATTTGTTTCTGAATAGTGACATGGTTGTCTATATGTTTATTTATTTGTTAAATTCTCTATATACTTCTTTCCTTTGTGTTGGTAACTGCTGTTCCTTTTTTTATAATTGGATGAGTATGTTAAACATAAATAGGAAGAGCAGCTAGGAGTAAAATTGTCCTTATAACAATATCCCTGGAAATACAAGAAAATAATGTTGCAAAACATTGTTAACACTTTTCAGCTAAAAGAAGTCTCTAGACACCAAACTTGTGAGGGTGCAGAAATAAGATGTAATATGCTCTAGGGCAGTTCCTCAAAAGCCCAAATGACACTTTTGAAACATGCAAGAAAGAAGCAGAGTAGCAAGTATGTAGCTATGAGTGGATTTTTAAAAAAAAATTGTTTTTCCAATGTTAATTGGCCCACCATTTAAGTATTTATGGATAACATGTGCCAGATACATATATCAGATTCTTTGTTCCATACACAGGTCAAGACCATCTTAGATTTTCCTCACTATGGTAGTTTCTAACACATCCAGATTTGAATCGTTAAGAATCTAGGGGGTTCTGGACATACTTGTCTTAATTTTCCAATGGGAGTTTGATATCGAAGAAGCTCAAGCTAATTGTTTAAGTGGTGGGATCATGTACTTTTGTTTGGTTCATTAATAGTTGGAGTTCTTGACATTAGTTTGTAGCTCTTAAATCTTAATAGTTTGCCATGGAGGTTCTCTCCACAGTGAATATTTCAATTTGTGTTCTTTCTATGAATGACCATTCTTTTCAAGGTCCTTAACTGTTTTTGCTGCAAATGAATATTATTATCATCTACTTGGGCTTCAATAATTTCTGCTGATGAATTATGCTCGCTTGTATTGACATTTTCAATAATCATAGTTTTTTTGGATGAGTTGAGCATTGTCAGTTATCATTACTTTTATTAAGTGTAATTTCTTGTTTTCTCCTGTTTTTTCTGATCCTTGTCCAAAATTGTAGACTGAGGAAATAGTCAGGTTAAATGGAGTCTATAAGCGCTTACTTTCAAATGCGGGGGTTAAACTTTTTGAAGGAGAGGGAAAAGTAATAGGTCCCAATGAAGTAGAAGTAACACAACTAGATGGCACTAAACTGATCTATTCAACAAAGCATATACTGATTGCAACTGGTAGTAGAGCTCAGCGTCCAGCTATTCCTGGGAAGGTAAATATTTCTATTTTTCAATAACTTTTACATTTAAATACCAGAGCAAACATTTTCTGAGTATTTGGATCTTTGGAGTCTATTCTTTTAGCCTCATGTTGTCCTCTTACTGAACTTCTTTTAGTGGAGCTGCAGCTCCCATTTATCAATTATAATTTTGATTTTTATTGGATATGTATAACTTGAATTTGATGACTACAAATGTGATAGCTTTTGTGATACAATATGTCTACATTAGGATATGTTCCATATTTCAATCTGACTTTGTTGTATTTTGAGTTTGTTCGCTGGTGTATATAATCTTTCTCTCAGTTGTACAATTTCACTCCTGTTTCAGTTGTTGTTGTTCTTTAAATATTTATTTTTTAATTTTATTGGATGGACATTTTAGGAGTTGGCTATAACATCTGACGAGGCTTTGAGCTTGGAGGAGTTACCTAAGAGCGTTGTTATACTTGGCGGAGGGTGCGCTTATGTCTTCATCTCTAATCTCTATTAGTTCTCTGTAGCATATTCAGAACTCCAGAGAACTTATGCTTTTTATTGTTGTTAGGTATATTGCTGTTGAATTTGCTTCAATCTGGCGTGGGATGGGCGCTAATGTAAATCTATATTTCAGAAAGGAACTTCCGCTAAGGTTATAAAGAATTCTGATGATAATTATGCTTTTCACTGTTTGATCAGTAGTGATTATTGTCTTATAATTGCTGTATCATTTCAAAGCATTTTTATTTTATGTTTCAAACTTGATTTAAGTTTAAGTTCATTTCTTTGCTGGTACAACACTCGTTGATTGTGATGGAATGGTTTTTAACTGGAATCATAGACAATTCAAATCCAAAGTAGACCTTTAGATTGGTGAAATACCGAAACCTTTCATTGTAGGATTATGTGATTGTTTTTTTTCGGGTACGTAATTTTTGTGATTTATTCTCCTTTCCCTTCCCCCATTCTTTAGAACGTAAAAAGTAATAAACTCAAGCCATCCTATGGACATTAATTAAAGAATTTTATTATTAAATAATAGACATAGTGATAATCTTAGAAAATTCTTATGTTTTAATTAGGAAAAGAACCTCCCAGGTGGTTAGCTTGCAAATGAGAATTTGATGGTATATGCTGTTTTAATATCTTTCTTCGTAGAGCTCTTTTGAATTGCTTCCTGCTAGAGTTCTAAAACTTGCAAAAATGTTGCTCCAGGCTAGTGCTTTATGAGCCTTCATTACCTTTTTGGTGCCAGCTGGAAGCTGTAGATTAATTTGCTGTGTTTTAGATATTAGTCGAATGTTCTAATAGGGTCGAACATGATTGCTAAAAAAAAGTTTTTTATAAACATTCCTCAGTTTTTACTTGACACTGAGCTGCTTTATTCATTAATCTCATTTCCAACTGCACCCCTATTTCAAATGCTAGTGTTTTATAAGTTATTATATTGCAGAGGTTTTGATGATGAAATGAGAGCTGTGGTTGCAAGAAATTTGGAAGGAAGGGGAATTAATTTACATGCACAGACAACCTTGACAGAGGTACTTTGTTATCTGTTCAAATCATGTTATATTCAAGTTTGTTAATCATTTATCGAACTGGAATTTCTTTTTTCTGCCCCCCCCCTTTTTCTTTTGTGGCTTGTGATTTATTCTTTCTACAATGTACATCAACTTTATTTTTCAGCTGATTAAGACGGATGATGGCATAAAAGTTCGTACAGACCATGGTGAAGAATTACTGGCAGATGTTGTACTCTTTGCTACTGGTAATTCCAAGCTCTGCACATGGTATTGAGTGCAGGTGTTTAGTCTATAGGCTTGCATGAAAGAAATTGTTTATTGTCTTGCATTGGAAATAATATGATATGATGATGTTTTTCACTGAATTATGTTACTGCTTATAGTTAACGGACTGTTTTTTGTTTATTAAAACAATTTCCTTCTACTTCAGCTATATGGTTATATACTATGTGGCGTGATTGTTTGCAAGATGTCCTCCACCTTGTTTTTAGTATAGGCAGCATTTTCCCAGCTGTTTTGTGTTTCCTATGAGTCATGGAGCCCAGATAGTTGGTACTTTCAAGTTTCAACTTGTTTGTAATGAGTAATGACTGGAAATCTTCTGATTATTTCACTTTTTGGTTCCTTGGCATTGCTGTCTGAATATTTGCCTGTGTCTTGCATGCTGTAAACTTTCTTGATTCGACAGATTCTTTCTGATTTAGTAACTTGGCTTTTCCTTTTCCTACTTCAGTTTCATCAATAAAAATGTGTATCAATTACCTAAAATAATAAATGTCTATCTTTATGGAGTGCATATTATTTGGATATGATCAAAAAGACAAAGACTAGCTGTTGCATTCTGACATTAGTCCAATTATTTCAAATTCAGATCTGTGGAGGGCATTGCATTGCATTTTGATGAATTGGAAAATCCAGCAGTTGCTGCTATTGTTTTGATATATTATCTGTTTCTACTTTCTGGAGCTCATGTGAACGTTTCTGTATTTGGTTCGTCATGCATGCTATTCCATTGAAAGTGAACGAACATTTCTCGTTTTAAGATCTCCGTTGAGATCCATGCTCAGAAATGTGATGTTTCTTTTCTAATTATTTCTTATATGTTTATAGCATAAAGGATGTAATCTCTCTCAATCTCTTCCTCCATCCCACCCTGACCTATTTTTTCAACATAACAGTCTTCTTCCATCAAATGCAGGTCGATCCCCTAACACAAAGAGGTTGAATTTGGATGCTGTCGGTGTTGAGCTTGATGGAACAGGAGCTATCAAGGTCACTAAATTAGCTTTGCTTGTATAATTTTTTGGTTAAATGGTATAATGATGTTTAGGACACTAGCAGAATGTGAAGAAATATATCGTAGTGAAATTTGGTGAAAGTGCTCAAAGTGTCCCACTCTATACCAGATTTATTTAACTCGAGTTAAGTTTGTCATATGGATGCCGTCTGGTCTGGTTTACTTTGAGCCTGATATTTGTCTTCCCTCTCCTCCCCCGTACTGAACATGCCTTTCACCTTTCCAAATTTTCAAACTCAGAAATAGATATCTGAAGTTGCCTTACTTTTCCGGTTAACATCCGGTACTTTTAGAGACTTGGACTGGTTGAGGTTCCGGTTCCCAGTTGGACCAACCAGCCCTGTTCAGGTGGACTGGCCGGTTCTGATGACCATGGTTTGACATATCTACCAATCTAAGTTTCATATTGTCTGTCTGTCTGATCTGCCTTCCTGCAAACATGTATTTTTCTAGTTATGATTCCTTTCATATTAGTAGCAAATATTGTTGTTTATGTAGCTTAATTTTTTGTGTTCACCATTCTGACTTGTTGTAATTTCATGTTGTATTGCTGTTAGTTAACGAAGTATACTTGATTGTTATGTGTGAGAACTTGTGTTCGAGTCATAGTATTAGAGCAGCTATACTTGGAGAAATATTCAAAACATTAGGTTTGTTATGTTTGTAGTTGGTCTTTTCCTCCTATACCCTGCATATGCAGTCCCAGTACTGGGTAAAGGGATCCGGTGTTGGCTAGTGTTTCGTATATCTAGCTTTTTGTTCACTTTGAAGGAGTCACAATCCATAGACTGCTACCGAAGCAGATGATGTTGGTTTCATTCAGTTTTTGCAAAGCTCAATGTGTTCTGCGTGTGTGGGTTTGGTTGGGAGGAGGGGGTGGGGGTGTTGGTTAGGGGCGTCTGGGATGCACTTTCAAAGTGCGATGTGGTCTAATGTGGGGCGCTTTAACAGTCAACACACGATTAAAGTGAAATCATTTAAGGCATTCTTTAATGTACATAATGGCAGTTGTTTACATATTCCATCTCTAATACAATACAAGATAGTAAAGTTACATTGCTTCTAAAGTAGTCTACGAGTTTTGGTGTTTGTGGGATCAATGACTTCCAAGGCCAGTGGGATTTAGCTGAAGTTATGAATTGTTTCAGATACAATTGATCTTTTTATTCACCCTTATTAGCTTGATGGCTATGTCAGGGATGATGCAATATGCTGGTTTGTTGATAAATGCAAGGTTCGAAATAGCGCTCGAGGCATGTGCCTCGAGGCGCGCCTCATAGCGAGGCGGAAGACTGCTGGTGCGAGGCGTGCGCAAATCTGGAAAATAAAGAGGCTTGCGCCTCATTTGGTCGAGGCGTGCGCATCTGGGCGTTGCGCCTCAAGGCCTGTCGAGGCGTGGGCCAAGATTTGGTTTTAAAAAAAGCCCTAAGGTAACGCGAGATAACTTCGAGCTTTCTTCTTCTTCGACTGACTTCGTGCGAGTCGCGAGGTATTCTTCTTTCTTTCTTCTTCTTCTCCTCCTCCTTCTCGACAGTCGAACTCTTTTTTTCTTCTTCTTCTCCTCCTCCTCGACAGTTGAACTTCGTGCGACTGACTTCGAACTCTATTTTTCTTTCTGTTCTTCTCCTACTCCTCGACAATCGAACTCTGTTTTTTTTTTCTTCTCCTCCTCGACAGTCGAACTTCGTGCAACTGACTTCAAACTCTGTTTTTCTTTCTGTTCTTCTCCTCCTCCTCGACAGTCGAACTCTGTTTTTCTTCTTCTTCTTCTTCTCCTCGACAGTCGAACTTTGTGCGACTGACTTCGATCTGTTTTTCTTTCTGTGTTTTTCTATTACAATTATATATATATATATATATATATAATATCATATGTATATCATATATAATATATAATATGTATATTAGTATATATCATATGTATATTAGAATTATAAATAATAAATTAAAAATTATAATTAAAAAAAAATAAAAATAAAAAAATAAAAAATAAAAAATAAAAAATAAAAATAAAAAGTTAAAAATTAAAAATTATTTATAAATTATAAATTATTATAAGAATTATATATTATATATATATATGATTATTTATTTTTGTAAGAAAATTTGTAAAGGAGGGGGATTACAAGGCTAAAAAATATCTTGTGGGTAATCATAGTCAGGGGCGGAGGGAGGGGGGGTCCATGGAGCTGTCAGAAAAATTAGTATGTAGTAGGTATGTGGGAGGGTCCAATCTGAAATTCGGCAATGGCGGGAGGTCCGGGAAGCTTTGCTTGCACTAGGAAGAAGAACGAAGGGGAAGAAGAAGAAAAGAAATTAAAAAAATATAACTTTATAATTAAGTAGCCTACACAATATAATTACCGACATATTAATAAATTTTTATCCGTTTGCAATTTTAAAATGGTCAAAGAAATGAATCTCTAATTTAAAAAAGAAGAAGTACTAATTTACCTAGATTTTTTGCATCTTTTTGACACTTTTGGAGGCAGGTCGTATAACAAACTTTATTATATAATCTCTCTATTTTGCAAGAGAAAAAAAGAGAGTCTCATTTATAAATTTTGCAAACACTAACTATTTTTCATTTTATATATGTATACTTTTTAAAATAATAAGGTGTTTATTCATTAATAATGGCATTATATACATGAATATAACTAAGTGATAGGATTTTTTTTTTTAAACGATAGGAGTTTCTGTTATTTAAAAATAATAATTACTTTGTTTCACAAAAAGAATTTTATTTATAAAATTTATCAATATTAAATATGTATTTTTGTTCTATATATATCTCAAGTGAATAAGTTGTTAGGTTAATATTAACCACACTATATTAAAATATGATGATAATTTATACTCATCACTACAAAAATATTTATTTTTATATTCTTTTAAAAAAAGTAATGGACGTGTTTGATCTTTTCAATATTTTTTTATTTGTGAAACGAAATAAATAACAGATGAGGTTTGTATATTGGAGGGTCTGGTAGAAACAGATGAGGAGAGGAGAGGAGAGAAGAGAGCCGCTGCTGTCGGTCGCCTGCGCCGACACCCACCCGCTGGACCCCCCGGCTTAAAATCTCTGGCTCCGCCACTGATCATAGTAAGGTTGAGGCTTGCAAAAAAGTACCAAGTGATTTTATTAGCATTTATTTATAAATTTTTGGGGACTTCTATGTCTTCAAATCGAGGCTTCTGCCTCGAAACTTATGCCACGCCTCGTCCGGAGAAAAACGACTCGTACCACTGTTAGCTTTTTCAAACATTGCATAAATGTTATATGGATTTAGTAGTTAATAGAGCTGAATGATATGTACATTTTAACGACCAAGTTTGGGTAGTATCCAAGTTTATTTGTGATTTCTTTTACTAATATAATATATTTTTTGATAAAATTCTCTTCACTAAAGAATATAAATTGTTTATGTTAGTCTCTTTAGATGGATTTTGTTTTATTCATCTCTTTAGATGGATTTCTTGCTACTCTGTTTTCTTTCCATACTTATTATTTTTCTTATTTGTGTTTTTCTTGTTAAAGAAATGTTTGAGCCATCACTTGTTAATGCATCTTTGAGGGCCATTGTTTGTTTTCATCTTGTCTTCGCAGGTAGATGAGTATTCCCGCACCAACATGCCTAGCATATGGGCCATCGGTGATGTTACAAATCGAATGAATCTCACTCCTGTGGCCTTGATGGAAGGAACCCTTTTTGCAGTATGTGTTTCAGACCTTTATTAACTATAAATACTAGGTTAACCATTCTTTTACCATCAAGGATCTACTCCGTGTATATGGTAGTATCTATTTATAGTAAGATTGTTTGTTTTGCATTCTGTACAGAAAACTGTTTTTGGCGGTGAACCTAGCAAACCTGATTACAGCAATATACCTTATGCTGTGTTCTGGTACCAGTTTCTATCCTTCAAAATTCTTTTAAGTTATCCTTTTCATTTGTAGTGGAGATACTTCTTTATTATGGTAATTACCTTCTTGATCAGGTGTTTTATCCTAGGCAACCCCCCACACCGAAAAAAACCTAATCACCATTCCCGTATTACAAAAATATTCCCAACTTACTGTCTATATTACTAGATGCTTTTATTGACCAAGTAAATTGCCCCTCTATCACAAAAATATTCTCAAGTTGCTGTCTAATTACCAGAAACTCTTATTGATCAAATAAATTACTTTTTGGTATTTCCACTCTAAACATGGACACTGACGTTCTGGTGCTACAACTGGAACTCTTATTGGTACTTCCACTCTAAACATGGCACACTAACGTTCCGGGGCTACAACTGGAACTCTAAATTTAACGAGAGTAATATTTCCTCGTTCTCTACCTGTAATTGAACAAATATCAAAATTATAACCTAGTATTGGATTCTCAAACATCACGTTTGTACTAATTATTTGTGGAACAATCGACGAGTTGTTGTAACTTGTAACTTGAAATATTCTCAAATTTAGCTTTATTGCATTTAGATTTAAAGAAAATTTCTAACTACAAGTATCTGTTTCAAGGTACTCCTAGTGTACCACGTTTTAGCCTATGTAGCATACCGCGTGCTCATATCTCATCCACGAACTGAACAATCAGTGTTCCAGGTAACACTGGTCTACAAATTGAAAACCCTACCAGCGGTCCCTAATCGACACCTAATTAATGTCCATTCTTGGCTTTAATATACTATTTTAACCCTTTCTTGCTATCAATAAATTTCGGCACTTTTTATCATGAAAATTCTGCATTCAAATATTTCTAAAATCAAGATTATTCCCACCTCCTCCATCCACTAAGGATATACCTTTGTTTATTTTACAAGCTTTTCTAATCATAACCCAAGAAGAAATCAATTGCAGGCGGCTCAACCCTAAGCCTCTTAATTCTATTCTACGCCATCAGGTTTTGATTGATTTCAAAAGGTTTTTCTTAATGCTGTGGAAATCTTTTTGATTAAATGCTGAAGATGTCTCAACTCGCACGCTATTTCAATTCAGCTCAGTTACATGCCATTATAATATTTAATCAATACATCTCGATTAAGATTTGATCAATGAGTATAGTGTTGTTATTATAAAGGTGAAATTGCATCCATATTGTTCTCTGAGATTTTGAACTTTCGATTTGTTACAATGCTGGAATTAATTTGTAGTTTGTGTAAACTGGAATGGAAGGCTTGCTCTTTTGCAGTTTTGTCATGTTATAATCTTCTCCATTCGCCTTGCATCTTGTATAGCTTCTTGTATGTTAGAGACGAATACATCAAGACTGAATTCAACCAATTTTCTCCCTCCCCCCCCCCTCTCTCAATCTTTTTCTGTGTCTCAGTCTCTTTCTCTGTGTGTACGTGTGATTCCCTCTCGCCATCCCTAGTCCCCTCCCCCTCTTCATGTTCTCCATTATTACTTGAGGAAGAAGATTCCATCATCGTTTTTCTTAATCTCACTAGTGTATGATGGAATTTGAAAGTAGCAAAATATTTCTGCTGTTTTTCAGCTTATATGACTGGTTTGTTATTTTATTTGATATAATTAACTTGAATTTTCTGTTGTTTTACAGCATACCACCTCTTTCTGTAGTTGGACTCAGTGAAGAACTGGCTATAGAGCAAGCAAAGGGTGATATTTTGGTTTTCACATCAACATTTAATCCAATGAAGAACTCAATCTCTGGGTACGTGAGTAGACATTTAAGTTTACAATACAATATCTAGGTTTTGAAACAGATAACCTTTGCAAGTGTTGGAACTAGATCTAATTCAATCTGTGTTGATACTAGTGATAAAAAATCTTCTCTTGATCTGAAGTATTGATGGTTCAGCACTTGTAAAGTTGTTGAATTTTTTAGTCTCATTTTAGGTCAGCATGGTTGTGATCAATTTTTCATTTGGTTGCCAGGAAAAAAATTCCAGAAAGTAAATTAATGCTTGAATTATGTCAGTTTACACTAGATTGATATTTAATCCAAACAAAAAGCTTGTGACCAATGGGAGTGCTCAACCAGTACTGATGAAAGAATTAATAAACTTCTGTACTTATATATCCGCATTCTTGTATAATTAATTTTTCTTTTGTAGATGATCTCTGAACATAACATTGCTAACTTTTGTTAAATATGTTAATCATGTGGTCTCATTAAATAACATATGCAATTGTACAATTGGTTTTAACTCTTACCACATATCAAGGCGTTCTGTACATAAATTATGGTTTTTATATTATGCCAACAGACGACAAGAGAAGACAATTATGAAGCTTGTTGTTGATGCTGCGACGGATAAAGTTCTTGGAGCATCTATGTGTGGCCCTGATGCACCTGAGATTATGCAGGTATTTTTCTTCCACTATTAAAAAATTTAAATGCAGCTTGATGTGATTATGTAGGTAAGGGCTTGTTTATTCATATCAATGCTGGTGCATTTATGGTGTAATAGTTGATATTGCCACAGAAAAGAATGGGCTGATATGATTCAATTTGTTTATTTATTCATTGTTTTTCCGCCAGTTGCCTAATGTTTTTGTGGAATTAACCATTTTAATATTTTTATTGTCAGTTGTAGGGATCTTATTTATTTTTGTCAAATATCATTTATGTAATCAATTATTCAATTACAATTTACCTTTCATACATGGACCTTGCGGCACCACTCACTCTGGTCATCTTGAATATTAGTGGGACATGGCAGAGTAGATGATGGACTTGTCATTTCTTGATTTTTTTTCTTGGCAATTTTTTGTGTTTATTATTTTCTTATCCTTCTTTAATACTAAATTCCTAGTGCCCTTTTTGAGTTACGAGTAAAATCCTCTAGGTTAAATTGGGTTTCATGTTCTCTAATGTTTGTTCCTGACTTTTACATTGATGTCATTCTTCTTCATCTTCCTTCTTGTCCCTTCTGACAAATGACTTTGATATGGTATACAAAATTATCTTGCTTGGTGTTGATTAGAGGTTGTTTACTATAGTGGAACCATCAATAATGTTTTGAGAATGGAGAGTACCTTAATATGTGGCACATAATCTTCCATGTCTTAATTTATCAGCAATCTTAAGCAGCACTTGAAGGCTGAAGCAATTCTCAGGATTCTCCTTCAATGCTTGTTAATGTTTTTTTTTTTGGTTTTCATATACAGCTCTTTTAATGTTGTTCTCTCCTCCACAGGGCATTGCTGTTGCACTCAAGTGTGGAGCAACCAAGGCACAGTTCGACAGCACGGTAAACTGAATTTTCCTTTTCAGAACCTTAGATCGGTACTCTGTTTGAGGGCTGCTGATACTCTTTAGAATATAATGCTTGCAATTTTTAAAAAATATAATAAAAAAGAAATGCCATTCATACATATGCCAATCTTATTGGTGGAAGTTGGAATACTCCTCTTTGTTTTGGTGTCATGGAAGGCTGACTTTTTTGCTTTAGATTTGTTAATAATCAAGTCTTGGCTACTTGTTTACTTTACCATTCAAGGTGAAAAATGTGCCCAACTACACTAGCTTTGGGTCTGTCAGATAATGGCTAAATATTCATCTAACCAAACGTCTGGATTGGTACATTTGACGTGCACTACCAAATGTAGTGGAAGAACATTGTATTAAAGCACATTTTTGAAAATGATCTCTCCAGTCTTTAAAACTGGCACCCTTGTTTAAGCCTCTTTTCTAGTTTACACCACCATAACTGTAAGAGGTGATTATATCTTCTGGTTGATTTACCCCTATCTGTTATGGCTGTATTTTTCTCTATTTTTATCTTTGACTTTTGCAACGGATTTTGTAGCATGTGTGTGTATATATATATTCACCACAATACTTGCATTTTGAAAAAAACTTGGCAGTTTAATTACAGTGAATTGCTGCAAATATTCTATATTCTTGCTCTCTTGTTCCTCAATGTTAGGCTGCATAATATTTATTTGTTATATCCTTTTTGTTATGATTCTCATGGCATCCCTTCACTAATTATATTTTGGAACTTATCTTACAGGTGGGAATACACCCTTCTGCCGCAGAAGAATTTGTCACTATGCGGTCAGTGACGAGGACGATTGCGGCTGGTAAACCAAAGACAAACCTTTGAACATAGGAAATTAGACCTTTGTTGTGATATGCAATGATAAACAGACACAGCATCATTTAAAGATTATTTGTTCTCACGAAACTGAAGACTGCACGTAGTGTTTCTGTATTGAATTTAAAACTAATGTAATTATGATGTGATAGTTATTTTTTAATGAATGAGGATTAGCTCCAAAGTAGATTGGTACTGAAAATCCCTCCCCCCACTCCCCTCTCCCCCCAAAAAAGGCTGTGAACTGTATAAAAGCCAGTCAAAACAAAGTTGTTGTCTCACAGAAGGTATTATTGTTGCTTTATTGTCTGGTTATGTGCTATTCCTTGTCGTTCTGGAAAAAGTGTTGCATTTGGCATTGATCCTATTTAATTTGTGAAATCTTATAATGTAATGTAAATTTATTTTAATTCTCAATTTTTTTTTTGCACTTGGTAATTTTTATTAGTAGTTTACAATATTAATTATTGCAGTAATTTAAACTAAATTCACGTTAATTTTGAATTTTAAGATTTTGTAAATTAACTAGGGGAAAAAAGTAGCAGCAAGATGGAGTATATTGGTGCAGGAAATCCTTTTCAGATAGCAAATAACATTCTGAAATGATGGAATATGATGTTTATGTTCTGCCTGTTTGGAATGTTGTATTGTTAGTGTAATACTGGGATGCGTTTCAAATCTTAGCCGCTCTTTTTAGATTTGATGGAGATTTTTGTTATAGAATATACTGGCCTTTTAACATCTATATTTGTAATTGATAGACAATGGTATAATGACAAAACTGTTGCATGAAAAAAATAATCTAATAATGTGAATACATTCTCAACAGTATGGGAAGCTGGTCGACTATCCCACCTTTTTTTCTTTTATATGATACATGAAGGTTTTAATGTCCATAAAAAATAAATAAAATGGCACATTAATTCCTATAGTACATTAAATTAGTCAATTAAGGTAATTATGTTCCCTTGCTCAGTCTAATTTCCATGATTACAATAGGAAATTGATATTTCCACACTGTGTTTTTAATATTTTCACATAGTCATCGAGAAGAAGAAAGTGAATTCCACCTTTATGTGGGAAGGGACTATGTAAAAATATCAAAAACTCAATGAGATCATTTCAGTTGTAAAACCTAGTACAAGTATCCTAGCTGATGACAGATCAAATCCCCATGTAAGAATAATGCATGGCCAAAAGTTGAGGCAGATACTCCTTATTCCCATGATTATAAAGATACCATAGATTTGTTGCAGCATACACAACTGAGCAAGTTTATTCATACACTGTCAAATAACAAGAGAATATTCTTTCATACATGGCAAAAACAAAATTTGTTTGTTGGTACTTAATAGGAAATGCTATTTCATTTCATTTCTTACTCTATATAAGAGGGGGGAGAGGAAGGATAATGATGAGGATTGAGCCCTGACCATATAATCGAGTGAGTAACGCCCATACCACTTGGCTATATCCACATAATAAACTATAGTTATCCATGGGACTCTTCATGTGACGTGATGATAGAGACAAACAAAGATGAGCACGATCAAGCTGCTCAGCTGATTAACATATCATCAAACTACAAATATTTAATTTTGTTGATGCAAATCACTTGTATGAAATTTGTTACTCAACAAGTTGCATAATGTAACTTTTTGAACTTAGAATTTTGCTAAATTAAGAGACAAAACTTTGGTAAGAGTTCATGTTAATATAAAGTATGTTATAATCTTCCTGTACCATTAATCGGAGCTTACCTTGTGAGTTCACAATCTCGAATTGAGCTGTGGTAGTAGTACATGTTCATGTTTGTATAGATATAATACCTAACTCACTTTTTTCCCACCACATACATCGCATAATGAGTAACCAAGGACCTTCACAGTATGGGCACTTTGCTCCTTCATCTACCCATTCCATAAACTGCACCACAATGGACAATAATATATAAGATAAAAAACTGTCCAAATGAAGAGGATAAAGAATATTTCAGTAAAATGGCAGACGTCCTCAACCTGTTCCTCAATGTTAGGCTCACCAGTCCCATCGCATTCTGCGAGAGAGAGAGAGAACTAAATGTTAGTTGCATATGATTGTTATAATAGATGATTAATGTAAGTTAAAGTTATAGTAATCTTAAAAAAGCCATTTATATTTGAAAACATGATCAACCTCCCTAATATTCGTGTATATCATATATCTTGATACTCCGTTTAGTTCAAACCGTTAACTACAACACTTTCGAATGCCGAGAAGCAGTTGAAAGACCAAGTAAATGGTTAACAACAATTTTCAAGCACATACACTTACAGCAGGGATGGAATATTTGAATTTCGAAACAAGGCACTGTGGTTTAGCAAGTAGTTACAACTTCGATGTTGCTCAGAAATGTTACGAGCAAGACTAGCCCCAAGTAGTGTGTAATGATCAACTAGGAAGGCTACAATAAGGAGCAAAAACTACATATAAAATTATCTGGTCATAAGTTTAAGCACATATTTACATTTTACTCGAGAGTTGTTTCAATCCACTTGATCATGTCAGCTTCGAGTGATATATGTCTTCTAAATAACTTACGCATTGAATATATGAATCTATTATGCTCATCTTATTATTTTCAATTTTCATCTTCAGACGTCTACTGAGCCTTACATGTAGCACTGATAAACTTTGAGGCTGCTTCAAAAACTTGAATTTTTTTCAACATTTGCTTTGAGAAAAAGAAATAATAACGACGAAGTCCATTGGTGCTAATATAAAATAGATTAAATCTAGGATCTACTTCCATGTGATATAATATAATTCAAGTTACTAAACTTCACTATTCCTTTTTCCTATGGTTTTTGCTTTACTGAATGAAGAGGGATAGACCATCCTGATACAACCTAAATTTGAAGGTCACTCCATTTTCTCACACTCTATATGTGTGTGTCCAACAATCTTTTCCAATGCTGGAGTCAGAGCAATAGCACAAATTTCCATATAAGTAACATTATAATAATACCTGATAACAGCATACCTACCATACATTGGAGTTAGGACATCCATAATTTTACCATAAAACATATATTGTCAGAAAAGAAAAGAGAAAATGAACAACAGGAATGAACAACAGGAATACAAGAACTACAATAAAAAGCATATTAGACATTATTACATCTTTAAGATACTTGTTAGCTCCACAAGTTAGCATAGAGAATAAAAGAGAATATGCACCTGTGCATAATAAGCGCCCCTCCCCTCGACAGGATATGCATTTTGTTGTAGCATCCGTGTTAGTACCTCCACCAACCTGCTTGTTTCGACCAACAAGCCTAGAGGGATCTTCCCACCGGTTTTCTCCAAGAAGAAAAACTCGATTGCGAGTTACATCAACTTCTGCAACACCTTCTCCTTTCACAACTCTCTGCTGAATTTCTGAGATTTCAGTCACAGGAAGTAACTGCTGCTCCATTTAAAACCTCCTAAATAAGAACCAAATATTATGAAATTTAGACCACTTATTCACGATAGTCAACAATTTGCATTTTAAATTGATGTGACTTATGTTACCTACCAAACATAATCTAAATTTTGTCAAGTCCTCAGATTATTTTACAATGCAATCTAGGAGACAAACCAGAAACTGCTGAGGCAAGCAATATACACAAACACACACCCATTGTCATCAAAATACCCTATAGTTATACAGACATACTTATAGTCTTCTACCTATTGTTAATGCCAAGGACCCCTGTTGATGTATGTATATCTACTGTAATAAAAAAGTAAGTATCAGTGCTCCAAGTTTATATTTGCCGCATCATCAAAGTTCCAAGATACAATCATACGAAAGGCTAAAAGTTGCCTCTTTCACAAATTGCAAGCGCCGCCTCCAAGGGGATACTGTTTACAATAGTTAGCTTAGATATGATATACCCTATGTTTTTGCTGAACAAGCTTTGTATTGAAAAATGAACAACCCACACAGTAGTTGTATAGATATTAAAAGACCCAGTATCTCCCTCATTGAACTTTGGTGCTCTCCACATTGGATAGGAATGAAACTGAACAGGATGAAGAATAAATCTCACCACCCCATCCACTTTCTATGGAGCTTCACTAGCCAAACCAACGTATACAAATACAGGCCACATCATATGTTTCCAATGTATAATTCTGACTACATATAATCTTCAACGTCAAAGGTCTTTTCAGTTCATACTAAGAGTGGATTAGATGAAGACCGAGTATGAATAGATTGATGTTTGTTATTCCAAATTTTTAACTCCTTCACCATTCACCAAACCATATGTGTGTGTGAGTGTGTGTGCATACGCATACGCCCATTGTCATTGTATGCATCATTTTGGTAAGAAGTGATTGACAAATATTGGAGGTGAAATTTTTATGCATTAACCATAAGGTGCAAACATTGAGATAGCTTTAGAATGGAAATACCACTAGCTTTGGAGGTCATCACTTGAATAATGGCACAATAAAGTTAGATTTGAGATTCACAAATTTGTGTTACCAGTATATGCTCCAACTCTCATGATGAATGACATTAACCAGACATCAGAGAAATGAATGAATCAAAGCCAATATCTCAAGTTTAAGACTGGCAAAAGCACAAAGAAACAACAGTAGTAATTTTTCTGGAGTATAGAAGAACGGTTGCAAACCTTCTGCAAGATGGCTGTATCATTTCTTTCTATATCTGCTTTCACTGTCGACCCAGGACTTTTCTGATCCATATATAACTTTTCCAGAAGCTCTGCAGTCATAATCCCATCTTCAGGGACACGCAATGTAGCCTGTCAAGTAAGATCATACGATCAAAATCATACGAAAATTAATGAGATAAGAGGAATGGTTTAGGTTATCTTCAAAATTGCCTCTATTATTTGGATACCACAAATAAAAGAAAGAACTTACTTGCCAAGTTTTTATGGCACGTTCTGTCCCACTTGAGAACATGGAATATTCCGTGTCTTCATCGCCACAATAAAATCCCAGTTTCTGCAAAGCTTCCTACCAAAGGCACAAAACAGATTAATGAATGAAGTTTAATCATGTAGGAAATGAAGCTCAGTAGTAGATAAAAAATGGGAATTGAGAAAAAACAAACCTGCATAACTCGAACCTCATCTCCTTCCGAACCTTTCCTCAACGTCGCCCTTTTATTCTTCACCTTATCAACCTTTTCCGTTTCTTTCTCCAAAACCTTAACAACCTCCTTCACCACCTCCACCACCTTACCGGCCACCGTCTCCACCACCAGTGGCGCTGCACTCGACCCCCTCTCCGCAATCTGATTCACCTCTTTCTTCAGCACCTGCAGAAGCCCCTGAACATTCAAATTCTGATTCTTCCCCTGTCCAGCCTCTTCACTTTTGTGTTTCAGCGCTTCAATTTCGCTGAGCAGAGATTCTCGCTCGGCTTTCCACCGCAATTCCTCCCGAAGCCACCGCTCCTCCTCCCGGAGCCACCGTTGTTCTTCGCGGAGCCACCGCGCCTCTTCTCTCTCGTAATTGGATTTGTCGGATGAGGAAAACGCGAAGCAAATGTGAGATTTAGATATAGAGTGGAATGGAGTTTTGGGGATTAATAATGGAAGTGGATATACATTATTATTGGGTGAATCTGTTGAAATTATTTGAGTTATGTTAAAGAAAAGAGGACTGGAACTCAGAGGTAGAGATGAAGATATATACATATATATATATATATATATATATATGTGTGTGTGTGTGTGTGTGTGTGTGTATGTAGAGAGATAATGGGAGTGGAATTTTAGAGAGAGAAGACAGTTGAAGCTCTGAGGAGAAATGTTTTGGGTTTTGATATTTGCTAGAGTGGTAAGATTTTTTGTTCGACTTTAAGCCACACACGTTAAGATTTTTAATGTAAGGCTTAGGGAGTGTTTGATAAAAACTGAATGAATTTGAATCTGAATCTGAATGAATTGAATTTGAATCTGAATCTGAATGAGCTGAATCTGAATAAAAAAAACTGTTTGATAATTAATATGTCTGAAACATCTGAATAACAGTCTTTTACTATTTTACCCCTCTTAAAATAGTAAGGGAGGGATGGAATTGGAGAGAATGTCTATTTGCGTAAAAAAACCTTATTCAGCCCATTCAGGCCAAATTTTTTAAAGGAATCGCTCAGTCCTATTCAGACCAATTCAGATTTTCAAACTCGTAAACAAACACTCTTACTAGCTGATTCGCTCAGTTTTTTATCCATTCAGACCCATTAAGCTGCTATCAAACAGCCCCTACTCGAAATATAAATAAATTTTAAATTTTAATAAAATATTTAAATTTTTTTAAATTATAATTTTTTATTAATATTTGGATCATGTTTGTTTCAAAAGTTTAAATTATTCGGATTTGATTTAAAATCGTGCTCGGTAGCTAAACGAGTCTCAATCAAATCTTATTTTATACTCAATAAATTTTGTGAATCAAATATAAACAACTCAATACTCGATTCGACTCGACTCGATCATTTACATCTTTTATTTTATGTAAATCGTTAGTCTCGCTTGTGCAATTTTGGTGTAAAAATATTTAAACCTAGACCGATGCGATTTTGATATTTGTCTCTAAAATATCGGTGCACCACACTGCTTTTTCAACTGATAGTGCATCGGTCCTTGAACCGTTCCTATATATACTTGTTGTATTTAATTATATATCCATATTTCATAGTATTATTATTTTTATATAGTAGTATATATAATCAAGAGAGTCACTCAAATATATATTTTAATTATTTTTTATTTTAGCATATCAAAAGTTAATTTATAAATATTTTTATATATAATTGATATGACTAAAATTATAACAATATTATCGAAATTTTAATTGAACATACATTTTTATATTATTTATTGATATTTCTTGAGTTATTTTAATGAATGTTATTATAATGTGTTGTAAAAATATTAAACTAATTTAATAAATATTAAATAAAAATATTAATAATTTTGACTGATATAAGTTGTTGCAGTTTAAAATATAAACTTGTCGGTACGATTTTAATATAAAAAAATCTTAAACCGCTACGGATGTGGTTCCGATTTAATATTTTTTAAGATCAAATAAATTGAAAATCACTGAAAAACCAAAACCGCTTCCCGTTATGCACTACTACCATGCTGCATGCACAGAACAACCTAGGGCAGTGGCCAGAAGTCCAAACTATATTATATCTGTCCAAAATATTTGATAATATATTTGGTCGAAATGAATTTTATTTGATATTCAGAAAAATAATATTTATCTATAATATACATCTTTCCCCGCTAATATCTATATTTATTTTTTAAGATGGCCAATATTAAATTCATTTTATATTAATAATGTTATTATATCACGCATCGAGATCAAATTAAAATTTTAACTTTCCCCCCTTTAAAATTGAATTCTCATGTCGGCATGAGTATTAAGAAAGAAAGAATGAA
The DNA here is from genome assembly GCA_020205555.1 of Panax stipuleanatus. NCBI lineage: Eukaryota > Viridiplantae > Streptophyta > Magnoliopsida > Apiales > Araliaceae > Panax > Panax stipuleanatus. The sequence goes on along the minus strand of CM035126.1, from coordinate 17,194,853 downwards.
TTTCTTATCTAATCTTGGTACATATTATATCTCAAACTATCTAAGAATCTGAAAGTATACGGTCAAAACGGGTATTTATGATATCCGATCAAAGTGTATCTTATCCATATTTTTTATTTTTTTGTTAATTTGAAAACCAGAGGGGTAATACCACTCGAGCCAAAACCTTCTGTATCTTATCTTATCCATGTTTTCATTCCCTAAAAACATAAAAATAAATAAATAAGTAGCGTAGTAAACAATAAAAATAAAAATAGACTTTATAGAGGAACACATGATACACAAGAAAATTGTTAAATCCACAACAGAAAATGTTATTTTTACAACAAAAGTGTCGCTATAGATCCTATAGCGACGGTTTTCACCATCACTATACATCTACGACACTTTTATTATAAAAATAACAAACAGTGTTGTAGATTAATTCCCGATACAAATGCTTTGTGGTGATTCCAGGTGAACACCAAAAGAGGTAGTGTCCAACTTAGCAAGTTGATATTTGTACGAAAATTTTCTTGAAAATATGAAATATGCCAAAACCAAAACCGTTTGTAGATCCAGCAGTAACAAATAGCATTTATGGCATCAAGAGCTGGCTGCATGCTCAAAATCATTTGACGAGGAAAAAAAGAGAGTAATACTACAGACACAAACTATTCTACAAATATTTTACAAATTGCTTATGTGACATACTCACCTTAGCATATTGATCAACAAATTGCTTCAATGTAATATTCGGTCCCACATAAAAAACTGAGATAGAATATGCCACATCAGCAATTTGTAAAATGTTTATAGAATAGTTTATGTCTGTAACATTATTCAAAAAAAAAATTACAAAGCCCTTAGGTGCTCATTATTCAGTCTTTTGGATACACAACATAAAGACGTCCACACAGTAAATACCGCATATTGTTGACGCCCTGTGCTCATTCAACTACCCATATCCTAAAAAAAGGCTAAATGCCCGATTGACAAGACCACCAACTCTTTCTACACAACCGAACTGGAAATAGGTTTCGTTACTTGAAACAGTTAAAGGGAATAATTAATTAATTCACAAAAAGAAAATTTGATATTGGGGCAAGCTATAATAATGTTCTTGACCTGTTCTGGCCGATCAACATTCCAATGCACAGCTCCAGCTACCTCTTAATCTAGTTTAACATTAGAATACAGAAGAGTGTCCCTTGTGATCGGCATATACATAAGAAAGTATATCTGCACAGAGAAAAACACACCAAGAAACAACAATTACAAGGCTTGATCATCCAGAAGAAGCCGCTGTTTATTTCCTTCATAATGACAATTATATTCCATAAATGTAAAATCCATTCAACACACGCGATAAGAAACTTACCCCTAAGAGAGTGGAAACTATAAGAATGATTCCCGTTAGCCATGCAAGGGTCCGTCTAACCAACAGCACCTCTGCAATGATGAGAGATCTAGGTCCACCCTTTTTTTCCTCCAGCCAACGTGGGGATGGCCGAGAATGGATCTTCACATCTAATATTGGCTCTGATTCTGAATTAGGTGATTCACTAAAGATGACGACTCCAACAATTTTACCTGGTCAGGTCTCACAACGAAATTGGCTCTTTAAGATAGAGAAATGATGAATGGGGTAATGATGGAATATTATGCGGATAAATACTGGCATTGGAAGCACACATGTTGTAAGTTGAAGGTAATTACAAACATATAAAGTATCTATTTTGGTTATTTTCTTTCCTTTCCCATTTTGTCTTTTTAGAGATTTAGTCAAATGAAATCCATGTTTTATGCACTAGAATTATCATATATAGAAGAACAGGAAATATATTACTTTAGCCATAAGAAATCGTCATATATTTGAAACATAGGGTGTAGGAAAAAGTTCAGGTAAAGCAGCCAAAAATCATAGTAATTGATATGGCCATGAAAGAAACTTGACCTTTGTGCGCTGTCTGCAAGGAATCAAATATTTTGGATATTATAGTAACAAATAACTCCATTCCTTGCTGAGCAACATCTGTTCCATATTGTTCTTGCAATGCCTGTAATACATCACAAATCCATTAATTAAGTATGGTAACAAATATACAAACAGACCGACAATAAATTCTAAAAGAACAGGATACTAACATGTAGTTAGCACATCATGAAAGAAATATTTTTCCTATATGTACAAAAAAAAAATTATATGAACAATAATATTTTATTACAACTTACAAGTAAACCCATGTGAAATTTGCAATTTATGAACCTAGTGAGTAGTTCTAGGTTAATTACTGATGTATGCATAAGAATGCAGAAGAGACAGTAAACCATATTTGAGTTCACTACGAAGTGGTGGGGGGTTTGTGGTAAGTCCTTCCATTATTTGACATGCAGTGGGCTATGACAAGCACACGGTGAGACTTGAGAGTCTAGTTGTTTTGCAGGAAAGCTGCTTGTGTCTAGAATGAGGTCATAACAATTTGAAACTTGTCCCTTTTGCCTGCTGTGTGGTCAATTTAAAGGCAGAGGAATCAGAGGAACTTTGAGGGAGTGGAATTATCAGTAACATGTTTGGCTTCTTTGGTGCTATCTTCTCTTAGTTCTCTATGTTTGGTATTGGAAGATTTTCCTGAATCTGAGGGTGATTTTGTTGACATTTTGGGTGATTGGCTTTGGGCTTGTGATTTATCTATACCTTTTGAAGGCTTTGGGGTAAGGGGGCATAGTTTTTGAACAGCTTCCTTATGAAGAATCCATAAGTATTATAACCTTTTATGTATATGGGGTTCTACCCCTTTTTGTAGCATTATCTTTAATTATTGACCAATAATATTTAATGTTGGACTGAAAACAGTCATGCCTCATGCCTCGTGATGTTCTAAACATTGAAAATTGTACATCTAAATTTCAGACACCTTATTAATAAAAAAAAAGTAAAAAATCAGACACCTAAAAGAAATGTCAAAGTTGTTTTTGTTAGTGTATGCAAAGTGCAAACTGCTGCCATTGGATACAAGTCCAACGTGGACATATTGACATTGAAAAAGTGACAGTGCTTCCTAGACCAAAATTAAGTAAAGCTTTCTGGAAGTTGTCTAGCATCTGAACAAGTGTGTGAGCGATAGAGAGAAAGAGACACAAAAAAAGTGTTGCTTTGAGAAAATCTGACTCAGCTTTAGAGCATCATGCCAAATTCAGTTCTTCAAACTGAATACGTACAGACTTTCATTACTTAATTTTGTAAAGTGCTTCTTAACAAGAATCACAATGCTCGTGATTATTTTGGGCACCTATTGTGGATCAGCAAAAGATCAGAACCTATAAGAACAGAAAGGGGAAAAAAGTAATACTAATAAAATAACATTTTTTTTCAATGTCATTGTTGGTCATTCTATAATTTACAGAAAGGAGATTGCTTCACCTTTTCATTAATCAGATTGAAGTTTTGAAGGACCTAGCAAAGACCTTCCACTTATATTATATGGATTTTCTTTTTCTTTTCTATTTTATCTTCTCTCTTTCTTTTAAAGATGGGAAAGGACTGGGGAGAGAGAGATTTTCTTCAAAAACAAATAAGTGCAAAACATTACAAAGGGTAAGTTAAGAAGTTTTACAAGCTTTACAGAAAGAGAACTCCTATTCTTCTCTAATTTGATGTTGCTGGCCCTTACAGAACTTTTATCACCTGGTGATACAGTAACATTATCTTTATTGGTGACATAAACATTTTATCAAGCAGGGTAATTTTAATATCACTTCTTACCAGAATTTCAACAAACAATTCAAAACCCTCACATTATTTTGTCACATGACACTAGATTTTTCTGCCTTCGGTATAGCAGAGGAAAGAAGGGAAAAACTTTAAAGAGAGGCGAAAGGGATAGAAAGAAGTACAAGGTAAGAGAAAGGTTAGGAAAAGAGAAGAATCCTTGTTCGACCAACATCACTTCTTGAACGGACTCTATAAGAAGCATCAACTCTAAAATCCGCCAGATAGCCCTAAATTTGCAAGGAGTGATTAAAGGTATCTGGAAAAGAATAAAAGAGTAACAGGATGGCAAAGACGTAAAGAGATAGATAATAGACACACCAAAAAGCATAATAGAGGTTAGAAGAAAATATTTTGGAGAGGGAAAGAAAATAATTTGTAAAAAGAAACACCCAACATTTCGTATCTTCAGGTTGATCTCACAGCCGTATCAAGGTATTGTATTAAATCCTGATCAAGTGAAAATAACCAAATGACGCCAGTATCAACATTTAGCTATGAACAACTTATGTAAGTGTAAAGAAAAAATTTTAGACACAATTAATCATTCTATAGAAAAACAACAATACGTATTAGGAAAACCTACCATAAGACTAACTACTAAACTATATTTAGGCATATCATCTTCTTGTGTGTTCTATGTTGGTAAATCACTACAATATTAGAGTGCATTAAAAGACAATTGTCGTAATTGGCATGTTTCAGGAAATAATTGTTATGACTTATATAAACGTCAGAACAATTTTGTGACATACAATCACATTTTAGTAGTCAGATCATGTGACCAACACCCTCTGTAATTGTTAATCTTGACACAACAGATATGAAACAACAAATGTATCAAAAATTTGACAAACAAAATAGAAATATAATTCATCACCTTAATGCCATTGAAACTTCCTGTCATTAATTCGGCTGGTTTGCGCACACTTCCAGATAAATCTTGATGCAACTCAATTTCCCTTTGAATATTGCGGATAAGAGAGAGAAGACTTGTTATGAATTCTCCGTCTGCTTTCTACATATTAGAGGAAAATTTACCAAAAGTTTAGCTAAACCATAAAGGAATAAGGAGTCAATTCTTAATAGGACCCCATTAATAGGTATGTATAGATAGCAAGACAGAAACAGTTAAATATTTTAGTGAACACCTTTGACATATGAAGCTTCAATTGAACATCATTCGTCAAGGGGATAGTCAACTCGCCATTCAATGGTTTCAAGGCATTAGCAACATATGATCCTCCCAAAAAAAAAGCCTAAATAGATACATATCAAACGTCACTTAAACAAACAGAGCTAAGGCGATAGAAATCAGAAGCATAGAAATGCTATTTGAAAGCATAACAGTTGTGACTAACAAAATCGTTTAGCTCCTTGTCATCTGAATTCTGTATTTGAATTGAAACTCAAGGGTTCATTCAGAGAGACCACAGATAACTCATCTTCATCTGCAAATATATATTACACAGTATGAACTTAGATACCAAAGTACAGTCAGCAAGGTTATATCGTAAATGGTTTCCTTGATGTACGAGCTTATAAAAAGTAAAGTACCTGGAACGTGAATGTCAACTTCGTTTTTATCATAAATTACCCTGCTTCTGAGGGAGTTACTAAAAAAATCATTAGCAGAGCCAACCGCATGTTGAGAAACTGCATGTATCAAGAAAAAGTTTCTGAATTATATAACTGCATTATGTATAAAGAACAAATTGGATTACTGTATAGTTCACAGTCAAGTTCACACACCTTCAGCTCCTTTGACCTCTAGCAGGAAAACAGCACGAGGCCTTTCAAATGGATTAGGCACGAGTATGTCATTTAACTGCGAAGACAATAGCACAGTTGATTTATAGTGGAAAGAAAATTTAAAGTTAATTGGTGCACTTGTACACAGTCTAACCTTAGATGAACTGTGTGCTGAAAGTGATGCTGAAGGTGCATAACCAAGCAACACTGACACAGCAGCACCAACTTCCGGGAGTGACATTAAATCCGTCTGCAAATTAAGATAACCCTTGCATAATGGGAAGAGAATGACGTAGGAATATTCCAAAACGTTTAGTCTTTTAAATTCCAACTTATCAAGTTTTATTAGGTACAAAAAAGCACAAGGGTATAAATCAATCTAATCAATCACTGAACAATAATGATGGGTTCCATCAGTTTATATAGGACTAAAAGAAACCCTAAACCTTGCGACCAAGTAAAACTCTAATACTACTTAGGTAACATAATATAAAAAGGAAACAACTCCCTAATTGTTATCTACTATAATTAAAGACGCTAGAATAATCTATCTAATATGATTGAAAGATAATTACTAAATACAATTGCTTTTTCTCTAAATTATAACATAAATATTATAACTCTAATCTCTTGAGTTGATCTGCATCAGTCTTCCTTCCATTGAAAAAACTTGTACTTTAGTTTTTTAAGTATGGGAGAATCCATAATCCATGAACTAGACTCCAGACATGCAAAAATATTGAACCTCCTTGTACACAAATAAAAAACTTGAAAATCGTAAGGAAATAGCTTTCATGTATGTCATCTTGTTGAAGCTCTCATTGATGAAGAAATTAATGTCTTAATCATTTATTGCTTTATAGTCCATTTGAACTGGTTTGGGCTCAATTCCAACCAAGATATCACCACTCTTTCGCTCAATTTCAACCAATATCTCATCACCACTCTTATTGAGTTCTCAATCTCAGCTTGGTCTTTATGATTCTTCAATGATTTCTTCTAATTGCTCATCAGACTCAGCTTCAATATGTGGATCAGAAATCTCAATTTTAGCTTTATCAACCTCTTGAGTTGATACTAGCACAAGTCCTTGTTCGATCATATAGGTTCATATAGTTGCTTTAAATGTTTTGATGGACTTAATAGTTGCATCAGGGGTCTTCCATTTTCTTGAAGTTCTCTCTTTGTTTTTGCATAAAACTCTTGAGTTTAGTATCCACTTTCCCGCACTCTATTCCTATTCGTTCTCCATATAAGTACTATAATTAAAAAGAAAATCTTCTTAATCCGGACCCCTTTTCTTCTTGCGAGGTTTTTTCTTTGCTCTTATTTTAGATATTTTTTAAAAATAGGGACCTTATTGGAAAAAATATCTAAACCAGAAGAAAATATGGAAATCACAAAATTCAGGTGCTAATTTCTACTTTGTAGAACATAAAAATACAAATACTGAGTCGTAACCTAATAAGAGTTTTGGGGTGGATTTAAAATGTTGACCAAACTATGGACGACAATCACCTAACTAAACTTTTGCAAAGTAATATAGGGAAAGAAAAGATATCAATTTCTACCTCTTCTACAGATAAAGCACCGACAAAATATTTGGTGTACAAACAGAGACGATGCAGGGTGCAAAGACGAAACAGTTGCCAGAGATAGAGAAAATTGACAAGGCTAAGGCGACGATGAAGGGATATGGAGACGTAACGCTGATCAAACATTTTCTTCTGATTATTATTATTAAATATTATTATTGAGTGATACGCATCAAGTCAAGAGATTTATTACTATTATTAAATATATTATATAATTATTTAGAGATAAAGGAGTTCCAATCACTAATTATCGTTAAATTATATTAGGTAGATTATTCTGGAGTCTATGATTAGTAGATAATAATTAGGTGTTTATTTTACCTATGTAGTATTAAAGTTTATTTGGCGCCAAATTTAAGGCTTCCTTTAGTCCAATATAAACTTATGTAACACATCATTACTATTCAGTGGATAGATTAAATTCATTTAAGTCCTATTCTTTTGTCACTTTTTAGCCTTATATCTTCTTTTATTTCCCTTTATTCCTTCCTTCCACACTTGACCTGAATCAAATGGAATCAAAAGTAAACCTGATATCTTTAATTTAATAAATTCTCTACTTGCGCAATTTTATTGGCCTCCATCATTACCGAAATTCACTAAGACTCCACATCGATGTCCTTGCTTGTCAAAATTCTCTAGAGAATTGACACCAATATCCTTACAAGTCATCGTCCCAATACACCACTAGACAGTCACCACCATCATTCTCAACCAGTCGCTGCCCGCAATAAAAAAAACATCATCCTCTCAGCTCAACACAGGCTTAGCCTAAACACAACCGCACACTAATCCTCTACGCTGACAAAATCACCACCACTCCTCAACCCACCACCTGCCTCACAAGACCTGACCCAAAAAATGATCAACCTCCGTTTTTCACAGCCAATCACACATTGTTCTCTATCAACAAATTCCTAATCATTATCTACTAAAATTGAAGACTCTAGAATAATTTACCTACAATAACAAAAGATAATTGCTAGTTACAACTGCTTTTCTCTAATCAATAATATAAAATATTTAATTAAAAAAAAACTTGGCTTGATCCGTATCAATGGTACAACAAATTATTAAGCTTCCAACCTAGAATGCAAATTTTTTATATGCTCGGTTGTATATAGCTGGTTAATCATATAAAGTTAAAAACTAAAGAGTTAAGTAGGACATCGACATTTAAATGCAGTGAAGCTTTAACCTTGAGGATGAGATTGAACAATAAATGGTCATAATCATATAATGTTATTATAAGTTTTATAACCTCATGATGTTACAATTAGTGTAATAAAATCATAACAAAGATTTAAATAATTTGGAATTAATCAGCATGCCTTTGGGCTTAGGTTGTGTGGTAGTTGGCACTAACCCTCGCCTTATTTATTTAAAGGAATAAGGATTACAAAATGGGAAGTGCGGTACAAAAGCCTAAACAGACAAAAGAAAACTTGAGATTGGTGAGTCCAAACTACAAGGACAAACGAGCGAATACAAATGCTTACTATCTGAATCTAGTACATAAAAGACTGGACCTGTCAAACATAACCCTAGTAAACATTGAAAATTGAGTCACCACTCATCTAAAACAATTGCCCTTTGCAGGACCAATGACCCATTCTAAACAGTAAACGTACCATTCACTAGCACTCTCCATTGGTGTAAAAAATAGCGATAAATATCAATAGAATACCTGAATTAAAAAGATTATCTCAGCAACATTTGCTTCAATAATTTTTAATTTATTCTCAGATTCTATGACAATCCGTGTTTTACTTCCAGCTAATGAATGTGAATGGGATAAGACATAATCAACCAAACTCGGAATTAGTCCAGAGAAAAATGTCTAGTACGGGAACCACCTTCACGGCTTAACCCCAAAGTTAGAAAACTGAATAACTTGGATGCAGTAAAACTTCATGGAAAACGTTATGTATTAGATTAATAATAAATATAAAAAAAACAGAAGCAACGAATTAGATGATTAGTCTGACTTCCTAGTTCCTACCAATTTAAAAATCAATCACGTTCACTATTTGTCCGAACAGAAAATAAAATTATCCATGTATGATCTAAGCTTGCAAAACAGAAAAAATTGTAATCCAATTCTCTGAACTATTTAACACTAAAGTACATAATCAATTTTGGATCCCTTACCGCACCAAGTTGTGAAATTTCAATAATCAACACAACTATTATTCTGCACAAAGAAAATCAACCATAACTTACCTCAGGCGTAGAATCGGAAGGACGAGGGCGAATATATTGGTGAGATGGACTATCAAGGAAGAAAACTGAGCCACTGCCATCGGCCTGTATTGAAATTACTCAATTCAATAGCACAAGTTACATATCCAAATCAATACAGTGAACTTTAGAGTTCTAAAATAGAGTTAAATTTGTGGATATTAACATTACATATATATATAGTCAGGTAAATAGATACAGAGAGAGAAAACGAACCCTAGCGTGCAGGCAGAAAAGTAAAGAGATGATTAGCAGAGGCAAAGTGAAACTGTATAACCTGTGAGAATCCATTAGAGAGGAGAGAGAGAGTTTTAGGTGACTGAGATCGTGTTTGATCTGTTGTATGATTTGAGGAAGACGATGATGGGTAAAAAAGGGAAGTGAGGTCGAGATTGAATCGAAATGCTTAAGGACGACGCCGTATTGAATCCCCTGGACCCCAAGTCCCCAACTGCGTTAACCGACGTCGTTTGAACACAAACCGGGTTTCGCTTCAAGTCCATCTTTAACTTGGGCTTGTTCGTTTGGAGATTTAGAGCCCGTTTGATGGAGGGCTCATATTTGCATTTCAAATTGATTTTTGTTACATTCACATATCAAATTCAAAGGAGTTGTAACTATATATATATAAAAAAGGAACAATTACATATAATAGTACATTTTAATAAAATATTACAAAAAAAGTGCATAAATAAAATATTTACAAAATTAATGCATATGCAATACTTAATTATAAAAAGAGTGCAATCTTATCCCTTTAATTATGGCCACGATTATCTCCCTTATCTCTCCCATGATTCTCTCCACTCCATTTCCGCTTCCCTCCTCCTCCTCCTCCTCCTCCTCCCCTGCCCCACCCCCTCCCTCTCCCTCTCCCTCTCCCTCTCCCTCTCCCTCTCCCTCCGCCTCCCATCTCCCTCCCCCTCCTCCCGCCCCCGCCCCACCCCCTCCCTCGCCCCCCGCCTCCCCGCCTCCCCGCCTCCCCACCTCCCCACCTCCCGCCTCCCCTCCTCCCGCCCCCTTTCTCCTCCCCCTCCTCCCGCCCCCCTTTCTCCTCCACCCGCCCCCTCCCTCCCCTCCCCTCCCCATCCCTATCCTCCCGGCCCTTCTTTCTCCTCCCTCCGCCTCCCACCGCCCTCCCCCTCCTCCCGCCCCCCTTTATCCTCCTCCCGCCCCCGCCCCACCACCTCCCCTCCCTCCGCCTCCCCCTCTCCCGCCCCCCCTCTCCCGCCCCCTTTCTCCTCCCCCTCCTCCCGCCCCCCTTTCTCCTCCCCCCCCCCACGCCCCACCCCCTCCCCCTCCCTATCCTCCCGCCTCCTTTCTCCTCCCTTTGCCTCCCATCACCACCGGTCCATTTTTCACCTCCACCGGATAACTAAACCTTTATATGTTGGTAACCAAACAGTCATACCAAGGTAACCAAACATTTATACCAAGGTAACCAAACATTCATACCAAGGTAACCGAACCTTAATATGAAGGTTTCCTTAATATGAAAGTTCGGTTACCTTGTTATAAAGGTTTGGTTACCTTGATATGAAGGTTTGGTTACCTTGGTATGAAGGTAACCAATTCATTTTTATTAGGTTACCAATTTATTGGTAACTAAAATTCATTCAGTTGGTTACCAAACCTTTCGATAAGGTAACCAATTCAGTTTTATTAGGTTACTAATTTATTTTGAATGTGATGCAGTTGGTAACCAAACTTCATGCAGTTAGTTACCAAACCTTTTGATAAGGTAACCAATTCAGTTTTATTTGATTACTAATTTTATTTTGAATGTGATGCAGTTGGTAGCCAAACTTCGTATAAAGGTAATCATTTTAATTTTTGTGGGTAACCAAATCGTCAAAAAAAATTCAGAATAGCAACTCCGGCGATATAGCGGTGGCGGCGACGGCAGGAGGCGGTGGAGGAGAATGATGAACATTAACTCTTTCATAATTTTTTTGTTTTTAATTTTCTCATTTTGATTTGAATTTTGAATTGTGGATTTGAAATTGTTGTTAGATCCAAAAGATTTGAATTTGAATTATTAATTATCCTTGATTTTAGGTTTCCTTATTTAATTTGAAATTGAATGGTTTGAATTTTTTGCACTTTTTTTGTAATTATTTTGTGGATGCACTTTTTTTGTAATTACTTTCTAAATGTTGTATAGTTCTGTAAAGTACTCAAAAAAAAAATATTTATTTTTTGTGAAAATGGAAGATATCCCCTATTTAAATAGTATATTCAATAGGATTAAAACGTCATTTTTTAAGGTTTTTAGATAAATCCAATTGTACAAACATAAAGAACATACAAAAATATTTGAATTTTTGAATTTTCATATGATTTTGTGATGTCTGTTAACGACTTTATATCAACAAAAGCTCAATAAATATAAATCGTCACAATATACTTAGTTTACACGATTGTAATAATGGTGCTATACAACCTCAAATTAAATAAAAAAAATTACATTCTCTCGTATTTTTGTATGATATTTCCATTTGTACAGTTAAATTTTGTTAAAATATCAAGATAAAACAATTTTATAAAAATAAGGTATATAATTTAATTATATACCCTCGATGATATGTGGCAATCTCTTATTTTTATACAATTATTCGCATGTACATATCAAACAATAGCCCAACTACTCCAATAATAACCAAGCCTCTGATGGATCAACGATAAAAAGCTTAAGGCTTGGGTGCATGAGATCTTGGGATCTATTATTGCTAAAGACAATAATACTAAATTTCAGTTAAATATAGCAAAAAAAAAAACAATAGGCAAACAATGAGCTAAAAAAATAATAGTCTCTCTATTCCAAATTATATATATATATATATATTAACTGCAAAGCATATTCATAACTTTACCGAACTAAATAATAGTCTCTCCGTTCCAAATTATAAGATTATTACTAACTTTTGAAAGTCAATTTGATACATTTTCAAACTCAAAATTGAGATAATTCATTAAAGATTGCGAGGAAAAAAAAAATCTTACAATGAGTAGTACTTTTGAGAGAATTTATGATACTCATCATTGTATTAACTAAAATTAAAATAATTCATCATGTTAATTTTGAGTTTGAAAATATCTTTAGTTAACTTTAAAAAGTCAATTCTATTAAATTTTGGAACGAAAGAAGTAAGAATACTAATTAAAAAAAAAATATCAGAGTTTTCTACCTCTCATATGTCACTAAAAATACTTCTTCTAGTATTTTCTTATAGTTTTCCCTTTGAATCTGATCCCTTCCTTTTTTTTCTAGCTCTCTCATCACCTTATTGCTTGTGCATAAATGGAGGATCTCAATCTTACAAATTTAATATCTCTTCTTTATATTTTGTTTTATCTTCCAAACCAAGTCGTAGCCTGCAGGTTGGTGCTAGATGTTAATTAGCTCCTAATTAATTAAGGTGAGCCAAGTGTTTGCAAATTTAGCTAGTTTCTAGTTATCATGCTCACACAGTACCACAACTAGCTTGGTCCACTACTAATCAAGGTTAATTAACACTATAATTAATCTAACTTATCTTAAGTAAGCACTCACTAATATCTCTATGTTGAAACTTTTTTTTTATTTAAACACACACTACAAGAAAAAAGTTTATTAGCGACCGCCCATCTGCGACCTATTATCGATCGCAGATAGGTATCGGCGATCGAATATGGTCGCAGATAGAAGTCACATATATTCTGGACGCTGACTGCACGTCGGCGACCACTTTTAGCGACCGAAAGTCAGCGACCGACATATAGCGACCGATGTCGTTGCTAAGCTGAGTCAAGTCTCATTATTGATGTGGCCCACGTGTCAGTGACCACCATTAGCGACCACCCCCGTCGCTGATATCCCCAAGTCACGCGCGGTCGCTGATACGTAATAGCGACCGAACGCGATCGCTGATTAATAAAATTAATTTTTTTTTTGCTTGTTTTGTGGATTTCTCAAAAAATTTATACCTGTTTGTACCTGTTTTATATCTCAACACACAGCAGTATATATAAATCACCAAAATTATATAAATTAATCGATCCACGTCCATAAACCAACACAAAAAACAAATCGCTCGAGCGACTAAAATTTATATAAAAAATATAAATTGAATCTAAAACTATAATTAACTCCATTGCCTTTGACATCAAACAACTCAACAAGAAAACGATTAGTTGTAGTGAAAGGAAATATTACAATCTAAAGATTTTCTTTTTTCTTTCTAGATATATATAGCATCTCAACTACTCTTACCAGTCATATTTATAGACCTACTGCAAAGAGAAACTCTTCCTGAAGAAAAATACAATAGAAGAAGGCTGATTGACACTTCTGTCCCTTCAAGTTGTCATCCACTTTCAAAGTCGTCCCTAAAGTATCATTTTTGTCAGTTATGTCCTTAAAGTGGCATTTTATTGGCGTTTCTGTTCTTTCAACCCATTTTAACCTAAACCCGACCCATTTTGACCAAATTCAACCCAACCCGACCCAGTTTGACCCAACCCAAATTTTTAATATTTTAAAATATAATAGTATTTTTTAAATAAGTTTAAAATAATAATTATATTTAATATTTTAAAAAAATAATATTTAATTATTTAAAATAAATTATTATTATTAAAATAATAATAATTTTAATATTTTAAAATAAAATAATTATTTTAAAAATAGTTATTTTTAATATTTAAAAATAAAATATTAGTTTTTTTTATAAAAAAATTAATAATTATATTTAATATTCTAAAATAAATATTTTAAATAATTTTTATTTTTAATATTTTAAAAGTAAAAAATATATTTGTAAATATTAATTTTAATTTTTTTTTACTTTTAAAATATTAAAAATAATATTTAATTTAGAATATTAAAAATAATAATTATTTTTAAAATAATTATTATATTTATATTTATATTTATTTTAATTTTTTAATATTTACTTTTAATATTCTAAAATAAATATTACTTTTAATATTTTAAAATAAATAATTTTAATAATTATTATTTTATAAGGAAAAATAATATTTAATATTCTGAAATAATTATTAAAAAAAATTAAAAAATTATGATTAAATAATTATTAAAAAAATTAAAATAATCAGAATAATTATTATTTTAAAAAATAAAATAATCTTAATAATTATTATTTTATAAATTAAAATAAGCTTAATAATTATTATTTTAAAATTTTAAATAATCTTAATAATTATTATTATTAAATAATAATTTTTTTAATAAGTATTTCAGAATATTAAATATTGTTATTCCTTCAAAAACAATAATTATTAAAAATATTTATTTTAGAATATTAAAAATAATAAATTTTTTATAATATTAAAAGTAAATATTAAAAAATTAAAATTAAAATAAATATAAATATAATACTTATTCAAAAAAATTTAAAATAATAATTATTTTTTATTTTCTAAAATAAATATTATTTTTAATATTCTAAAATAAATATTATATTTAATATTCTAAAATAATATTATATTAATATTATAAATAATATTATTTTTAATATTCTAAAATAAATATTATTTTTAATATTTTAATATTAAATATTATTTTTAAAAATAATATTTACAAAAATCTTTTTTACTTTTAAAATATTAAAAATAAAAAATATTTAAAAAATATTTATTTTAGAATATTAAATATAATTTTTATTTTTTAAAAAAACTAATATTTTATTTTTAAATATTACAAATAACTATTTTTAAAATAATTATTTTATTTTAAAATATTAAAATAATTTTTATTTTAATAATAATAATATATTTTTAATAATTAAATATTATTTTTTAAAAATGTTAAATATAATTATTATTTTAACCTTATTTTAAAAATATTATTATATTTTAAAATATTAAAAATTTGGATTGGGTCAAACTGGGTCGGGTTGGGTTAAATTTGGTCAAAATGGGTCGGGTTTAGGTTAAAATAGGTTGAAGGAGCAGAAACGCCAATAAAATGCCACTTTAAGGACCTAACTAACGAAAATGGTACTTTAGGGACGACTTTGAAAATGAGTGACAACTTAGAGGGACAGATGTGCCAATCAGCCATAGAAGAACCATAAGTAACTAAACATAAAGCTAAATTCATGACAAAATTACCTCGACATCATCATCGATATCCTGCTGTTGTGTTAACGTTCGCCACTACATAAGCTAATGCCCGCGCCAAGTGTAAGAAGTAGATTACGATCTTGATAGTCGGTCGTCGTCGATAAAGTTTGTCCCCAGTACTCCTTGAGAAATGTAAGCTGGTTGTGGCCCACCTCTCCATGAAATCGGGAAACATACTCGGTTTTATAATCCTAGGCCTTTCAGCTGTTACTCCTATTTTGCAAAATCATTTGTCATAGAGTGAAGGGTTGTCAAATTCGATATTTTTTACTCGTAGTCTTATCTGACTCAAGGTCTGCATGTGCTAAATGTGCAGTAGAGATTGTACCCAATGTATGAGAGACAAAGGAAGAGTTGCAGGAAATTCAACAATTTCCAATAAGTATTTCACCATACTGTACTTCCTCTAGAATTTCCAGTACAAAGTGGTTAATTCTCGAACAAAGTGGTAATTCCCGAACCATTTAACCACTTTGTTGGGGAATTCAACAGGAAGCACAATTGAATTAATTGAACCACTTATTGGGAACTGTTGAATTTCATACAACTCTAAAGGAGTCTCTCATATTTCATGCAAACATTGAGTCAGATAAGACTATGAGTAAAAAATATCTCAGTTGACAACCCTTCACTCTATGGCAGTTGATTTTGCAAAAATAGAAGTAACAGCTGAAAGGCCTAGGGCTTTAAAATTGAGAATGTTTTTCGATTTCATGGAGATGTGGGACAAACTAGCTTTTACACTTCTCAAGGAGTATTGGGGGAAGACTTTATCGTGCTAGTCTTGAATCTATAGTGAATGAGAAGTCGCAATCTGTTTGTTCACAGAATATAATATCATCAAGATGCGTATATAAAATACTGAAAAATATGTATGTTTATATAATCAAATGACAACGCTTTAATTAAAAAAATAGAATGACAATGATTTAATTAAAATAAATAAAAGAGAGAACATACTCTATCAATAACTCAACTGCAGCATCCTTAATACTGACTTATTTTGAATGTTTTGTAACCAAATATCAGCATTTTCTTGAAAAATACTTTCTCTCACAATCACTATCATAAAAGTATAATATGAATCTGCGATCAACCTAATTAGTTTTGAATCTGACTCCACAAAGCAGTATCTCCGAAATATATATAACAAATTGGAGAAAGATGAAAGTGTGCACTTGCTGAAATATAACTTGTCACAATTAGATGGAAACTTCAAGTTATATATAATGTAAAACAAATGCGTACCTTCATCATCGCCCATGAGTAATGATTACTAGGAGAAGAGTCAAGAACTTCCTTGTATGCAGGATTCAACATAGCAGTTGAAGCTAATACTCTAATAGGTTCCTCGGCAGCCAAAAAAATATGGGTCGTGTAGTTCCTGTTTGTGTCCCATACTCGAATAATAAGTTAATTGAATTACTGCGGACATTCCTCACTGTTCCATCATAACAGAAGACAACATCCCGAAGGAGGGCCATTAAGCTGTTGAACAGAACGTCTCACCTCTTTTTCTGTTAGAACTACCCATCTGAGGAATTCGGAGTGGTTAGAAGCTGTCTATATCATGGACTGGACCCATATCAAGCGATGATTTATTCATAGTAGAGAAGTTATCGTTCGTTCTATACTATGAATGAATCATCTCCTGATATGGGTCCAATCCATGGCATAGACAACTTCTCACCACTCCGAATTCCTCAGATGGGTAGTTCTCACATAAATATAGGTTTTGACGTTCTATTCAACAACTTAATGTCACTCCTTCGGGATGTTGTCATCTGTTATGATGGAACAGTGAGGAATGTCTGCAGTAATTTAATTAACTTATTATTCGAGTATGAGACACAAACAGGAACTACACGACCCATATTTTTTTGGCTACCGAGGAACCTGTTGGAGTATTAGATGCAACTGCCATGTCGAATCCTGCATACAAAGAAGTTCTTGACTCTTCTCCTAGTAATCATTACTCATGGGCGATGATGAAGGTACGTATTTGTTTTACATTATATATAACTTGAAGTTTCCCTCTAATTGTGACAAGTTATATTTCAGCAAGTGCACACTTTCATCTTTCTCCAATTTGTTGTATATTTTTCGGAGATACTGCTTTGTGGAGTCAGATTCAAGACTAATTAGGTTGATCGCAGATTCATATTATACTTTCATGATAGAGATTGTGAGAGAAAATTTTTCCAAGAAAATGCTGATATTTAGTTACAAAACATTCGAAATAATTAAGTCAGTCTTAAGAATAATGCAGTTGAGTTATTGATAGAGTATGTTCTCTCTTTTATTTATTTTAATTAAATCATTGTCATTCTATTTTTTTAATTAAATTGTAATATTTTATTTATTTATTTTGTAATATATTATAAAATAATGCTACTATAACATAATTTTGGGTCACATAATGCTCACATACACACACATGCATACTATGTGTATTTGAGCTTTATGTGACCCAAATTATGTGATAGTAGCATTAATTGCTCTATTTATGTTATGTTATGAATTATGTTATGTTATGATAGATTATGGTATATTATATTATATTAAACAAAGTAATATAAAATAATGTTATTATATTATGCTTTATTTGTGTAAAACTAAGTAAGTTAATACTACTTAATTTATTTTAATTAGTATTGGGAAACTAAGTAATATTAACTAAGTAAATACTACTTAGTTATAAATTTAGTATTGAAAACTAAGTAAATGCTACTTAGTTGATTTTAGTAGGAAAAAATTAAGTAAACTAAGAAAGTTTATTTTTTTATTTTCTTTACTTTAGTTTGTATTATTTTATGTTATTTTATTTATATGTTATTATATTTAATTTAATGTAGATTAATATTTAATTAATGTATTTTAGTAATTAATATTATATAATAATACACTAGCATAAGCCTCAATATTAGGGCTGCAAACGAACCGAACTGTTCGCGAACTGGTTCGGTTCGGTTCGAGTTCGAGTTCGACATGCTCGCCTAGTCGAGTCAAGTTCGCACAGAGTGCGCGGTTCGATTTCTTGATCGAACATGTTCACGAACCATGTGGTTCGGTTCGTCTTTGTTCGTGAACAGTTCGAGTTCGATTCGGTTCGGTAAGTTCGAGTTCGGTTCGATAAGTTTGATATCGGTTCGAGTAGTTCGATTTCTTAATTACATGTTTAAATTATTTCTAAAATTATAAATACAAATAATTGGTTATTTCATATTAAATTCTAAAATTTGTCTTATTAATAATTATAAAATTTGTAGTTAATTTTTTTATTACCTAAACATCTTTTTATTTTTTTAATAATTTATTACAAGTAAACTTTTTTATTAAATAATTAATAAATAATAATGTGTACTTCTTCACCTCTAAATTCTAATTTAATTAAAATAATTTTAATATTTTCATAAAATTTTGAACAATGATTGTTGGATTATTATAATTTACATTCCAAATAATTTAATAAATTATAACCCATGTCATAATGCACATAAATAAAGTCATTAATCATCATGCAATGACAATTTGACATTAATTAATTAAAGAATGATACAATACAGTTGCTTACATGTACATCAGTTATTGAAATTGTTAAATCGAGATAGAAAATAGAGAAATCAATTCTTCAATGTACTTATCGAGACTTTGGTAATAGAGTAATAATCATCAAATTATTTATTGAATAATTTTGAAACTTTAAAAAATTATACATAAATTTGAAGATCGAAAATAAAAACTAGATATTAAATTTAAAAATTGTAAAAAAATTAAATATTAATTAAAAATGGCAACAAAAGAAATACATTACTAATATTAAATTGTGAGTTTTTTATAATCATTTGTTTGTAGACTCTGCTTGAAGTGGTTGGATCTTGAAGAGTTGAAAGGATTTTCGATATTAATATTTGATTGTTGATATTTGTAAATAAATTTTTTTTAAGTACTTGTTAACTTTTAAGTTAATTATAACTTCTAAGTAATCATTTTTGGTTTTGGTCTTTTTGGATGAATGATGATTATAATATTTAATCTAATTTTTGATTGAATACTTAGACTCTTAGAGAAGGCATCTTTTGTATTTATTTAGCTATTTTTTGCTTTAGAAATCTAAGTTTGTGTTCGTGAACAAGTTTGTGTTCGTGAACAAGTTTGGTGTTTGTGAACATAGTTTGTGTTCTCGAACAAGCTTATGTTCGACTTGTTCGCGAACTATTCGCGAACTCGATCATGTTCGCGAACACCAAACGATCCGAACTCGTACATAGTTGTTGGTTCGATCGAGTTACTCGAACATGTTCGAGTTCGACTAAAAGTGTTCAAGTTCGGTTCGAGTTAGACAAAGTTCGGTTCGGTTCGGTTCGTTTGCAGCTCTACTCAATATCATTTTATGAATATACATGCACTGAAATTGTGACGCCCCCAAATTCGGAGCACTCGCGTCTCGAATTCGGTTCGTCACGTTCTAAATATCCAATGACTAAATATCATCTCGCGCAACGGAATTAACATAATAAATTACATTTATTTAATGTAATCATTCTTGTCCTAAGGTTTCGTAACTTAAACGTCTCTTACATAGCTTAAATATACTTAAACTTAACTCGTACATAATAGGATATAATCTTATTACAATCATCATAATAGTTCTAAATAAGTACAAAGCTACTCCGTAACATTTGCCCTTGCCCTTATCAGTGCCCGAGGGTCCGCCTTGCTCTGCCATAACTGAAATATTTTTAGGAAAAACAAGAATGAGCAACAAGTTTGCTCAGCAAGTAATATAGCAATAAGGGGATCAATATAGTTTTCAATTTCCCAAGGGTACAATAATAAATGATAGTTCAAGAATAGCAAGAAGTATCGATAGTTCTCAACAATAGTCGCTAAGGACAGAAAGATATCAATAAGATTCAACGCTTAATTATTTTGAGATTTCAAAATAATGAATACTGAGCAGTCACTAAGGACTATGAACTTCTACTAGAATTAACAGTAATATGCTGATAATCCAACAAAAATAAGTACAACAGGTGATCAGCCTAAAGTAACCTACGTCATGCATAACATTTAATCGTACTCAAGTGCGCACGTCGGTTTTCCGATAATATATAGTTTCCCCTTCAAAGAGGGTTGTTCATCTCAGTCAATTATAAGATTTCGCACCAAACAATTGGTTTGGATAACTTTCTAACATAAGATATTAGTCTAGCCGAATCAAATGGCTTAGACACTTTTGTAATGCATTTAGGAACGATAAGTTCAAATGCTTGCAACAACATCAAGATATAAAGTCGATGTTCGAATAATAACGAATATAGTTGACATGGCAACAATTCGAATTTATACACTATGTAAAGTGAAAAGAGTTACAGAACTTGCTCAATAAAAGTAAGGTCCGAATATTTACATAAAGTAAATACGTCGGTTAGGATACTTGCCTTATGCGTAGTTTACCAATGTATATCTTATCAACACTTTTTGAATCCTATTATAACATAGTTACGTATATAGGATATTCATTAGTTACGTACATTGAATACATATACCTGACATGTAAGCTACACACACACATACGATTCTAACTTAGTCGTATGATCCTATACGTACGTCATTACGTACCTTACATACACATAACACAAAAATCAGTTTATAAGATACTATGAAATCAATAACATAGTTCGTAATCATCTTTTGACTTAACGTTTGAAAGTTTATAAACACTTATCAAAATTATGATTCTATCGTTAACATGCTCATTGACATTTGGACACCGTACTAGGACATGTATTATAGATTAGGAAAATAATACAAGCATGCATCAAGTCTCAGATCACAAACAAAATAGGCAGACTACACTGCAGGGTGGTGCGGCAGCGCTTGGTTTGAACTAGGGAGTGGCGCGGCCGCGCTACTCCCAGTTCAAACCAAAACTGAGGATCAGTTTGATTGGCCTAGCTTGCACGCCCACATATATTCATGATGGCACATACAAAATATTCATGTTATGATAGGTCTCTATATCTTGCCTTCAACGTGGTTCACATCAATTTTCAACTAACGAGACTTTAACGTGTTTGTTTAACAAAGTTCTTCACGTTTAGTCATTATACATATGCTATAAGGTCAATAAGCTTCTATTATACATGCTCACGTCATCTTAGTTATGCATTTCAAGTTATATGGTTTTACTTCTTTAAAACTCATTCTAAACCATGCTCAACTAGTTTACAACGTACGTGGCTAGTTAGGCCTACATGTCAATCATGTCTAGAGGCATAATATATCCTATCTTAATAGTTATAAATTTTAGAATACATGTAAGGTGGTTATCAACCAAATTAGCTTTCCAAACTCTTAAGTTTCCTTTGAAACCTTATATTAAACCAACTAATCATGCAAAGTAACTTCACATGTCATATTTCATGCTCATGTACATACATAATAAGACCATATAAGCATGCTCACAAGTTTATATCGTATAGTATAATTAGTTCATTGAGTTTGCACTTTGAAAACTCTAAGTTTCCTTTAGAAACCAAGCTAAGGTGGGTGATAACATGTAAGGCTACCCATACTAGTATGTCAGGGACATAAGTAGGTCTAATTAAGTTAAACTAGCATGCTCAACATTTCAGAAAGCAGAAAAGTCATCAATTTGTTCTGCAGAAGGGCGCGACCGCGCCCTGTTTGTACTAGGGAGTGGCGTGGCCGCGCTACTCCGGTTCCATACCAGAATGCATACTGCAAAAGCAGAGCTTCAAGAATTCTTCAAATTTACTCAGTTAGCATGCTTGCATACTATCACATTGCATATATAACATTAATATAAACTATACTAACATGCTAATACCATCTCTCATAACTAATTCCAACTAAATCATGCTATTACAATTGATTAAATTTCAAAATAGGTTTAAGTATTATACCTCTTGAGCTTTGAATTGGACAGAACTTCCTCTCAATATCAGATTTCTCACTCAACACTCTCTCTATATCAATTTAGAAATAATTTGGTAACTTGATTATGAGAGAATGAGCTTGGTATTAATAGGAGAATTCAATATCCATGCCAAGCTATTGTACCATGAATCAAACCATTGGAGGAAGGAAGAAGATGATGGGTAATTGTTAGTTGGTGGAATAGTTGCCACCCACCACATCAACCCACTCCCCTTTGCCATCATTAGTAGCTAAATTGAGGAAATTAAGAGATGAAGGGGATAGGCTAGTCTTAGGCCAATGACCATTCACGTGAAGGAGAAGAATGAGACACTCATTGTGGGATAATTCTAATCTCAGCAAATAGAGATAATGAAATAATACCAACACTTAGGTTTATTATACATATACACATTATGTATACTTAGGTTTAAATTCAATTGGGTATATACATGGACTCTTAATGAAACAATTATATTACATTATAGCAAGTTGGGGGTATATATCTATACACATAATATAATCCATGTACATTTTTGATAATACCGAATATAATCTAATTGAGTATTATCTTTCCACATTATCATAAGTTTTATTATTTCAATTATATTTAATTATTAAAATAATTATTAATATCAATTATTTATTTAGTTCAATTCAATATTTCATAAAGTACACCTTCAATGTACTCACACACACATGTTGTCACATAAGCAGCATTCATGTGACTTATATGTTTCATTTAATCTTATTATATAGTTTTATATATTATATAGTCAACTTGTAATGTCACACTACACTTCATTTTAATTGAATGTAGGTACTATGTATTATATGATTAATTATCACTTATCTTTGCACATAGCAATTAATTGAACAAACATTAACCTTATTATATTAATTAATTATTTACTCATTAATATGTTATTACTCATAATAACAATTAATTAACATTATTATATTAATTAATCATTCACTTATTAATTCTTTCTTTAATTAATTAAACATCATAATTCCCATCATCGTGCCATACAAGGCATTCTATGAGCTTATCATAAACTCCACATTTTCTCAATTATCATTAATTTAATTTAATTGAGTTACTCATCTCATGTCACCTAAACATTTATATAAAATAAATATTCACATTCTTATTAATATCAATATTAATATTTATTCATGAAATTCACGGTTCTTACATCCTCCCCCTTATAAAAATTTCAGTCCTCGGAATTGGTATAAGGTTACACAAATAGATGGGGACAATCCCTTTTCATCCTATCTTCTAATTCCCACGTGGCCTCCTCGGCATTGTGATTTTGCTAAAGTACTTTTACAGAAGATATAACTTTATTTCTTAACGTTTGCTCTTTCATATCTAATATCTGGACAGGAATTTCTTCGTACGCCAGGTTCTTCTCTACTTGAATGGGCTCATAGGAAATCACGTGCTTGTAGTCAGGCTTTTACGGACGCAACACGGAGATGTGAAACACGTTATGGATGTGCTCCAACTCGGGTGGTAATGCAACTTTGTATGCCACTTCGCCCACTCGCTTCAATATCTCGAATGGTCCTATGAACCTCTGACTCAATTTTCCTTTCTTGCCGAATCGTATTTTTCCTTTCTAGGGAGATACCTTCAAGAATACAAAACTATCGACTTTAAAGTCTCGGTCTTGTCTATGTAGATCTGCATACTTTTTTTGGAAATCTTGAGCTGCTACCAGTCTGGCTTTTATCACTGTCCCCACCGTCTGCAGTTTGTTGCACCAACTCTGGTCCCAAAATTCGTCGTTCTCCGACTTCGTCCCAACATAATGGCGTTCTGCACTTTCTTCCGTAAAGAGCTTCGTATGGTGGCATGCCGATACTCGCATGATAACTATTGTTGTAAGTGAATTCTACTAAGGGTAGTTGATCGTCCCAATTTCCCTTGAAATTCATCACGCAAGTCCTAAGTGTGACGCCCCCAGAATAGTTTCAATCCACAACCCACCTATTCTGGGTCGCCAAGAAATACATGGTACAGAATCCAAATACAAATCTTTTATATCCAATTGCCGTGCATAATACGACCACACATAAAGTGTGTTTTAATATAAATACAGTACCCACACTCCTTATCAATGATACGTTACATAAAGGTACAGTCAATATCTGTTTTAGGAATTAAAATATTTAGAAAATGCTCAAGAAAACCTTCGTACATGGGAGGCCATGCTTCTAGGTTATAATAGATATCATAGGACTTGAGAATTAACCTTGGTTGGCCCCCCAAAGAAAAACGAGAAGATTACTATCATGTTCTTTTCAATGGTGGGTTTTCTCTTGCCATATAATTATCTCCATTGTCTCAAACTGAGAATTATATTTCAACCGTACTCCAAGATTATATAGGTAGTGCTCATAGATATAATCAGCAAGTGGATGCGCACAACCATGTCTTATAATAACATGAAGTTGTATGTGGTTAGACATCTTGTATGATAGTGTCAACACACCCTTCCAAAGTCGGGTTCACCTTACCTAAGTCGGGTCACCAAAATTAACTGTTACATGACGTATAACATACGACACACATATATAAAATTCTCAATAAAATTATTTCCATACTGTTTGGTGGGAAGCTTCAACAGTTATAGACCCTCGTTCTATTCCCCTGTTATCCCCGCTTGACCCAGCTACACTCTTATTACCTGAAAGGAATTGTGAAGCAAAAGGGTGAGCACAAATAACCCAGTAAAGAATATCATGACTAAAGATAATCAAATTATCAGTAGCATTCGTCAGTAGTAAATCAGAGATTTAGAATATATGGTAGATGAT
The DNA here is from genome assembly GCA_020205555.1 of Panax stipuleanatus. Lineage (NCBI taxonomy): Eukaryota > Viridiplantae > Streptophyta > Magnoliopsida > Apiales > Araliaceae > Panax > Panax stipuleanatus. The sequence goes on along the minus strand of CM035126.1, from coordinate 17,169,614 downwards.
AAAACTTTCCAACCATAGTTGCAGCGGAACGAACAATCCATTAGAAGAGTCAAATAGACCATAATGTCTATTATCATCTCCATGTTAAAAGTCCACCAATAATATTTTATCCCTGTAACATCGATCAACAGTTCCTGTCCACAATCATGTGAATAATTCATAATCATAATTGTGTTACTAAATTCCTCTTCGCACCTAGGACGAAGATAATTTTCATCACCTGTCTTTACCTGAAACACCAAAGATCATGGTTATACCAAATCACAGTTCCTATTCATAATCATGCTAATCAATTCATCTTTGCACTACGGGCTAAAGATATACAACAATTAATCATTCATCTTTGCACTACAGGCCAAAGATATTCATCAATAGCTCATCTTTGCACTACATGCCAAAGATATTCACAAATCAACCGCTCATCTTTGCACTACAGGCCAAAGATATTTATCAATAGTTCATCTTTGTACTACAGGCCAAAGATATACATAAATCAACAGCTCATCTTTGCACTACAGGCCAAAGATATTCATTAATAGTTCATCTTTGCACTACAGGCCAAAGATATTCAAATCTCAAAGAAATATCTAATCATTTCAGAATTTATAGAAATAACATTTATAGCCATGTTGATCAATTCACCTTTGCACTTAAGCTAAAGATATTCAATTGCAAACTCAAAGGTCATGATCATACCAGTCAACAATTCATCTTTGCACTACTGGCCAAAGAGAACCCATAGTCATGGTCATACCAATAATCTATCCATCTTTACACTCAAATCAAAGAGAACTTCCATCACCATGATTATAAAAATATTATATATGACAACAAGAACAATATAATCAAAACATGGATCTAATTTCAAGAGTAAGATTCATAAATCAAAGATAATTTGGACATGGAAAAAAAATATTTTTTTTTACCATGAATAGTATCCCGTAAATAATAACTCGTGAATAGTAACTCGTGAATAGTAACCTATAAATAGTAACTCGTGAATAGCAACACATGAATAGTAACTCGTGAATAGTAACTCATGAATAGTAACTCGCGAATAGTAACTTCGACATGAAAAGATAAAATTTTCATAATAAAGTTCAGACCAATATTCCGGTGAAATGATATTGAAAGAAATAACATCATTTACAAGAAAAATAACATCCCTTACCATCCCTTACGAATACGAAAACAATAATACTCCTTACGAGTATAAAATCACGTCCTTTACCAAAATACCCTTTCACAAAAATATTATCATTTACGAAAAATAATATCATTTACGAAAAATAATATTATTTACGAAACATAATAACATCCCTTACAACAATGATATCCCTTACCTTAGTAGAAGAGTAGTTTTGACTGAAATATCGGATATTATGTTGAGAAAAATCTTGCACCAGTAATCCATACTCAAAATACTCCTATCCTCACAAGAAATACGCTCAACATTATAGAGAGAAAATTTTCTGATTCTGGTGTAATTTTCATTTCTAACTAAGCACCCTATTTATAGAAAAGACCCAGCATGCCAAAGTTGACAAATTTACACACGGAAGGATTTTCTTTAGCACAAGCTTTGATAAGTTTGGCAGGTTGGCAGCATACCAATAAGGAACAAAGAAAAATCAAATCCCACATGCTTTATATATATATATATATATATATATATATTAAAATATTTATTTTTGAAACTTCAATAATTCATAATAAATAGCCCTTTTATCAGAAAAATACGAATCTTATGCCCATTCCATAGGAAATTTAATTCTCTACAACTTTGTAGAAGAAAGTTTTTCCAAATTTCGAACGAAAAATAACCGAAATTTACATACGGATGTTTTTCAATTTTCTTCTTCTTTTTCTTTCTATTTCCTCCTTTTCCATATTCTTCCACTAACTCTCTCTCTCTCCACTTTTCTTCTTTTCTCATCCCCACCATTTCTTCCACACACACACACACACATATACACACACGTATATATATATATATATATATATATATATATAATAAAATATTTATAATTATTAAAAATTCAAATTCCATTTTCTATCTTCCACCTCATTTACTCATAAACCATGAATTTATTGTAAAAATATCACTATTATTATATTATTATATTATCACATTATACACTTATAATGTAATATTATAATAATATATTTGAATGAATTATTTTATCAAAAAAGATAAAATATTAACTTTCAACAATTGTTTCTTTAAAAAATTCCTCCATTCAATAAATATTTTCTTATCATTTTTTTTATCAATAATTAATTATTCATAAATAATATTACAGAACCACAATATTGACAACCAGGTCGTTCCCAGGAAAGAGGGAGCTTTTCGATAAGGATTTCTCCTTACTGGTGCGCAATTAGATTAATCTAACCCCTTTTCTCGACAGAACTTCCTTAGACATTGCCAATAATTCTATCTAATAATATTATTCAAATAATATGAATTATTGATTTGATAATTTGAAATACTGTGCAATGATAATTATTGAATCAATAAAATATTATGCAATTATCAATGTAGCAATTATTAAATCAGTAATATAAAATATTGAATAGTAATTACTGTAATAATTATTGAGTAGTGACTTCTTACGTAAGAATCAATAATTAGAATTACTGTGCAATACCGTGTGCTACAGTGTAACACCGCGTACTACTGTTCTTTTAACCACCGGGTATTTCAACAGTTCTAATGGTAACAACTACGCCGTTATTTTTAGAAAACTCATTCTTGTCGTTTTCTTCATCCGACAGTTATTCCGTTGTGGGGCCCACAAATGGCTGCGCCGTCGTACGAATATTCCCCGATAACAAGAATATTCCACGACCAAATGAATATTCCCCGACACAATTAATATTTTATTACCACTTGCTTATTTTGAAAAATTTACATACATCACCCTCAACTTTAACTTTTTATCAATTTAACCATTTACTGAATAATAATTATAAGAAAAAAAATTGAATACTTCTATTTCATAAAATTCGGGGTCTTACACTAAGCATGTCCTCCAATGTTTGTATTGTTCGCTCACTCTGTCCGTCTGTCTGAGGATGATACGCAGTACTCAATCTCAACTGAGTTCCCATCCTCTCTTGCAAGCTTTTTCAGAAGTTTGACGTGAAGCGCGGATCTCGATCAGAGACAATTGACACCGGCACTCCATGTCGTGAAATAATTTCCTTTACGTACAGACTCGCTAACTGATTCAAACTATATCGGATCTTAATCGGTAGAAAATGTGCGGTCTTCGTTAGTCGATCCACGATAACCCAAATGGCATCATACCCTTTCTGCGTGACTGGAAGTCCTACCACGAAGTCCATTGTAATATGCTCCCATTTCCATTCTAGTATCTCCAACGGTTGAAGTAGACCACTCGGCCTCTGATGCTCCGCTTTGACTCGTTGGAAAGTAAGACATTTACTAACACACTCTGCGACTTTCTGTTTCAAATTGGGCCACCAAAAATGTTACCTCAGATCTCAGTACATATTCGTGCCTCCTAGATGAACGAAATACGTCGTATTGTGTGCCTCGTGCAAAATCTCCTCTCTTAATTCGGTTACCGCTGGCACCCACACTCTCCCTTCGAATCTCAAAATACCGTCTTTATCCATTTTGAATCTTTGTTCTTCGTTTTCTGCGATCTTTTTTCTTATTTTCTCACACTCTTCATTCTTTTCTTGTGATTCCTTTACTCTATCCAATAAGGTTGGACGAGCTTCCAATACAAATAACTTTTCCTCAGACCTCCCTGCTCCCTTTACCCCTATTTCCAATTTCTCCATTTCCCTTATTAACTCCTCCTAAGTTGTCAGTTGAAACAATTTCTCCCTTCCTTTCCTGCTTAGCGCATCGGCTACTACGTTTGCCTTTCTCGGGTGATAAAGAATATCGCAGTCATAATCCTTGATCAATTCTAACCACCTCCTCTGACGCATGTTCAACTCCTTCTGTGTGAAGATATATTTCAGACTCTTGTGGTCCGTGTATATCTCACATTTCTCTCCGTACAGATAATGTCTCCAAATCTTTAACGCAAAAACTACTGCCGCTAACTCTAAGTCGTGAGTAGGGTATCGTTTTTCGTAATCCTTCAATTGTCGTGATGCATACGCAATGACCTTGTCATGTTGCATGAGCACACAGCCAAGTCCTTTGTGCGATGCATCACTATACACCACGAAACCTCCCGCATCGTCTGGTAATAATAATACAGGCGCTTCGCTTAGTTTCTTCTTCAGCTCCTGAAAACTTTCTTCGCATTTGTCCGTCCATACGAACTTCTCCGTATTCCTCGTTAGATTGGTCAACGGGGTTGCTATCTTAGAAAAATCTTGGATGAATCTTTGATAGTACCAGCTAACCCTAAGAAACTTCTCATCTCCGTAGGTGTTTTCGGCTGATCCCAATTACTTACTGCTTCTACCTTTACAAGGTCCGCTGAAATTCCATCCTTGTCTACCACGTGTCCTAAGAATTGAACCTTTTCCATCCAAAATTCACATTTTGAAAACTTCACGTACATTCTCTCTCTTCTCAGCGCTTCCAAAACTATCCTCAGATGTTCGGCATGCTCTTCTTCCGTCTTCGAGTAGATCAAGATGTCGTCGATGAAGACTACTACAAATTTGTCCAAGTAGGGCTTGAAAACTCGGTTCATCAAGTCCATGAATGATGCTGGAGCATTAGTCAATCCGAATGACATTACCAAAAACTTGTAGTGCCTATAACGGGTTCAAAACGCCGTCTTTGGTATGTCCTCCTCCCGTACCTTTAACTAGTGATAACCTGTTCGCAGATCAATCTTTGAGAAACACTTAGCTTGCTCCCTTCAATTGGTCAAAAAGGTCGTCTATCCTCGGTAACGGATATTTATTCTTGATCGTTACTCTGTTCAATTCTCGATAATCGATACAGAGCCTCATCAATCTGTCTTTTTTCTTAACAAATAATATCGGTGCTCCCCAAGAAGACACACTCGGTCGTACGTAACCCTTATCTAGTAACTCTTGCAATTGTATCATCAATTCCTTCATTTCTACTGGCGGCATACGATATGGAGCTTTCGAAATCGGTGCTGTTCCCGGTGCTAAGTCTATTACAAATTCGATTTCTCTGTCTGGCGGAAGACCAGGCAGATCAGTTTGGAAATACGTCTTGGAATTCTCTCACTACGAATATATCCTTAATTTCTACTCCCTTTTTCCGAGTATCTACAATGTAAGCTAAGTAACCTATATATCTTTTCCTTAACAATTTCTTGGCCTGCATCATCGTAAGACAACACGATTGCTTAAGCGATGAGCTACCATAAAACACTACCTTAGACTTATTCGGAGTCTAAAAGTTTACACTTTTATTCTGACAATCAATTATCGCAGCATGGTTATATAACCAATCCATTCCCAGTATTACATCAAATTCTCCCAATCTAATTGGGATAAAGTCTACGCTCAGTTCATGATCTCTAATGTTTGCGCGATAATTTCAGTATATGAATTCTATAGGGATCACTTTCTTATTCGCAACTTCTATGTTCAAAGGATTTCCTAATTGTTCTCGGGGTAAATTAAGTCGACTAGCAAATTCTTCTGATACAAAGAACAGGTGGCACCCAAATCAAATAATACATATGCATTTATATCATTGATTGGGATAATACTTGACACCACGTCCTTCGCAGCTACTGCATCCTGGACTGTCATATTAAAGGTTCTGGCGGTTGGGCGGTTGGTTTGCGTTGGTCCGCCAATCATTAACTTGCTGCCTCCCCCTTGCTGGCCACTTCCTCCGCTGTTTCCCTTCTTCAGGCAATCCTTGATTCGGTGCTCAGTTGAGCCACAAGCAAAATACCCCTGGATCTTTTTTGGCTTCGGGCAGTTGGGCGAAATGTGTCCCTCCTAGCAACAGTTGTAGCAGGTACTGCGCCTCTTCCAGCACTCGCCCTGGTGATTTTTCCCACACTTCGGGTATCCCTCTGCCCTCTTCTTAAAACCTCTATTAAAATTTCCCGACTGATTGCTTTTGTTGTTGTTGTTGTTGTTATTCTCCCATTTCCTCTTTCCTAAGTTACTTCCCCCACTGCTGCTTCCTCCACGGCTTTCTCCTCCCGTGTTCTTACCTTTCTTCTATTTGTTATACAGACTTAAAGCTTCACTACCTCCCTCTGCAATAATAGCCTTTTCCAGCAACGTCGCAAATGAATCGATTTGAAGAATCGACACCTTGTTGAACAACCAAGGTTTCAGTCCTTGTTCAAAACGTCTAGTTTTCCTCTCTTTATTCCCCTACCTGGTGTTCTGCAAACCTGGCTAGCTCATTGAACTTAGTCGCGTATTGCGCCACCGTTATATCTCTTTGCCTAAGTTCTAACCATTCTGTTTTTCATGCTCTTCGGGAAATAGTTCTCGAAGAACAGCGTCTTAAATCTCTCCCATGTTATTATCACTTCTCCTGCTCTTTGCTGATTTGCCTCCCACCAGTAGTTCGCCTCGCCCCTCATCATGTAGGTGGCAAACACCGTCTTCTGGTCCTCACCCACACGAGCGATAATGAAGGCCTTCTCGATCTCCTTACCCATGTTTGTGCCATTATCGGATCGGTAGTACCCTCAAACTCTGGGGGTCCTACGCTCCTAAAGTCCTTTGAAGTTTGTGACTGGAACTGTATGGGGATTGGGGCGAACGGGTTCTGTGACACCCCCAAATTCAGGTACTTCAATTCCACGGAATTTGGTGTTCACTGTACAAATATCATCTATCTATCTACCCATAATAAATGCAAACCATGCAATAAACAGAAATAAATCCTCCCCTTATGGGGTTACAACATCTGAATAATAAATACAATCCCAGGTCAAACTAACCTTAATCATCTGTGCGGAAACATAAACAAATAAATAAGTCTTAAACAACATCAAGTCTTGACAATAAACATTCTTAAAATTTAATAACAAGTCTTCAACACTTGTTAACTTTCCCCTTGCCTTCGCTAGTGGAAGGCTCGTCGGATCTTTCGTTCTTAACTGCAATGTTATTATTACGCAAGAGTGAGCACGATTGCCCACAAGTATAACAATATAACAACAATATAATAACATGCGAGTGAATCAAAGACTTCTGAATAAAGAAAACTCGGCTTTTAAATCAAGAATGAATAACACGAATCAAATAAATTCTGAGGGTCATAAGACCTTGAACTATGTCCTAAGTTGTCAAGTGTTTATACTTGAAACCTCTAACAGTCATAAGACTATGGACTCTACTTCTCGTACTTACGGGGATCAGCCCTTAATACCATACTGTGCACAATATCTCAACGCTAAAGCTTAAATAATTCCTATTAAAAGGTTGCTCATCTCAGTTTGACATCAGAGTCCGCATCAAAGAAAGTTTGGTTTGGATAAGCTCAATAAAAGTTCTAGAATTTAGAACGCTCATCAACTATGGACTAGTCGAATCAATAAGGGTTCGCTAGTCTTATAAGGTTCCAAAATAAGCTGATACTCAATTCGAATAATAATTCTCAAAAGGTATACAATCGAATAAGTATTGTATAACTGAATTCATGCTTTAGAAGAATTATAGCATCTAATATGAAATCTTGAACTTGAACAATTAAGAATAAGAACTTACTCGATATAGAGTACAAGTCTAAGACTTCATAAATGAATAATTTAGAACTTAAGGAACTTGCTCAATAAAAGTAAAGTTTAGAAACTTGCTCAATTTAAAGGTTTGCGTTTAGGAAACTTGCCTCTTGCACAAGCTACAACTAATTCACGTTCCTTATTAAATTCTACATATCAATACATTCATAATACCCATTAATCATAAATTCGATACACTTATCAAATCATAACATTGTTCTTTGAACTCATTATTTGACTTTTCAGATAATGGTTTAAGTCGTGCAATTTACTTAATAATTAATCACATAACATAAGTTGATTAACATATTATTATATGCTTAACATGTCTTCATGTTCATTACATTAGATTTTAAAACACATCTTTGAAACTTGAACACTTAGAAAATATTTCTGAAATTCTGCAGGCAGGGTGAGGTCGCGCTCCATTTGTTCTTTGGAGCGGCGCGGGCGCGCTCCATTTATTCCTTGGAGCAGCGCGGCCGCGCTGGCGCTGCGACGCAGACCCAGATTCTGTAATTCGCGAAGAACACACAGAACAGCCTAATTAACTCCATTTTATACAAATATAACGATTTGTAATGTTACCCATGAAGTATAAACTTCACAGGAACATCATAAATCAATTCTAGCATGCTTCTAGCACTTTAAATCACATAATTACACAAATCAAAATATTTAATTTCGCTGTTTTCAATATTTTGTAAAACTTTGAGGAAAAGCATGAATTTCGACGTTACAGATTCGTTAATATACCGAATCCATCCGTTCAAATTCTGTTTTGTTCGTTTAAACATGTATAATTATATTCAATAGTCAATTTAAAGTTAAACAATTGATTAAAGCATTTAATTTGTACGTAAGGGTCATATGGGTCATATATACAACTTTTATACTCTATAACTTTTGAAAACCCAATTAAGGCATAATTGAATGAATTTAATCACTGTAAATCATGCATATATGGTTTAAAACATGTTATGAATAATTTATAACACATACATAGATATATAATCAACGATTGCCAAATTTTCCATTCACAGAGAACCTTTAAAGCATTTAATTTGTATGTAAGGGCCATATGGGCCATATATACAACTTTTATACTTCTGTAACTTTTGAAAACCCAATTTAGACATGCTTTCATGGATTAATTACTCTAAAACAGATATAAATCACATACAATTGAGTTATGTGTGTTAATAGACATCTAACATTAAGTAATAAACAAGAAACTCATGAAATCCCATAACTAGAGAACTCAGTTGGGAGAAAATATAATACGTGAAATATAAAACTTAGATTAGGATTTACCCTTGCTTTCTCTGTTTGAAGGTGATATAAACTTGAATTCTCTAATTCCTCTCTAATCAATTCTCAAATCTTTTCTCTCAATTTTCTCTCTAGTTTTTCTCTGATGAAGGTAGGAACTGATATGACATATGATATAAGATATAAGTATAATACGTATAATATATAATGGGTGAGTTAGTGGCGTTAGTTAATCCGTAATGGGTTAACTGATGCAACTCCCCTTAGGGCCTTGTTTGGCTAGCCTCATATATGTCTTTTCCATTAATTTAATTAACTCTTATTATATAGTTAAATAATGTCACACCCAATTAATCAAATAATCTTATTTAAATTAATTAAATAAAATAGCATAATTCCACAATAAATCACATAGTCACATAATTAAAATTCTCATTTATTAATTATGTCAAATCATTAAATCTCTAATTAATTATTAAATTAATTAGATTAACATCATACTTATTAATTAATTCATTTAATCAATTAAGCTCAATTAAATACATACATTGAATAATAAAATTCTTCACATTAATTTAATCAATGTAACACATATAATTAAATTAATCAGCCACAAATGCATCAATTAATTATTTAATTCAATAATTAAATCATTAAAAAATATTTATTTAATTCAATAAATAGTTAAATTAAATTACATAAATCTCGTTTGTTACAGGTTCATTGTTCCTTCCCCTAAGAGCCTCCCCTAACAAATCAACTAATTTTTCTCTCTTTCGTTGTTAACTGATTCCTCAGGTGCAATTAATCTACGTCTGGGTGGCATTATCTGCATCACAAACTTCATTCTTATTATTTATTATATTACTTAAGTATTTCTTTAATGCCAAAAAGAATAGAATTTATAACACGTTTCTGAAATAAGATCATTTATATTCATATGCCAAATCATTACATCATATGATCATCCCTAGTATACTTCTATAAATGTCAACATCTATCCCCTAATATTACAAAAGATGGAGAAAAACACTAACACACTACCCCTCTAACACAAGCCTACTCGGGGTTTACAACTATCCCATATCTTACACAAAAGATTAGGATTACATCACAATATACACATCACATAAAAGAAACTACTAATACTACTACCACTAACTAAGAGATCTCATCCCAAGATTCCGCGCTCCACAGCGCTCTTGTATTCTATCTAGGCTATGTACGCCATCAACTCCATGCTCATAGTGTGTCGGGTCTGTCCCTGCTCCGCTGGGTAGTGGTATACACCATCGATCACCCTCTTTATGGCCGAGCAAAACACGTAACCCATCTTGTTCACCTTCCTCTTCTTACACCTTACTTCATCCTCTAGATCCTCTACCCTATCGTTAGTTGCTTCCCACTTCTCCTCGAAGTGAATCCTCTCCATCACCTCTAACTCTAGCTGAGTACGGAGAGCCTCCTTCTCCGTCTTCTCGCTCAACTCTCTCTGTTGCACCTCTTCTAGTTTTCCCGCCAAGTCGACATTCCGAGACACCGACCAGTGAAACAGAGTCCCCATCTGGATCCCTGCCTCCTTGCAGTAAGCAATCTCTGCCTCTAAATCCTGCATCGCTAGCTTCCTCTGGTAATCCTCGTCCCTCAGTTTCTAGAACTCGAACTCCCTCTCTTGAGCCTCAGCCTCTAGCTCCTGAACTCTGCTATCTAACTCTAAGATCCGCTCCTCGAACTCTCCCAACATCCGTTCCTCGATAGTAGCCTCGTCCGAGTCCTCCATAGGCTCTTCCTCTAGGTCTGACTCCATCTCAATCTCGTCCTCGTCGTCAAACTCGGACGGTGCAACTGCCTGCACAGGCTCAGTCTCTAAAGGTGCCTCATATACGACATATATTTCTCGGGGCTCCTTCTCGGCCACTCTACTAGGCTCTCCCATGTCTGTCATCCTACAATCACAAACGCAAGGCAAACAAACAACAACTCCATTAGAATGTTAAATAAAACATAAGTTCATTGTATAGAATGAAATTATATTTCATAACACACTAAGTCTCTCTAGGAAAACTTTAAATGAGTTTCATCCCTTTCTATCTTCTAAGTTCTCCTAAAGTTATAATCTAAGGACTCTCACTCCTAAGGTTTATAGCTACAGCTCTGATACCAACCTGTGACGCCCCCAAATTCGGACCACTCGCGTCTCGAATTCGGTTCGTCACGTTCTAAATATCCAATGACTAAATATTATCTCGCGCAACGGAATTAACAGAATAAATTACATTTATTTAATATAATCATTCTTGTCCCAAGGTTTCGTAACTTAAACGTCTCTTACATAGCTTAAACATACTTAAACTTAACTAGTACATAATAGGATATAATCTTATTACAATCATCATAATAGTTCTAAATAAGTACAAAGCTACTCCGTAGCCTTGCCCTTATCAGTGCCCGAGGGTCCGCCTTGCTCTGCCTTAACTGAAATATTTTTAGGGAAAGCAAGAATGAGCAACAAGTTTGCTCAGCAAGTAATATAGCAATAAGGGGATCAATATAGTTTTTAATTTCCCAAGGGTACAATAATAAATGATAGTTCAAGAATAGCAAGAAGTATCGATAGTTCTCAACAATAGTTGCTAAGGACAGAAAGATATCAATAAGATTCAACGCTTAATCATTTTGAGATTTCAAAGTAATGAATACTGAGCAGTCACTGAAGACTATAAACTTCTACTAGAATTAACAGTAATATGCTGATAATCCAACAAAAACAAGTACAACAGGTGATCAGCCAAAAATACCCTACGTCATGCATAACATGTAATAGTACTCAAGTGCGCACGTCGGTCTCCAGACAATATATAATTTTTCCTTCAAAGAGGGTTGTTCATCTCAGTCAATTATAAGATTCCGCACCAATCAATTGGTTTGGATAACTTTCTAACATAAGATATTAGTCTAGCCGAATCAAATGGCTTAGACACTTTTGTAATGCATTTAGGAACGATAAGTTCAAATGCTTGCAACAACATCAAGATATAAAATCGATGTTCGAATAATAACGAATATTAGTTGACATGGCAACAATTCGAATTTATACACTATGTAAAGTGAAAAGAGTTACAGAACTTGCTCAATAAAAGTAAGGTCCGAATACTTACATAAAGTAAATGCGTCGGTTAGGATACTTGCCTTATGCGTAGTTTACCAATGTATATCTTATCAACACTTTTCGAATCCTATTATAACATAGTTACGTATATAGGATATTCATTAGTTACATACATTGAATACATATACCTGATATGTAAGCTACACACACATACGATTCTAACTTAGTTGTATGATCCTATACGTACGTTATTACGTACCTTACATACACATAACACAAAAATCAGTTTATAAGATACTATAAAATCAATAACATAGTTCGTAATCATCTTTTGACTTAACGTTTGAAAGTTTATAAACACTTATCAAAATTATGATTCTATCGTTAGCATGCTCATTGACATTTGGACACCGTACTGGACATGTATTACAGAATAGGAAAACAATACAAGCATGCATCAAGTCTCAAATCACAAACAAAATAGGCAGACTACACTGCAGGGTGGCGCGACTGCACTTGGTTTGAACTAGGGAATGGCGCGACCGCGCTACTCCCAGTTCAAACCAGAACTGAGGATCAGTTTGCTTGGCCTAGCTTGCACGCCCACATATATTCATGATGACACATACAGAATATTCATGTTATGATAGGTCACTATATCTTGCCTTCAACGTGGTTCACATCAATTTTCAACTAACGAGACTTTAACGTGTTTGATTAACAAAGTTCTTCACGTTTAGTCATTATACATATGCTATGAGATCAATAAGCTTCTATTATACATGCTCACGTCCTCTTAGTCATGCATTTCAAGTTATATGATTTTACTTCTTTAAAACTCATTCTAAACCATGCTCAACTAGTTTACAACGTACGTGGCTAGTTAGGCCTACATGTCAATCATGTCTAGAGGTATAATATATCCTATCTTGATAGTTATAAATTTCAGGATACATGTAAGGTGGTTATCAACCAAATTAGTTTTCCAAACTTTTAAGTTTCCTTTGAAACCTCATGTTAAACCAACTAATCATGCAAAGTAATTTCACATGTCATATTTCATGCTCATGTACATACATAATCAGACCACATAAGCATGCTCACAAGTTCATATCGTATAGTATACTTAGTTCATTGAGTTTGCACTTTGAAAACTCTAAGTTTCCTTTAGAAACCAAGCTAAGATGGGTGATAACATGTAAGGCTACCCATACTAGTATGTCATGGACATAAGTAGGTCTAATTAAGTTAAACTAGCATGCTCAACATTTCAGAAAGCATAAAAGTCATCAATTTGTTCTGCAGAAGGGCGCGGCCACGCCCTATTTGTACTAGGGAGTGGCTCACTCTGGTTCCACATTAGAATGCATACTGCCAAAGTAGAGCTTCAAGAATTCTTCAAATTTACTCAGTTAGCATGCTTGAATACTATCACATTGCATATATAACATTCATATAAACTATACTAACATGCTAATACCATCTCTCATAACCAATTCCAACTAAATCATGCTATTACAATTGATTAAATTTCAAAATGGGTTTAAGTATTATACCTCTTGAGCTTTGAATTGGCTAGAACTTCCTCTCAATATCAGATTTCTCACTCAACATTCTCTCTAAATCAATTTAGCAATAATTTGGTAACTTGATTATGAGAGAATGAGCTTGGTATTTATAGGAGAATTCAATATCCATGCCAAACTATTTTTGGTAGTGTAATCAATAACCACCAACGAAGCATTTCATTCAAGAGGAACAATCAAACAAATAGTTTACTGTATTCCAAACAAAATTTAGAATTACACATTACTCTTATATTTATTAGTCAACCAATAAACCAATCATTAAATATATGTAAAATATTTTATATAATATATAATATGTATGTATACATACATATGTATATTATGTATATAATATAACATATATTATACTACATATATATAGATATAATTGTATACACACATATGTAATATTGTTTCAAGTGAAATAAAAACTTCAAAATTTAGCAAGGCTTCTATGAATCAATACAACCTCCAAAATATTTTAAAAATCTCCTTCGATAAAAATAGCATTAGAACTTTCATTCCAATAATACCTTTGATGCCGAAATTTCGTCATAGTTCCAAATACCAATATTGATCTAATTCCGAGAAGTTGAATCTCCTATATTTTACCCATTTTCTGCATACATAGTAGTGAGTCGTATACGTTATAAAAATTAACTCAACCTTTCCAAGTCCAAATTTTACATTACAAAATTTTCACTTGGCACAACCATAGAAAGACATACAAAAAGATATAAATACATATCCTGCCCAAGTGTAAAATTATCTCTCAACAAAAGTATAACATAAAATAGAATATTAAATACAATATAACAAATACTCTAAAAAGATACACGAAAGAAGTCATTCAAAATTAATATCACAATAAACCTAAGTCATGATTTAGTTTAATCAATAACCACTAACGAAGCATCACATTCAAGCAAGAATAATCAAACAAATTACTATATTTCAAACAAAGTTTAGAATTACACATTACTCATATATTGGTCAACCCATACACCAGTCACTAAATATATGTAAAATATTTTATATATTATATAATATATAACATACATATGTATATTACGTATATAATATAATATATAATATACTACATATATAGATATACTTGTATACATACATATGTATAATAAATAAATAATAAATAATATATAATATAAATAATAAATAATATAATATATATTTATATCTCTTCAGTAAGTATTTAGAACCTATAAAATATAGCAAACAACAATACAACCTGCAAAATATTTTGATGATATTTAGAATCATATTATCAAATATAGCAAACAACAATTTCTAATTTCAATAATATCTTTAATAAGAATTTAAGTTAAAACAGAAATTTAGTACCTCTTGTTCTAGGAGAAATAAAGACTTCTAGATTTAGCAAGCCTGCTATAAATCAATACAACCTGCAAAATATTTTGAAAATCTCATTTGTTAAAAATAGCATGAGTACAATATCATTCAAATATAGAAAACAACAATTTCTAATTTCAATCATATCTTTGATGCCGAAATTTATTCATAGTTGCAGATACCAATATTGATCCAATTCTAAGAAGATGATCCTATATTTTTACACATTTCCTGCTTACATAGTTGTGAGTAAAATTCACTCAATCTTTCCAAGCCACACACTGCCTTACATTTATAATAATTTCTACATTACAAAATTTTCACTTGTGACAACCATAGAAAGACGTACAAAAAGATATAAATACATATTCTGCCAAAGTGTAAAATTATCTCTCAACAAAAGTATAAAATAAAATACAATATAACAAATACACAAAAGATACATGGAAGAACTCATTAAAAAACCCCAAGTCATGATTTTTGGTAGTGTAACCAATAACCACCAACGAAGCATCACATTCAAGTAGGAACAATCAAACAAATTACTATATTGTAAACAAAGTTTAGAATTACACATCACTTATATATTAGTCAACCCATAAACCAATCATTAAATATATGTAAAATATTTTATATAATATATAATATATATATAATATATAATATGTATTTATACATACATATGTATATTACGTATATAAATATAACATATATTATACTACATATACACATGTATATAGTTGTATACACACATATGTATATTACATATATAATATAATATAAATAATAAATAATATAATATATATATTTATACCTCTTCACTAAGTATTTATAACTTATAAAATTAATCCTCTCCTACGCATATACCTACTTTCCTGTCTCTCCCCCTCCTCAAATCTATCCAAAAATCTAAATTTCACTACATTCTCACTACTTACTCCTTTCTCCAATAAAGATTGTTACCCTTGTAAAACCTGTGTTCTCAAACAGAAATTTAAGTTGAAAAAATAAGAATTAAAAAAAATACCAATAAATAGTACCTCTTGTTCTAGGTGAAATAAAAACTTCTAAATTTAGCAAGGCTGCTATGAATCAATACAACCTACAAAATATTTTGAAAATCTCATTCGATAATAATAGCATTAGTACTATATCATTCAAATTTAGCAAACAACATTTTCTAATTTCAATTATAAATTCAATAAGAATTTAAGTTAAAATAGAAATTTAATACCTCTTGTTCTAGGAGAAATAAAAACTTCTAGATTTAGCAAGCCTGCTATAAATTAATACAACCTGCAACATATTTTGAAAATCTCGTTTGTTAAAAATAGCATGAGTACAATATCAATCAAATATAGAAAACAACAATTTCTAATTTCAATAATACATTTGATGCCAAAATTTCATCATGGTTGCAAATACCAATATTGATCTAATTTTGAGAAACTGATCCTATATTTTTACCCATTTTCTGCTTACATAGTTGTGAGTAAAATTCACTCAACCTTTTCAAACCACACTCTGCCTTACATTTATAATAATTTATACATTACAAAATTTTCACTTGGGACAACCATAGAAAGACGTACAAAAAGAAATAAATACATATTCTGCCCAAGTGTAAAATTCTCTCTCAACAAAAGTATAAAATGAAATACAATCTTAAATACAATATAACAAATACAATAAAAAGATACACGGAAGAACTCATTAAAAAACCCTAACTCATGATTTTTGGTAGTGTAAACAATAACGACCAACAAAGCATCAAATTCAAACAGGAACAATCAAACAAATTACTATATTCTAAACAAATTTTAGAATTACACATCACTTATATATTAGTCAACCCATAAACCAATCATTAAATATATGCAAAATATTTTATATATTATATAATATATAATATGTATGTATACATACATATGTATATTACGTATATAAATATAACATATATTATACTACATATACTATATATAGATATAGTTGTATATACACAAGTATATTACAGATATAATATAATATAAATAATAAATAATATAATATATATGTTTATACCTCTTCACTAAGTATTTATAACTTATAAATTATTATTCTCCTATGCCTATACCTACTTACCCCTCTCTTCCCCTCCTCAAATCTATCCAAAAATCTAAATTTCACTACATTCTAACTACTTCCCTCCTTTCTCCAATAAAGGTTGTTACTCTTGTAAAACCTGTGTTCTCAAACAGAAATTTAAGTTGAAAAAATAAGAATTAAAAAAATACCACTAAATAGTACCTCTTGTTCCAGGTGAAATAAAAACTTCTAAATTTAGCAAGGCTACTATGAATCAATACAACCTGCAAAATATTTTGAAAATCTCATTCAATAAAAATAACATTAGTACCATATCATTCAAATATAACAAACAACAATTTCTAATTTCAATAATATCTTCAATAAGAATTAAGTTAAAACAGAAATTTAGTACCTCTTATTCTAGGAGAAATAAAGACTTCTAGATTTAGCAAGCCGGCTATGAATTAATACAACTTGCAAAATATTTTGAAAATCTCGTTTGTTAAAAATAACATGAGTAAAATATCATTCAAATATAGAAAATAATAATTCCTAATTTCAATAATACCTTTGATGCCGAAATTTCTTCATGGTTGCAAATACCAATATTGATCCAATTCTGAGAAGCTGATCCTATATTTTTACCCATTTTCTGCTTACATAGTTGTGAGTAAAATTCACTCAACCTTTCCAAGCCACACTCTACCTTACATTTATAGTAATTTCTACATTACAAAATTTTCACTAGAGACAACCATAGAAAGACATACAAAAAGATATAAATACATATTCTGCCCAAGTGTAAAATTATATCTCAACAAAAGTATAAAATGAAAAACAATATTAAATACAATATAACAAATACACTAAAAAGATATACGGAAGAACTCATTCAAAATCAATATTACAATAACCATAAGTCATGATTTTTGGTAGTGTAACCAATAACCACCAACGAAGCATCACATTCAAGCATGAACAATCAAACAAATTACTATATTCTAAACAAAGTTTAGAATTACACATTACTCATATATCAATCAACCCATAAACTAATCATTAAATATATGTAAAATATTTTATATATTATATAATATATAATATGTATGTATAAATACATTTGTATATTACGTATATCAGTCAACCCATAAACTAATCATTATATAATATAAAATATGTATGGATACATACATTTGTATATTACATATATAAATATAACATATATTCTACTACATATATATAGATACAGTTGTATACACATATGTATATTACATATATAATATAATATAAATAATATAATATATATATTTATACCTCTTCACTAAGTAAATAGAACTTATAAAATTAACCCTCTCCTACTCCTATACCTACTTACCCCTCTCTTCCCCTCCTCAAATCTATTACAAAATCTAAATTCCACTACATTCTCACTACTTCCCTCCTTTCTCCAATAAGGTTGTTACTACACTTGTAAAACCTGTGTTCTCAAGCAGAAATTTAAGTTGAAAAAATAAGAATTAAGAAAAATACCAATAAATAATACCTCTTGTTCTAGGTGAAATAAAAACTTCTAAATTTAGCAAGCCTGCTATGAATCAATACAATCTACAAAATATTTTGAAAATCTCGTTCGATAAAAATAGCATTAGTAACATATCATTCAAATATAACAAACAACAATTTCTAATTTCAATAATACCTTCAATAAGAGTTTGAGTTAAAACAGAAATTTAGTACCTCTTGTTCCAGCAGAAATAAAGACTTCTAGATTTAGCACGCCAACTATAAATCAATAGAACCTGCAAAATATTTTAAAAATCTCGCTTGTTAAAAATAGCATGAGTTCAATATCATTCAAATATAGAAAACAACAATTTCAAATTTCAATACTACCTTTGATGCCGAAATTTCTTCATCGTTGCAAATGCCAATATTGATCCAATTCTGAGAAGCTAATCCTATATTTTTACCCATTTTTTGCTTACATAGTTGTGAGTAAAATTCACTCAACCTTTCCAAGCCACACTCTGCTTTACATTTATAGTAATTTCTATATTACAAATTTTCACTTGGGACAACCATAGAAAGACATACAAAAAGATATAAATACATATTCTGCCCAAGTGTAAAATTATCTCTCAACAAAAGTATAAAATGAAATAGAATATTAAATACAATATAACAAATACACTAAAAAGATAGACGAAAGAACTCATTCAAAATCAATATCACAATAACCTTAAGTCATGATTTTTGGTAGTGTAACCAATAACCACCAACGAAGCATCACATTCAAGCAAGAACAATCAAACAAATTACTATATTCTAAACAAAGTTTAGAATTACACATTACTCATATATTAGTCAACCCATAAACCAATCATTAAATATATGTAAATTTTTTTATATAATATATAATATGTATGTATAAATACATTTGTATATTACGTATATAAATATAACAAATATTATACTACATATATAAAGATATAGTTGTATATACACATGTATATTACATATATAATATAATATAAATAATAAATAATATAATATATATTTATACCACTTCACTAAATATTTAGAACCTATAAAATTAACACTCTGCCTATACCTACTTACCCCTCTCTCCCCCTCCTTAAATCTATAACAAAATTTAAATTCCACTACATTCGCACTACTTCCCTCCTTTCTCCAATAAGGTTGTTACTTTTGTTAAACCTAAGTTCTCAAACAAAAATTTAATTTGAAAAAATAAGAATTAAAAAAATACCAATAAATAGTACCTCTTGTTCCAGGTGAAATAAAAACTTTTAAATTTAGCAAGGCTGCTATGAATCAATACAACCTGCAAAATATTTTGAAAATCTTGTTCGATAAAAATAGCATTAGTACCATATCATTCAAATATAGCAAACAACAATTTCTAATTTCAATAATACATTCAATAAGAATTTAAGTTAAAACAGAAATTTAATACCTCTTGTTGCAGGAGAAATAAAGACTTCTAGATTTAGCAAGTCTGCTATGAATCAATACAACCTGCAAAGTATTTTGAAAATCTTGTTTGTTAAAAATAGAATGAGTACAATATCATTCAAATATAGAAAACAACAATTCCTAATTTCAATAATACATTTGATGCCGAAATTTCTTCATGGTTGCAAATGCCAATATTGATCCAATTCTGAGAAGCTGATCCTATATTTTTACCCATTTTCTGCTTACATAGTTGTGAGTAAAATTCACTCAACCTTTCCAAGCCACTCTGCCTTTCATTTATAGTAATTTTGATATTACAAAATTTTCACTTGAGACAACCATAGAAAGACATACAAAAAGATATAAATACATATTCTGCACAATTGTAAAATTATTTCTCAACAAAAGTATAAAATGAAATACAATATTAAATACAATATAACAAATACACTAAAAAGATACATGGAAGAACTCATTCAAAATCAATATCACAATAACCCTAAATCATTATTTTTGGTAGTGTAAGCAATAACCACCAATGAAGCATTACATTCAAGCAGGAAAAATCAATCAAATTACTATATTTTAAACAAAGTTAGAATTACACATTACTCATATATTAGTCAACCTATAAACCAATCATTAAATATATGTAAAATATTTTATATATTATATAATATATAATATGTATGTATAAATACATTTGTATATTACGTATATAAATATAACAAATATTGTACTACATATATAAAGATATAGTTGTATATACACATGTATATTACATATATAATAAAATATAAAAAATAAATAATATAATATATATTTATATTTATATCTCCTCATTAAGTATATAAAACCTATAAAATTAACACTCTCCTACTTACCCCTCTCTTCCTCTCCTCAAATCTATCACAAAATCTAAATTCCACTACATTCTCACTACTTCCCTTCTTTCTTCAATAAAGTTGTTACTCTTGTAAAACCTGTGTTCTCAAACAGAAATTTAAGTTGAAAAAATAAGAATTAAAAAAATACCAATAAATAGTACCTCTTGTTCCAGGTGAAATAAAAACTTCTAAATTTAGCAAGGCTGCTATGAATCAATACAACCTGCAAAATATTTTGAAAATCTCGTTTGATAAAAATAGAATTAGTACCATATCATTCAAATATAGCAAACAACAATTTATAATTTCAATAATACATTCCAATAAGAATTTAAGTTAAAACAGAAATTTAGTATCTCTTGTTCCAGGAGAAATAAAGACTTCTAGATTTAGCAACCCTGCTATGAATTAATACAACCTGCAAAATATTTTAAAAATCTCGTTTGTTAAAAATAGTACGAGTACAATATCATTCAAATATAGAAAACAACAATTTCTAATTTCAATAATACCTTTGATGCTGAAATTTCTTCATGGTTGCAAATATCAATATTGATCCAATTGTGAAAAGCTGATCCTATATTTTTACCCATTTTCTGCTTACATAGTTGTGAGTAAAATTCACTCCACCTTTCCAAGCCACACTTTGCCTTACATTTATAGTAATTTTTAAATCACAAAATTTTCACTTGGGACAACCATAGAAAGACATACAAAAAGATATAAATACATATTCTGCCCAAGTGTAAAATTATCTCTCAACAAAAGTATAAAATGAAATAGAATATTAAATACAATATAACAAATACACTAAAAAGATACACGGAAGAACTCATTCAAAATCAATATCACAATAACCTTAAGTCATGATTTTTGGTAGTGTAACCATTAACCACCAACGAAGCATCACATTCAAACAGGAACAATTAAACAAATTACTATATTCTAAACAAAGTTTATTAAACATTACTCATATATTAGTCAACCCATAAACCAATCATTAAATCTATGTAAAATATTTTATATGTTAAATAATATATAATATGTATTTATACATACGTATGTATATTACGTATATAAATATAACATATATTATACTACATATACACATGTATATAGTTGTATACACATGTATATTACATATATAATATAATATAAATAATATAATATATATATATATATTTATAACTCTTCACTAAATATTTAGAAACTATAAAATTAACCCTCTCCTACGCCTATACCTACGTACCCCTCTCTTCCCCTCCACAAATCTATCACAAAATCTAAATTCCACTACATTCTCACTACTTCCCTCCTTTCTCCAATAAAGTTGTTACTCTTGTAAAACCTGTGTTCTCAAACAGAAATTTAAGTTGAAAAAATAAGAATTAAAAAAAATACCAATAAATAATACCTCTTGTTCAAGGTGAAATAAAAACTTCTAAATTTAGCAAGGCTGCTATGAATCAATACAACCTGCAAAATATTTTGAAAATCTCGTTCGATAAAATTAGCATTAGTACCATATCATTCAAATATAGCAAACAACAATTTCTAATTTCAATAATACCTTCAATAAGAATTTAAGTTAAAACTAGAAATTTAGATACTCTTGTTCCAAGAGAAATAAAGACTTCTAGATTTAGCAAGCCTGCTATGAATCAATACAATCTGCAAAATATTTTGAAAATCTCGTATGTTAAAAATAACATGAGTACAATATCATTCAAATATAGAAAACAACAATTTCAAATTTCAATAATACCTTTGATGCCGAAATTTCTTCATGGTTGCAAAAATACCAATATTGATCAAATTCTGAGAAGTTGATCCTATATTTTTACCCATTTTCTGCTTACATAGTTGTGAGTAAAATTCACTCAACCTTTCCAAACCACACTATGCCTTACATTTATAGTAATTTCTACATTACAAAAGTTTCACTTGGGACAACTATAAAAAGACACACAAAAAGATATTAATACATATGATGCCCAAGTGTAAAATTATCTCTCAACAAATGTACAAAATGAAAAAAAATATTAAATACAATATAACAAATACACTAAAAAGATACACGGAAGAACTCATTCAAAACCATTATCACAATAACCCTATGTCATGATTTTTGGTAATGTAACCAATAACCACCAACGAAGCATCACATTCAAGCAGAAATAATAAAACAAATTACTATATTCTAAACAAAGTTTAGAAATACACATTACTCATATATTAGTCAACCCATAAACCAATCATTAAATATATGTAAAATATATTATATATTATATAATATATAATATGTATTTATACATATATATGTATATTATTTATATAAATATAACATATATTATACTACATATATATAGATATAGTTGTATACACACATGTATATTACATATATAATATAATATAATACATATATTTATACCTCTTCACTAAGTATTTAGAACTTATAAAATTAACCCTCTCCTACGCCTATACCTACTTACCCTTCTCTTCCCCTCAAATCTATCACAAAATCTAAATTCCACTACATTCTCACTACTTCCCTCCGTTCTTCAATAAGGTTGTTACTCCTGTAAAACCTGTGTTCTCATACAGAAATTTAAGTTGAAAAAATAAGAATTAAAAAAAATACCAATAAATAGTACCTGTGTTCTCAAAGATGGCAGGAAAATCAACAGACACTGCAGCTGGTCACTGAAATCTCTGAGACTAGTCACCTAATATGCCTTTGAATATCTAGTAGAGTCAGAACAGGAACTTATATTGAGTAGAATTAATGTCTTACAGATATGGAAATATGAGAGCATACCCTCATGAAGAAGAGACCCAATAAAAGGCCACGATATGGAGCAATATACGATTCCACCTGTAAAGAAAATTCAGTTTCGGCAAGGAGCAAACCAGCCAAAAATGCTCCCAATGCCATTGAAAGGCCAGCCTGTTTTCATTCAACACAAGAAAACTGAATATTACTGTTGCTGTTATATTTGCATAATTTAACAAATAAAAAATAACTGAAACAAATCTCTGTACCCTTGCAGTGAGGAGACTCGTCCCCAGAATAACCAGGAGCGTATTTGCAGAGAATATCTCTGCATTTCGATTCTCTGCAATTTGCTTATATATTGGCTGAAGCAGCTGTATGTAATCACAAAGGCAAAAAAAGTTACAAAACTCCTAATAATTTATGAAAACACTTGCCTTAACTACTGTCAAAAAATAGCGAACACTGAACAGTTCCATACGGTGGGTCAGATAAAGGATAACAAAGAGTAAATATGCATCTACTCAAGTGTTTTCTAATACTTAACAGTGAAAACCTCTCTCAAGAGTTCTAGTCATAAAGATAATAACTAGGAAGTTGAACCATCAGGACAGAGTAGCATAAATTTTTTATTGAAAGCACTTAAACTGTCGTAAATTTTAAATCCACAAAATATTGATCTTACCAAACGTCCTCCAGCAATAATGGCACTAATAGCAACAATAGCCTTGAGGCCTGCCAATCCAAGAGCTTCAGCGATTGCTTGGAAACCAATCTGAAAAGATTGGAGAAGATTACACAGTATACAGGAAAAGCTGCAGCAGCAACAAGCATCAGAGGTAACCAACAGGTGCTATCTATAATTGGAAAGTGGAATAATGTCCATTAGCATTAATTTAATCGACACTAATTAGCATTATATGGTCAAATATGATAAAATGTAAACAAAATTAAGGTTATGAATAGATTAACATTGCATGATATATCAAACGAAAAAGATGAAGCAATAAGAACCGCATGTGAGATCTTTTACCCCTCCATTAGATGAGTTCGGTGAAACAAGAGGTATGAGTATCAGCAAAACCACGACGGCCAAATCCTGGAAAAACCAGAAAACTAAAGCGAAATAAAAACTGCAAGCAAAACTCAATAAGCTTGCAACCCTAACTTAATTTGCAACATCAAATAACTTATGCTAGAAAGAGAAGCCTAAGACAACGATAAAGCATGGAGGTAAATAATTACACAACACCAATGGTACAGACCAGTATGGATCCAAAAGTCGAAAGTTTTCAAGCATATTAGGTATAGGGTGGGTAGGCTTATTTAAAACCTACACGGGGTGGAGCCAGAAATTTTGACTAAAGGGTTCTGTTAGAATTGATACTTGTAAGAAACAATGTATTTCTCTCTCTATTGTATTCCATAGGTTACATTGAAGACATTTTTTTATACAACAATAACAGATACTACCTTCCTAACATAGAGACTGACACTACAGCTATATTACAGTTGTAGAGGTATGTTCATGTACAGTAGTATATCTGCTAACACTCCCCCTCAAGTTGGTGTATAGATATCTCGCATACCCAACTTGAAACACAAGGGATGAAACATCTTACTAGTAAGACCTTTAGTCAGAATATCAGCTAGCTGATGATCTGTTTTTACAAAAGGTAAGCAAATAAGACCACTGGTTAACTTTTCTTTGATGAAATGTCTATCAATCTCAATGTGCTTCAGTTCTATCGTGCTGTACTGGGTCGTTTGTAATACTAATGGCTGCCTTATTATCACAAAATAATTGTATAGGCCCTTTAGTTGGAACACCCAAATTTTCTAGCGAAGTTCGAAGCTACATTAGTTCACATATACCCAAGGCGATAGCTCGATATTCAGCCTCAGCACTGGATCTTGCCATCACGGACTTGTTTCTTACTACGCCACGTAACAAGATTACCTCCAACAAATGAACAGTAGCCTGATGTTGACCGACGATCCTCTTTAGAACAAACCCAATCTGAGTCGGAAAAAGCTTAGACTCTCATATAACCATTTGGTGCAAACAGTAAACCTTTTCCAGGAGCAGACTTGAGATACCTCAAAATTCTGTAAACAGTTTCCATGTGACAATGTCGAGGATCATGCATATATTGGCTCACTATACTCACGGCATAAGAGATATCGGGTCTAGTATGAGAAATGTATATCAATCGTCTCACCAAACGTTGATATCTTTTTTTATCAACCGTAGGGCCTGTGCCGCCTACTAGATGATGATTAACTTCAATAGGAGAATTAGCAGGCTTACACCCTAGCATGCCAGTTTCTGATAAGAGATCAAGGACATACTTCCGTTGAGATAAGAAAATCCCACTAGAAGATCTTGCAACTTCAATACCAAGAAAATATTTCAAAGGACCAAGATCTTTGATCTCAATTTTTTTGGCCAGATTCGATTTGAGGTTAATTATCTCTTCTTTATTATCCCCGGTCACCACTATATTATCAACATAAACAATAAGAATGGTAGTCTTACCATTTATCTGTTTGACAAATAGAGTGTGATCTGCTCGACTATGCTTGTACCCAAATCTTATCATTACCTTGTGGAATCTACCAAACCAGGCTCTGGGAGATTGCTTCAAACCATATAACGCCTTTCGCAGTTTGCAAACCTTACCCTCGGTGACAGATGAAGCAAAACCTGAGGATATTTCCATGTATACTTCTTCTTCCAAGTCACCATGAAGGAATGCATTTTTCACATCCAGTTGTTGAATATCCCAGCCGAAGTTTGCTGCACATAAAATTATGGTACGAACAGAATTCATCTTTGCCACAGGAGCAAATGTCTCCTGGTAATCAATTCCATGAGTTTGAGTATACCCTTTTGCAACTAGCCTGGCTTTGAGTCTTTCAACTGTCCCATCTGACTTCTGTTTGACTGTATATACCCATTTGCAACCAACTGGTTTTTTCCGTAAGGAAGAGTAACTAGTTCCCATGTATCATTCTTTTTCAGGGCATTCATCTCCTCAATCATAGCCTATTTCCAATTCTCATTGCTCATTGCTTCTTTCCACCCCTGAGGAATAGATATTGAAGATAAGGAGGAAAGAAAGGAGAGGTAGGATGCAGATAATTTATTATAGGCTACGAAATTAGAAATAGGATGTTGAGTACAAGCTCTAACCCCTTTTCTAAGGCCAATGGGAACGTCAGTATCATCAGAAGAACATGTAGGATTAAAATTCTCACTATTAGCATTATCAAGACCAAGTTCTGAGCAAGGTTGGTGTAGTGGTGGTGCAGAAACGGTAACCTTATTCTTGCCTTTTCTAGCATAGGTCCTTAACTCAGGCTCAGGAGGTTCATTCTGTCTAGCACACTGTAACTCCCCCTGTGTAAAATTATCAGAAACAATAGGATCAGGAAGAGTAACAGGGAAAGTAGGGAAAGTAGAGCTTGTAATACTAGACTCAGGAACAGGGAAAGTAGAGCTTGTAATACTAGACTCAGGAAGCTTCTCCTCAATCATAACATTCTCCCACTGAGGAGAAGGGGAAGCAGAATAAAAAAGTTCTAATTCCCAAAAAGTGACATCCCGAGTGACAAAGACTCTTTTAGAAGGAGGATGATAACATTTATAACCTTTTTGGGTTGGAGAATAACCAATGAAAACACACCTAATGGCTTTGGGATCTAATTTGCTCTGAGTGGGAGATTTATCATGAACAAAGCACAAAACCAAAAACTCGAGGTGAAGGAGAAAGATTGGTCGTGTGTTGGAGAAAGGAGACGGAGCTTTTGTTCCCAAGAACTCTAGACGGAAGACGGTTTATAAGAAATGCAGCCAGTTAGAACTGCATCGCCCCAAAGAAATTTAGGGGTTGACATAGTGAACATAAGAGTGCGGGCAACCTCTAGTAAGTATCGATTTTTTCTTTCCGCTACTCCATTTTGTTCTGGGGTTTTGACACAGGAGGTTTGAAGAATAATGTCATGCTGAGAGAGATAAGATGCAAAGACATTATTATTACTATATTCATGACCATTGTCACTATGGAGAATTCGGACTTTAGCATCAAATTGGGTTCGAATCATTTTATGAAAGTCTTGAAAACAATCAAACACCTCATTTTTGGACCGCAAAAGGTAAATCCAAGTGACACGAGAATGACAATCAATAAAGCTAACAAACCATCTATGACCAGAACGGGAGACAACTCGAGAGGGTCCCCATACATCAGTATGGATAACGGCAAAAGGTTCAGAATGTCGACTGTTAGTAGCAAAATAAGTAGAACGTTTGTGTTTACCCAATTCACATGGTTCACACAAAAACTGAGTTCTGTTGCAATGCTTAACTAAAGATGAAAATAAAGACTTCAATACTGAAAAAGAAGGAGGTCCCAAACGTCGATGCCATTGATGGAGAGAGGTCAGGCATGGGTGAGAAGTAGAGTGAAGAGCCTGAGTAGAGGGCATGTTAGACGAGGGAACATCTAAATAGTAGAGACCGTCAACTGCACTACCACTGCCAATCCTCTGTCCCGTTACCAAGTCCTGAAAAACACAATGATCTGAAAAAAAAGGTTACGGAACAGTGTAGAGATTCAGAAAGACGCTGAACAGATAATAAATTTGCAGTAAATGAAGGGATATGGAGAACAGATGATAATTTTACTGAAGGGGTACAAAAGACAGAACCACTCCCGGAGATAGAAGACAAGGAGCCATCAGCTATTCGAATCTTATCTTTTCCAGAGCGGGTCGTATATGAAGTAAAAAGTTTGGAAGACCCAGTCATATGCTCAGAGGCACCTGTATCTATAATCCAAGTAGGGCAAGTGGATGAGACATTAAAAACACAAGAGTTTACACCTGATTGTGCAAAATGAGAAATAGTACCAGTACTATTAATGGAAATGGATTCTGCCATGATGGAGCAACAAAAAATATCCAAGGAAATATCAACAAGGATAATATAAAGCTCAAAATTAGAGAAGTATTCCAAAAAGAAAACAAATTAATGCAGATAATTTGTTCTTTAGAATTCACTCTACTAAGAGTAAGCACTAGTTTGCATCACAAGGCCAAACTATCTTAACAGAAGGAAATAAAGCTAACGGAATAGAGCAAAATAATCAATATGCAATATCACGTAGCAATTTCACTTCAAATAGCAGTATAGTGGCTTCAAAGAGTGCAGATGAAGAGGAAGCAACAGAGCTATGAATAACAGAAAGCAATTGAGATACTTTCAAGAAGGTTATTAGAAAACCTGAATAAAATCTTCCAACAGATTGTGTAGTGACCAAGACTTTAAAGGAAAGCTGACAAAGGAGCAACAAGAATTATCTAAGGAAAAAGAAAACTGGGATAGTTAACAGGCTCATAAAATAAATGAAGGTAGAATTAGAAGATACAGAAGGGCAGCAACAACACAAAAAATAAATCGAACTGATAGGAACCTGCTCAACTGCTAAACACCAAATTGACTCCTCATAGCAAGACCACACCCTCAGCGGAAATAAACCCAACTAAAAAACCGAATACTTTGCTCAACTGCTAAACCGATAGGAACTGATAGAAACCTGCTCCACTGCTAAACCGAATACTCCTATATTAACATAAGCAAGAAGAAAGCACAACTAGTAAGCCACTGTACTTTGCCAAATACTTGCAAGAGGTAGTAGTAGCAAGAACCAAAAACAAGCAGCAGCAACAAAAGAAGCAAAAACTTCTTGAACAGGCCTAAGCAGCGCTGCAGCAGCAAGAAAGTAGCAACAAGAAATGATACAACTGATCTTCGAACTAGACGACCACTATAGCTGGAAAGAGGAGAGAAAACCGAGCCTCCTGGAAAGAAACCGAGCCGGAAAAAGTCGCCGGAGAATGTCTCACGCGCCGGTCGATGATGGCGCGTGGCGTCGGGACTGAGGCGCGTGGGTGGCGCGTGGCGGCACATGGGTTAGTGGGTCGCCGAGCTGTTTCTTCAGTGGTGGTCGCCTGAGTGTGTACGATCCTAATATGACCTTAAATTCATGAAACAAACTGATTTTGGCAGGTTTGTACGGGATTTTGTGATCAGCAACGAGAAGGAAAGAAAAACTCAAGAACAGGCCTTTACGGATGTAGCTCTGATACCATGTTAGAATTGATACTTGTAAGAAACAATGTATTTCTCTCTCTATTGTATTCCATAGGTTACATTGAAGGCATTTTTTTATACAACAATAACAGATACTACCTTCCTACCATAGAGACTGACACTACAACTATATTACAGCTGTAGAGGTATGTTCATGTACAGTAGTATATCTGCTAACAGGTTCAATATCTAATAGAAAAGCAAATTTTTTTCTAAAATTAAGGGGGTCAAAGTTATATGCCATATGGAGTTTCATACCCTATTCTTCTAAAGAATTTTATACTCAGCACTAGAAAATGTTTTCCTCCCCAACTGCACACCATAAGCTATATGTGGCTCGACCATTAAAAGTAGGATCTACGACATAATAAAGCTCCAGTTTTGCTCATGAAAAATTAATGATAATGGTCGTATTACAGTGCTAGGCAATGGTGACTTTCACCAAGCAAAGATATGAATGTCGATGTATAAATGTCGTAGATAATTTTTTGCTCTTACATTAGAAGCACGTCTTAGTTTTTGTGTTTACGTTCATCTAATGACTTCCAAAACATGCATTACTCTCTATCTGACAACCCCAACCCCCAACCCCCAACCCGGGCGCACCCACACTAAAGAGGAAGTAAATATTCACAAGCACCGGAGAAGAGAGTGAGCATTATTTTCAAGAGCATACAGATACCTGAAATACTAATATAGAAAATGTAGCCCGTCCATGTCATGATGTACTCTCTCCTCTTTCTTGCAGTACCTGCAAAAGAATTCCTCAAATATAGTTTAGCAAACTAACTTGGTATAAACTAACATGTAATATTAGTTTCGACTACTTGGAGCCCTGTAAATCAATTAGCTTAATAACTAAAGAAGTTAATAACCTGACAAGGTTAGAACTTTTGAGTCGTCGGAAAAAAGGCACGTGTAAATTAACTGATCCGATGAGCAAAAGCAAAAAATAAGGTTTGACTTGTAACTTTTTCTTACGCATATTAAGGTTTGTTATAGACGTAACTAAACATGAATTATTTATTAGATGATTTCTTTCAATATTAATTTTTTAAGATTAAAATTTGCTATCAGAAATAATTAAGGAAAAAGTCATGCTCGTCCATGAGTAAAAAAAGTCAAATGGCACTCTTTTCGA
The DNA here is from genome assembly GCA_020205555.1 of Panax stipuleanatus. Taxonomy (NCBI): domain Eukaryota; kingdom Viridiplantae; phylum Streptophyta; class Magnoliopsida; order Apiales; family Araliaceae; genus Panax; species Panax stipuleanatus. The sequence goes on along the minus strand of CM035126.1, from coordinate 17,138,614 downwards.
TTCAGAATGGAATGTTGCTACAATCAAGATAATCTGAAACTATAAATAATATTTCTGGGCTTTTCGGGAAGTGAATGGTTTGTAAATGATACTCATGTTCCGTTGTGACTCAATATGAAAGGAGGAAGGGGTCTCACTTCATGTCCCAAAACAATAGTGTCATTACCGAGAAATCAGTGAAACAGAAAAAAGCCATAGCCAATAGTTCCACTTGTGTTATGTATGTCCCCTTGAGTAGCATCAGTCGTAGGTATAAATATTAAGTTTACAGATATATCAAAATCATCCTCAAGAATACTCCTCACTGCATAAATGAGAATCCCATTTGACTTATAACTTTATTTCACTCATATTAAGGTTTGTAATAGACATATTTAAACATAAACTTTAGATGATTTCTTCGATATTAAATTTTTAAGATTAGAACATGGTATTAAAAAAAATTATGGAAAAAGTTGTGCTCATCCTAAACAAATTTCAATATGCAAGGAATAAAATATATATAAGTCAGATGGCACCCTTTTCGAATTAGAGGGAGGACCAAGAAAATTTAGTATGGAAGGGAAAGTTGAAAATATAAAGTTACATATGGTTAGCCATATGATGTTGATAGGTACCTGAAGGACAACAGCAGCAGAAGATAATGCCAAACCATTCCCAATGACAAGGGCAGCAGGACCTGCCTGTCCAGAAACAAAATGAGCAATCAAACCAACCACTACTGCTGTGGCCAAGACCTGTGTTATGCACGTTAAAACTTTAATTAGGAAACTGGTGCATCAACTCCATAAAATGTTCTTTGACGAGGCCACACAAAAAGGATAGTGTTTGGGAAGTGATGATCTCACTCACCTGAGCAGAGCCCAATCCAAAAACATATTTCTGCATAGAACTTATTCTTTCAACAGAAAGCTGTAAATGATGACCAAGACTTGGTTGCAATTCCCTTTTTTATATAAATTATCTTTTGAAATGTCTTAGGATAAGTTAAATTCAAAATTTACACATTTCACCTCAAGGCCTATATTAAACAGCAAGAAAGCAACGCCAAATTCAGTTATCGCCTTTGTTCCATGTACATGACGAATAATAGAGACCATAAGGTCCGATCAATCTACCAGCAGTCAGGTAGCCAAGAACAGGACTACCTAAACAACGAAACATGTAGAAGATACCCCATCAATGAAGCAAATAGAGTTTTTCTTACCCATATTGCTAGAAAGTAAGTGAAGACCCAGCAACATACATGCAGATGATGGCCAGGTACAAAAACATAACTTCGTGTTTAAAGGAATCACGGATATATAAATCAAAATAGTACATTGTTCTACTCCAAAGCTTAAACACAATAACTAAACACATATGAAAACGAAACACAAGAAATATAATTGTGAATAGACGAAAGGATCTACATACACTATTATGAACTCACATGGCATACATACGCAAACACACATGAATGTGGTAAAGAAAGTTGTAACACACAAAGAAAATGCTCATGCTAAGAAAAGAAAGCCTCAGTACAATACCTCCAGGAATTTTCTGGAATAAAGGCACAAATATAACACTTGCAAGAAGTAACCACAGCATGTCAAAGAGGGAAGCTTCCTCCTCATTTATCTGAGTACATGTGGAACATACTATCAGGTGAAACAAATTAAATACTTGAGCAAATATATTTTTACTATGTCAGTTGAACCCATAGATGAATGAAAGAATGAAAGGTATTCTGAGTACATATCTCTTGATGAGGAAGTTTCTCCATTAAATTTTTAATTTTCTTGGGTAATTTTCTTAATTGTCGGACTAAAGGCTTTGCATTTGAGGAAACTTCATCAATTCTGGTAGTAATGATGTCTGGTTGCTGATTAACCCTCTCGGCACGGTTAGCATAAAAAGCACCTCTACGACAATTTTCAATACCAGGTGTCAAAAGGAAGCCGACCCATGTACCCGATATTGCAAAGTACCATTTATTAAAACGTTTATATTCGAGAATTAAAGATAACAATATGATATTGAAAAACAATTTTATTTGGCTGGCAAGCATGAGAAAGATGTCATTTAACAAGAAGTAAAATAGAGGTGGTCCATTTTGAATAGTAATGCATACCCTGCTCCAGCAAGCAAGAACCCAACTACAAGCTGAGGAAATTGGTTTCTTCCAGATTCAACAAATCCATGGAAAACTGAAGTGGGAGTGAACTCTGTCCCATCAACAGCAAAAGAGAAGAACACCGAGAAGATTTATTCCATAATGTTTTTGGAGCATTAAATGGCAAGCTGTCTCTTGTCAAATCCTTCTGCGTCTCCAGTTTTTGGTTTGAGCCATATTTTTCGATTTTTCGGCTTCTACTTCTGTCTCTTTCGCCGATGTACTTAATTTTCCATTTTCTTTGTCACTGTCATCCGATAATCTGGGTCCTCAATTCTCTGGCTGTGGATATCAAACTGGCTATCTGATGAGGACTCACCGATCAATGAAGCAGTATCATATATTACATTTTTGTCTCTATACCATCAACTGAATTTTCGTCACTCACATTCTCCTCCTCAACAAGTTCCCCCTCATTCAGCACCTGTCCTTGAGTCGATCTATTTAACGGTATTGTACTTTCTGAGTAATCAGCATAGGAAACGGATAGATTTTTCAAAGCTCTCTGAAAGGCAATCTCTGCATCATTCACCTGTTTTGTGGCCTCGAGTTCAAAAGCAACAGCTTGCTCGGCCAAAAGCATTATATTGGTAACATCCTCCTCCTCTGCTTTCAAAGCATCCCTTTCTGCTTTCTCTGCGACCTCATTTAGCCTGTCCACTTCCTTTTGCAACTCATCTTTTTTGCTCTGCAACCACATCAGCTCCACCTCACAATTCGCCAAAGTTGCTCGACACTCTTTGATATCATCCTGAGCAGCCAAGAAGGCTTCCTCCTCTTCTCTTAATAAATTTGATTCATCTCCTCCAATTTCATATTCTGGATCATTCTCTCTAGCATCCTCCATAGAAGCACTCCTTTGTTTAGCAACTTGTAACGAATCTGCTGCCAGTTGTAGCCTTGCCTCTGCTAAAGAAAGGGCCATTGTTGCTTTCTGAACAGCTTCTTTTGCACTGCCCTCTTCATTTACAATCTCTTGGATAGTATTAAGCATAGAATTAACCTCATCCCAGGCATTCACTGCTTCGTCTTTCAATGCTATTGAAGCTTCAGATATCCTCTGAGCTTTTTCCTCAAACATGGTACTGTTAAGCCGTGCAATCTCTAATTCCTTGCAAGCCTTCTGTAACAATTCCTTCAAATCCTCTAAACTAGGAACCTCCGTTTCATCTCCCTCTCCAACCTCCTGCACTACACCATTTTCCTCTAAACTTTTACTAGCCTCCGCTCTTGCGCTATCCTCATCACTACTCTTAATGAACTCCACATTTCGACCATTACTGTCAATATAAGCAGCCGAATCATTTCCCTGACACCGTGATTGAACCACTCCTCTAGATGCCTCAAAACAATATCCATAACTATATCTCAAACTTTTCAATGACTTGTGACAACCTAGAGAACTATTATATTCACCATTACTACACGAAATGATTTTCTTCAACTTCTTCGTTGAGCGCCCTTTTGAACCAAACCTTGAATTTCCAAGAAATTTACTACTAAAACGCAAACGATTCAACCTCTCCAATTTGCTATAGCTAGTACCTTCACCACCACGAATTACATTCAGCTGCTGAAAACCACATGCAAACTCCATACTACGAAAAACTATTCACTCCGGTGACAAATTTTTTCAAAACTTCTCACTGACCTTTATCCAACACCTGGTGAACCAAAACAATTTACCCAAACTTTAGACACAAATCAATCACAACTTACTCAAATAACTACCATTTGAGCTATAAATTCTTATTTATACACCCTAGAACTAACAAATTAACACGAAGGAAAGCTAATTCATACTATATCAACAAATTAATTAATGTTCACAGTGTTATTATAGTGTTAGCTATATATATGATTATATATATATATGCATATTTGTATTTTTATGTATATGAAGATATTGTTAATGGAGGAAAGAAGAGTAGAGGAGCTGACCGACCATGATGCAGAAAATTTGGGGAGAAAATCTATGCCAAATCTCGACGACCGACGTGGCAGTTAAATTCAAGTTTGCTTGTCCAAATGCGAGTGAAGAACTTGGAAATGGCGGACAATTATTGTTCATTGGTGGATATGATCAACAATTTACCATAATATCCCTATTCTGTTGGGGCTTTCTAATTTTAAGATATTTGTTTCTCCATATTCAAATATTCTTAAATTAGGGGTTGTGGAATGGAATAGATTGAATAATTAAGCACACTCGAGTGGCTGAATGAATTAGAAAATTGTATTGAAAATTAAAAATTGAATGAATAAACGTATTTGATAATTATTTGTATGAAATATCTTAATGAATATATTTTCTTATTTTAACCAATTGAGCTATTTTTAATGGACTTTAAATCATGTAATGATAAATTTTATTTTATTAACTGTAATATATTATTATTTAAATATAATAATATAGAAAGTACATCAAAATCAAAGTGGAATGATATTATTTTGTGAAACAAAGAGAATATATATATATATATATATATATATATATATAATAAAACAGAACCCATTTTGAATTTTTCGTTTGACAAAGCACAAAAACGGTTCAGATTCATTCTAACAATCTAAAGGCTCACATTTCATCCAACACAAAAAAAATCCCACCCAGTTATAAAAAAATCCCGCCCAGTGAGGAGAACAAGAATACTAATAGCATCAAGAATTCCAATATCACAAAATCTAAATTTCACTATATTCTCACTACTTCCCTCCTTTCTCCAATAAGTTGTTACTCTTGTAAAATATGTGTTCTCAAACAAAAATTTAAGTTGAAAAAACAAGAATTAAAAAAATACCAATAAACAGTACCTCTTGTTCCAGGTGAAATAAAAACTTCTAAATTTAGCAAGCTGCTATGAATCAATACAACCTGCAAAATATTTTGAAAATCTCGTTCGATAAAAATAGCATTAGTACCATATCATTCAAATATAGCAAACAACAATTTCTAATTTCAATAATACCTTCAATAAGAATTTAAGTTAAAACAGTAATTTAGTAGCTTTTGTTCCAGGAGAAATAAAGATTTCTACATTTAGCAAGCAAATCAATACAACCTGCAAAATATTTTGAAAATCTCGTTTCTTAAAAATAGTATGAGTACAATATCATTCAAATATAGAAAAAAACAATTTCTAATTTCAATAATACCTTTGATGCCGAAATTTATTCATGGTTGCAAATACCAATAACCACCAACGAAGCATCACATTCAAGCAGGAACAATCAAACAAATTACTATATTTTAAACAAAGTTTAGAATTACACATTACTCATATATTAGTCAACCTATAAACCAATCATTAAATATATGTAAAATATTTTATGTATTATATAATATATAATATGTATGTATACATACATATGTATATTACGTATATAATATAACATATATTATACTACATATATATAGATATAGTTGTATAGACACATGTATATTACATATATAATATATTATATATACATTTATACCTCTTCACTAAATATTTAGAACCTATAAAATTAGCTCTCTCCTACGCCTATACCTACTTACCCCTCTTCCACTCCTCAAATCTATCACAAAATCTAAATCCCACTACATTCTCACTACTTCCCTCCTTTCTCTTATAAAGTTGCTACTCCAAACAAAAATTTAAGTTAAAAATAAAAAGAAAATATACCAATAAATAGTACTTTGTGTTGTAGGAGAAATAAAGACTTCTAAATTGAGCAAGACTGCTATGAATCAATACAATCTACAAAATATTTTGAAAATCTCGTTCGTTAAAAATAGCATTAGTACAATATCATTTAAACATAACAAACAACAACTTCTAATTTCAATAATATTAACCTTTGATGCCGAAATTTCTTCATGGTAGCAAATACCAATATTGATCCAATTCCGAGAAGCTAAATCTCTTATATTTTACCCATTTTCTTTTTTACATAGTTGTGAGTTGTATACGTTAGAAAAATTTACTCAACCGTTCCAAGCCACACTCTATGCCTTACATTTATATTAATTTCTACATTACAAAATTTTCACTTGACAATCAATTTTGGACACGATAGTAATTTCTACTTTACAAAATTTTCACCATAGAAATACCAAGCACACCCTAGATTCAAGCAATCAACCTTGGACACAATAAAATGTGTACAACACCATTTATCGACACGTGTATGTTTGTTTGTGTGCTCCAGAGTGTTGGTCTTTGTGTATTTGCAAGTGCATGTGTCCTTCATTTACAAAAGGAGAATTTTTAGAGTACATATTTATCACAAGTACAGAACACTACTGGCCAATCATGCCTCACCAACTTTGACTTGAAATTCAGGTACAAATTAGAAATTGATTTGATTTTTGTAAATTATGCTTAACTCATGCCTTCTAAAACTTGAAATGTTGTTTGGGGGAGATATATTACATGAACATAGTTGAAACGAATCTGCATATATGTAAGGCTAGCATATCTCTAGACAGAAAAAATATGATTTCCATAATAAAATGTCTTCTGACTGATCATATGTAGACTCTTTCTGAGGTGAATTTTTTTTCCAATTATTTAGTTGATGTGGCAGCTTTACACCAGATGCACTCAACCAGAAGTAATCAAAATGTTTTTTTTATATTACTATTGATATTTACTTGTTTTTAGATAAAACATGCTCTATGATATTATTATTTATTTTGAACTAAAAAAAACACCAGAACAGGCAGAACCCAGGAGACATAAAAAATCAGAATGTTACAAGCGCTTGGCTTTTATTTAGTCTTCTCTCCTTAGTTTGGAGAGTATCTTAAGTTTGGCTTTTATTTAGCCTTCTCTCCTTAGTTTGGAAAGACAAGATACCTAGTCTTTTGCATATGATAAAAAGAATTTCATTGTAATGATACCACAACATATTACCTCAGCATCACCTAGGAACATGTCCTCAATCTCCTCTGCAGTTTCAATCCAATTCAACTGAAATGTAACTTTCAAATGTCAAGCTGAGGCATCATTCACAATAACCCTAAGTCATGATTCTTATTAGTTTAAGCAATAACCACTAACGAAGCATCACATTCAAGCAAGAATAATCAAACAAAGTTTAGAATTACACATTACTCATATATTGGTCAACCCATACACCAATCACTAAATATATGTAAAATATTTTATATATTATATAATATATAACATACATATGTATATTACGTATATAATATAATATATAATATACTACATATATAGATATACTTGTATACGTACATATGTATAATAAATATATAATATAATATAAAATAATATAATATATATTTATATCTCTTCCCACTAACCACCAACGAAGCATCACATTCAAGCAGGAACAATCAAACAAATTACTATATTGTAAACAAAGTTTAGAAATACACATTACTCATATATTAGTCAATCCATAAACCAATCATTAAATATACGTAAAATAATTTATATATTATATAATATATAATATGTATTTATACATACATTTGTATATTACGTATATAAATATAACAGATATTGTACTACATATATGTAGATATAGTTGTATACACACACATGTATATTACATATATAATATAATATAATATAATATTAATAATAAATAATATAATATATAATTATAACTCTTCACTAAGTATTTAAAACCTATAAAATTAACACTCTCATACGCCTATACCTACTTACCCTTCTCTTCCCCTCCTCAAATCTATCACAAAATCTAAATTCCACTACATTCTCACTACTTCCCTCCTTTCTCTAATAAGGTTGTTACTCTTGTAAAACCTGTATTCTCAAACAGAAATTTAATTTGAAAAAATAAGAACTAAAAAAAATACCAACAAATAGTACCTCTTGTTCCAGGTGAAATAAAAACTTCTAAATTTAGCAAGGTTGCTATAAATCAATAGAACCTGCAAAATATTTTTAAAATTTCGTTCGATAAAAATAGCATTAGTTCCATATCATTCAAATATAGCAAAAAACAATTTCTAAGTTCAATAATACCTTCAATAAGAATTTAAAGTTAAAACAGAAATTTAAGTAAAAACAGAAATTTAGTACCTCTTGTTCCAGGAGAAATAAAGACTTCTAGATTTAGCAAGTCTGCTATGAATCAATACAACCTGCAAAATATTTTAAAAATCTCATTTGTTAAAAATAGCATGAGTACAATATCATTCAAATATAGAAAACAACAATTTCTAATTTCAATAATACCTTTGATGCCGAAATTTCTTCATGGTTGCAAAAATACCAATATTGATCCAATTCTGAGAAGCTGATCCTATATTTTACCCATTTTCTGCTTACATAGTTGTGAGTAAAATTCACTCAACCTTTCCAAGCCACAATTTGCCATACATTTTTAGTAATTTCTACATTACAAAATTTTCACATTGGACAACCATAAAAAGATATACAAAAAGATATAAATACATATTCTGCCCAAGTGTAAAATTATCACTCAACAAAAGTATAAAATGTTATAGAATATTAAATACAATATAACAAATACACCAAAAAGATACACGGAAGAACTCATTCAAAATCAATATCACAATGACCCAAAGTCGTGATTTTTGGTAGTGTAACCAATAACCACAAACGAAGCCTCACATTTAAGCAGGAACAATCAAACAAATTAGTATATTCTAAACAAAATTTAGAAATACATATTACTCATATATTAGTCAACCCATAAACCAATCATTAAATATATGTAAAATATTTTATATTTTATATATTATATAATATGTATTTATACATACATTTGTATATTAAGTATATAAATATAACATATATTATACTACATATTTATAGATATAGTTGTATACACACATATGTATATTACATATATAATATAATATAATATAAATAATAAATAATATAATATAAATTAATAACTCTTCACTTAGTATTTAGAACCTATAAAATTAACACTCGCATATGCCTATACCTACTTACCCCTCTCTTCCCCTCAAATCTATCACAAAATCTAAATTCCACTACATTCTCACTACTTCCCTCCTTTCTCCAATAAGGTTGTTACTCTTGTAAAACCAGTGTTCTCAAACAGAAATTTAAGTTGAAAAAATAAGAATTAAAAAAATACCAATAAACAATACCTCTTGTTCCAGGTAAAATAAAAACTTCTAAATTTAGCAAGGCTGCTAAGAATCAATACAACCTGCAAAATATTTTGAAAATTTCGTTCGATAAAAATAGCATTAGTACCATATCATTCAAATATAGCAAACAACAATTTCTAATTTCAATAATACCTTCAACAAGAATTTAAGATAAAACATAAATTTAATACCTCTTGTTCCAGGAGAAATAAAGACTTCTAGATTTAGCAAGCCTGCTATGAATCAATACAACCTGCAAAATATTTTGTAAATCTCGTTTGTTAAAAATAGCATGAGTACAATATCATTCAAATATGGAAAACAACAATTTTTAATTTCAATAATACCTTTGATGCCGAAATTTCTTCATGGTTGCAAAAATACCAATATTGATCCAATTCTGAGAAGCTGATCGTATATTTTTACCCATTTTCTGCTTACATAGTTATGAGTAAAATTCACTCAACTTTTCCAAGCCACACTCTGCCTTACATTTATAGTAATTTCTATATTACAAAATTTTTACTTGGGACAATCATAAAAAGATATAAATACATATTCTGCCCAAGTGTAAAATTATCTCTCAACAAAAGTATAAAATGAAATAGAATATGAAATACAATATAACAAATACACTACAAAGAAATAGGGAAGAACTCGTTCAAAATCAATATCACAATAACCCTAAGTCATGATTTTTGGTAGTGTAACCAATAACCACCAACGAAGCATCACATTCAAGCAGGAACAATCAAACAAATTACAATATTCTAAACAAAGTTTAGAAATACACATTACTCAGATATTAGTCAACCCATAAACCAATCATTAAATATATGTAAAATATTTTATATATTATATAATATATAATAAGTATTTATACATACATATGTATATTATGTATATAAATATAACATATTATGTATATAAATATAACATATATGTATATAAATATAACATATATTATACTATATATATATGTAGATATAGTTGTATACAAACGTGTATATTATCATTCAAATTTAGAAAACAACACTTTCTAATTTCAATAATACATTTGATGAAGAAATATCTTCATGGTTGCAAAAATACCAATATGGATCCAATTCTGAGAAGTTGATTCTATATTTTTACCCATTTTCTGCTTACATAGTCGTGAGTAAAATTCACTCAACCTTTCCAAGCCACACACTGCCTTACATTTATAGTAATTTCTACATTACCAAATTTTCACTTGGAACAACCATAAAAAGATATAAATACATATTCTGCCCAAGTGTAAAATTATCTCTCAACAAAAGTATTAAATGAAATAGAATATTAAATACAATATAACAAATACACTAAAAAGAAACACAAAAGAGCTCATTCAAAATCAATATAACAATAGCCCAATGTCATGATTTTTGGTAGTGTAACCAATAACCACCAACGAACGATCACATTCAAGCAGGAATAATCAAACAAATTACTATATTCTAAACAAAGTTTCGAAATACACATGATTACTCATATATTAGTCAACCCATAAACCAATCATTAAATATATGTAAAATATTTTATATATTATATAATATATAATAAGTATTTATACATACATATGTATATTACGTATATAAATATAACATACATTATAGTACATATATGTAGATATAGTTGTATACACACGTGTATATTACATATATAATATAATATAAATAATAAATAATATAACATATATTTATAACTCTTTACAAAGTATTTAGAAGCCTATAAAATTAACCCTCTCCTACGCCTATACCTACTTACCCCTCTCTTCCCCTCCTCAAATCTATCACAAAATCTAAATTTCACTAAATTCTCACTACTTCCCTCCTTTCTCCAGTAAGGTTACTCTTGTAAAACCTGTGTTCTAAAACAGAATTTTAAGTTGAAAAAATAAGAATTAAGAAAAATTCCAATAAATAGTACCTCTTGTTCAAGGTGAAATAAAAACTTCTAAATTTAGCAAGGCTGCTATGAATCAATACAACCTGCAAAATATTTTGAAAATCTCGTTCGATAAAAATAACATTAGTACCATATCATTCAAATATAGCAAACAACAATTTCTAATTTCAATAATACCTTCAATAAGAATTTAAGTTAAAACAGAAATTTAGTACCTCTTGTTCCAGCAGAAATAAAGACTTCTAGATTTAGCAAGCCTGCTATAAATCAATACAACCTGCACAATATTTTGAAAATCTCGTTTGTTAAAAATAGCATGAGCACAATATTATTCAAATATAGAAAACAACAATTTATAATTTTAATAATACCTTTGATGCCGAAATTTCTTCATGGTTGCAAATGCCAATATTGATTCAATTTTGAGAAGCTGATCCTATATTTTACCCATTTTCTGCTTACATAGTTGGGAGTAAAATTCATTCAACCTTTCCAACCCACACTCTGCCTTACATTTATAGTAATTTTTACATTACAAAATTTTCACTTGGGACAACCATAGAAAGACATACAAAAAGATATTAATACATATTATGTCCAAGTGTAAAATTATCTCTCAACAAAAGTACAAAATGAAAAAGAATATTAAATACAATATAACAAATACACTAAAAAGATACACAGAAGAACTCATTCAAAGTCAATATCGCAATAACCCTAAGTCATGATTATTGGAAGTGTAACCAATAACCACCAACGAAGCATCACATTCAAACAGGAACAATCAAACAAATTACTATATTCTAAACAAAGGTTAGAAATACACATTACTCATATATTAGTCAACCCATAAACTAATCATTAAATATATGTAAAATATTTTATATATTATATAAAATATAATATGTATGGATACATACATTTGTATATTACGTATATAAATATAACATATATTATACTACATATATATAGATATAGTTGTATATACACATGTATATTACATATATAATATAATATAAATAATATAATATATATTTATACCTCTTCACTATGTATGTAGAACCTATAAAATTAACCCTCTCCTACGCCTATACTTACTTACCCCTCTCTTCCCCTCAAATCTATCACAAAATCTAAATTCCACTAAAGTCTCACTACTGCCCTCCTTTCTCCAATAAGGTTGTTACTCTTGTAAAACCTGTGTTCTCAAACAGAAATTTAAGTTGAAAAAATAAGAAGTAAAAAAAATACCAATAAATAGTACCTCTTGTTCCAGGTAAAATAAAAATTTCTAAATTTAGCTAGGCTGCTATGAATCAATACAACTTGTAAAATATTTTGAAAATGTCGTTCGATAAAAATAACATTAGTACCATATCATTCAAATATAGCAAACAACAATTTGTAATTTCAATAATACCTTCAATAAGAATTTAAGTTAAAACATAAATTTAGTGCCTCTTGTTCCAGCATAAATAAAGACTTCTAAATTTAGCAAGCCTGGTATAAATAAAGACAACCTGCAAAATATTTTGAAAATCTCGTTTCTTAAAAATAGCATGAGCACAATATTATTCAAATATAGAAAACAACAATTTATAATTTCAATAATACCTTTGATGCCGAAATTTTCTTCATGGTTGCAAATGCCAATATTGATCTAATTCTGAAAAGCTGGTCCTATGTTTTTACCCATTTTCTGCTTACATAGTTGGGAGTAAAATTCATTCAACCTTTCCAACCCACACTCTGCCTTACATTTATAGTAATTTCTACATTACAAAATTTTCACTTGGGACAACCATAGAAAGACATACAAAAAGATATTAATACATATTATGTCCAAGTGTAAAATTATCTCTCAACAAAAGTACAAAATGAAAAAGAATATTAAATACAATATAACAAATACACTAAAAAGATACACAGAAGAACTCATTCAAAGTCAATATCGCAATGACCCTAAGTCATGATTATTGGAAGTGTGACCAATAACCACCAACGAAGCATCACATTCAAACAGGAACAATCAAACAAATAACTATATTCTAAACAAAGGTTAGAAATACACATTACTCATATATTACACAACCCATAAACTAATCATTAAATATATGTAAAATATTTTATATATTATATAATATATAATATGTATGGATACATACATTTGTATATTACGTATATAAATATAACATATATTATACTACATATATATAGATATAGTTGTATATACACGTGTATATTACATATATAATATAATATAAATAATATAATATATATTTATACCTCTTCACTATGTATGTAGAACCTATAAAATTAACCCTCTCCGACACCTATACCTACTTTCCCCTCTCTTCCCCTCAAATCTATCACAAAATCTAAATTCCAATAAATTCTCACTACTCTCCTCTTTTCTCCAATAAGGTTGTTACTCTTGTAAAACCTGTGTTCTCAAATAGAAATTTAAGTTGAAAAAATAATAAGTAAAAAAAATACCAATAAATAGTACCTCTTGTTCCAGGTAAAATAAAAATTTCTAAATTTAGCAAGGCTGCTATGAATCAATACAACCTGCAAAATATTTTGAAAATGTCGTTCGATAAAAATAACATTAGTACCATATCATTCAAATATAGCAAACAACAATTTCTAATTTCAATAATACCTTCAATAAGAATTTAAGTTAAAACATAAATTTAGTATCTCTTGTTCCAGCATAAATAAAGACTTCTAAATTTAGCAAGCCTGGTATAAATAAAGATAACCTGCAAAATATTTTGAAAATCTCGTTTGTTAAAAATAGCATAAGTACAATATCATTCAAATATAGAAAACAACAAATTATAATTTCAATAATACCTTTGATGCTGAAATTTTCTTCATGGTTACAAATGCCAATATTGATCCAATTCTGAGAAGCTGGTCCTATAATTTTACTCATTTTCTACTTGCATAGTTGTGAGTAAAATTCACTCAATCTTTCCAAGCCACACTCTGCTTACATTTATAGTAATTTCTACATTACAAAATTTTCACTTTGGACAATCATATAAAGACATACAAAAATATATAAATACATATTCTGCCCAAGTGTAAAATTATCTCTCAACAAAAGTATAAAATAAAATAGAATACTAAATACAATATAACAAATATACTAAAAAGATACACGGAATAACTCATTCAAAATCAATATCACAATAACCCTAAGGAATGATTTTTGGTTGTGTAACCAATAACCACCAACGAAACATCACACTAAAGCAGGAACAATCAAACAAATTACTATATTCTAAACAAAGTTTAGAATTACACATATATTAGTCAACTCAGAAACCAATCATTAAATATATGTAAAATATTTTATGAATTATATATTATATAATATGTATGTATACATACACTTGTATATTACGTATATAAATATAACAAATATTATACTACATATATATATAGATATAGTTGTATATACACATGTACATTACATAGATATTATAATATAAATAATAAACAATATAATATATATTTATATCTCTTCACTAAGTATTTAGAACCTATAAAATTAGCACTCTCCTACGCCTATACCTATTTATCCCTCTCCCCCTCCTCAAATCTATCACAAAATCTAAATTATACTACACTCTCACAACTTCCCTCCTTTCTCCAATAAGGTTGTTACTCTTGTAAAACCTATGTTCTCAAATAGAAATTTAAGTTGAAAAAATAAGAATTAGAAAAAAATACCAATAAATAGTACCTCTTGATCCAAGTGAAATAAAAACTTCTAAATTTAGCAAAGCTGCTATGAATCAATACAAACTGCAAAATATTTTTAAAATTTCGTTCGATAAAAATAGCATAAGTACCATATCATTCAAATATAGCAAACAACAATTCCTAAATTCAATAATACCTTCAATAAGAATTTAAGTTAAAACAGAAATTTAGTACCTGTTGTTCCAGGAGAAATAAAGACTTCTAGATTTAGCAAGCCTTCTATGAATCAATACAACCTGCAAAATATTTTGAAAATCGCGTTTGTTAAAATAGCACGAGTACAATATCATTCAAATAAAGAAAACAACAATTTCTAATTTCAATAATACCTTTGATGCCGAAATTTCTTCATGTTTGCAAATACCAATATGGATCCAATTCTGAGAAGCAGATCCTATATTTTTATCCATTTTCTGCTTACATAGTTGTGAGTAAAATTCACTCAACCTTTCCAAGCCACACTCTGCCTTACATTTATAGTAATTTCTACATTACAAAATTTTCACATGGGACAACCATAAAAAGACGTACAAAAAGATATTAATACATATTCTGCCCAAGTGTAAAATTATCTCTCAACAAAAGTACAAAATGAAAAAAAATATTAAATACAATATAACAAATACACTAAAAAGATACACGGAAGAACTCATTCAAAATCAATATCACAATAACCCAAAGTCATGATTTTTGGTAGTGTAACCAATAACCACCAACGAAGCATCACATTCAAGCAGGAACAATCAAACAAATTACTATATTCTAAACAAAGTTTAGAAATACACATTACACATATATTAGTCAACCCATAAACCAATCATTAAATATATGTAAAATAATTTATATATTATATAATATATAATATGTATTTATACATACATTTGTATATTTCGTATATAAATATAACATATATTGTACTATATATATATAGATATAGTTGTATACGCACACATGTTTATTACATATATAATATAATATAATATTAATAATAAATAATATAATATATAATTATAACTCTTCACTAAGTATTTAGAACCTATAAAATTAACACTCTTATACGCCTATACCTACTTACCCCTCTCTTCCCCTCCACAAATTTATCACAAAATCAAAATTCCACTACATTCTCACTACTTCCCTCCTTTCTCCAATAAGGTTGTTACTCTTGTAAAACACGTATTCTCAAACAGAAATTTAATTTGAAAAAATAAGAATTAAAAAAAATACCAACAAATAGTACCTCTTGTTTCAGGTGAAATAAAAACTTCTAAATTTAGCAAGGCTGCTATGAATCAATAGAACCTGCAAAATATTTTTAAAATTTCGTTCGATAAAAATAGCATTAGTTCCATATCATTCAAATATAGCAAACAACAATTTCTAAGTTCAATAATACCTTCAATAAGAAGTTAAGTTAAAACAGAAATTTAAGTAAAAACCGAAATTTAGTACCTCTTGTTCCAGGAGAAATAAAGACTTCTAGATTTAGCAAGTCTGCTATGAATCAATACAACCTGCAAAATATTTTGAAAATCTCGTTTGTTAAAAATAGCATGAGTACAATATCATTCAAATATAGAAAACAACAATTTCTAATTTCAATAATACCTTTGATGCCGAAATTTCTTCATGGTTGCAAAAATACCAATATTGATCCAATTCTGAGAAGCTGATCCTATATTTTACCCATTTTCTGCCTTACATAGTTGTGAGTGAAATTCACTCAACCTTTCCAAGCCACACTCTGCCTTACATTTATAGTAATTTTTACATTACAAAATTTACACTGGAGACAACCATAAAAAGATATACAAAAAGATATAAATACATATTCTGACCAAGTGTAAAATTATCTCTCAACAAAAGTATAAATGTAATAGAATATTAAATACAATATAACAAATATACTAAAAAGATACACGGAAGAACTCATTCAAAATCAATATCACAATAACCCAAAATCGTGATTTTTGGTAGTGTAACCAATAACCACCAACGAAGCATCACATTCAAGCAGGAACAATCAAACAAATTACTATATCTAAACAAAGTTTAGAAATACACATTACTCATATATTAGTCAACCCATAAACCAATCATTAAATATATGTAAAATATTTTATATTTTATATATTATATAATATATAATATGTATTTATACATACATATGTATATTACGTATATAAATATAACATATATTATACTACATATATATAGATATAGTTGTATACACACATGTATATTACATATATAATATAATATAAATAATATAATATAATATATATATATTTATACCTCTTCACTAAGTATTTAGAACCTATAAAATTAACCCTCTCCTACGCCTATACCTACTTACCCCTCTCTTCCCCTCAAATCTATCACAAAATCTAAATTCCACTACATTCTCACTACTTCCCTCCTTTCTCCAATAATGTTGTTACTCTTGTAAAACCTGTGTTCTCAAACAGAAATTTAAGTTGAAAAAATAAGAATTCAAAAAAATACAAATAAATAGTACCTGTGTTCTCAAAGATGGCAGGAAAATCAACAGACACTGCAACCCAACCCCCTCTCCCCTGGTCATTGAAATCTCTGGGACTTGTCACCTAATATGCCTTTGAATATCTAGTAGAGCCAGAACAGGAACTTATATTGAGTAGAATTAATGTCTTACAGATATGGAAATATGAGAGCATATCGTCATGAAGAAGAGACCCAATAAAAGGCCACGATATGGAGCAATATCCGATTCCACCTGTAAAGAAAATTCAGTTTCGGCAAGGAGCAAACCAGCCAAAAATGCTCCCAGTGCCATTGAAAGGCCAGCCTGTTTTCATTCAACACAAGAAAATTGAACATTACTGTTGCTGTTATAATTGCATAATTTAACGAATAAAAAATAACTGAAACAAATCTCTGTACCCTTGCAGTCAGGAGACTCGTCCCCAGAATAACCAGTAGCGTATTTGCAGAGAATATCTCTGCATTTTGATTCTCTGCAATTTGCTTATATATTGGCCGAAGCAGCTGTGTGTAATCACAAAGGCAAAAAATGTTACAAAACTCCTAATAATATATGAAAACACTTGCCTTAAGTACTGTCAAAAACTAGCGAACACTGAACAGTTCCATACGGTGGGTCAGATAAAGGATAACAAAGAGTAAATATGCATCTACTCAAGTGTTTTCCAATACTTAACAGTGAAAACCTCTCTCAAGAGTTCTAGTCATAAAGATAATAACTAGGAAGTTGAACCATCAGGGCAGAGTAGCATAAATTTTTTATTGAAACCACTTAAACTGTCGTAAATTTTAAATCCACAAAATATTGATCTCACCAAACGTCCTCCAGCAATAATGGCACTAATAGCAACAATAGCCTTGAGGCCTGCCAATCCAAGAGCTTCAGCAATTGCTTGGAAACCAATCTGAAAAGGTTGGAGAAGATTACACAGTATACAGGAAAAGCTGCAGCAGCAGCAAGCATCAGAGGAACCAACAGGTGCTATCTATAATTGGAAAGTGGAATAATGTCCATTAGCATTAATTTAATCGACACTAATTAGCATTATATGGTCAAATATGATAAAATGTAAACAAAATTAAGGTTATGAATAGATTAACATTGCATGATATATCAAACGAAAAAGATGAAGCAATAAGAACCGCATGTGAGATCTTTTACCCCTCCTTTAGATGAGTTCGGTGAAACAAGAGGTATGAGTATCAGCAAAACCACGACGGCCAAATCCTGGAAAAACCAGAAAAGCTAAAGCGAAATAAAAACTGCAAGCAAAACTCAATAAGCTTGCAACCCTAACTTAATTTGCAACATCAAATAACTTATGCGAGAAAGAGAAGCCTAAGACAACGATAAAGCATGGAGGTAAATAATTACACAACACCAATGGTACAGACGAGTATGGATGCAAAAGTGAAAGTTCTCAAGCATATTAGGTATAGGGCAGGCTTATTTAAAACCGACATGGGGTGGAGCCAGAAATTTTGACTAAAGGGTTCAATATCTAATAGTAAAGCAAATTTTTTTCTAAAATTAAGGGGGTCAAAGTTTTATGCCAAATGGAGTTTCATACCCTATTCTTCTAAAGAATTTTATATTCAGCACTAGAAAATGTTTTCCTCCCCAACTGCACACCATAAGCTTCATGTGGCTCGGCCATTAAAAGTAGGATCTACGACATTATGAAGCTCCAGTTTTGCTCATGAAAAATAAATGATAATGGTCGTATTACAGTGATATGCAATGGTGACTTTCACCAAGCAAAGATATGAATGTCGAAGTATAAACGTCAGTAGATAATTTTTTGCTCTTACATCAGAAGCACGTCTTAGTTTTTGTGTTTACGTTCATCTAATGACTTCCAAAACCTGCATTACTCTCTATCTGACAACCCCAAACCCGGGCGCACCCCGCACTAAAGAGGAAGTAAATATTCACAAGCACAGGAGAAGAGAGTGAGCATTATTTTCAAGAGCATACAAATACCTGAAATACTAATACAGAAAATGTAGCCCGTCCATGTCGTGATGTACTCTCTCCTCTTTCTTGCAGTACCTGCAAAAGAATTTCTCAAATATAGTTTAGCAAACTATCTTGGTATAAACTAACATGTAATATTAGTTTCGACTACTTGGAGCCCTGTAAATCAATTAGCTTAATAACTAAAGAAGTTAATAACCTGACAAGGTTAGAACTTTTGAGTCATCGGAAAAAAGGCACGTGTAAATTAACTGATCCGATGAGCAAAAGCAAAAAATAAGGTTTGACTTGTAAATTTTTCTTACACATATTAAGGTTTGTTATAGACGTAACTAAACATGAATTATTTATTAGATGATTTCTTTCAATATTAATTTTTTAAGATTAAAATTTGCTATCAGAAATAATTAAGGAAAAAGTTATGCTCGTCTATGAGTAAAAAAAGTCAAATGGCACTCTTTACGAGTCAGAATGGAATGTTGCTACAATCAAGATAATCTGAAACTATAAATAATATTTCTGGGCTTTTCGGGAAGTGAATGGTTTGTAAATGATACTCATGTTCCGTTGTGACTCAATATGAAAGGAGGAAGGGGTCTCACTTCATGTCTCAAAACAATAGTGTCATTACCGAGAAATCAGTGAAACAGAAAAAAGCCATAGCCAATACTTCCACTTGTGTTATGTATGTCCCCTTGAGTAGCATCAGTCGTAGGTATAAATATTAAGTTTACAGATATATCAGAATCATCCTCAAGAATACTCCTCACTGCAGAAATGAGAATCCCATTTGACTTATAACTTTATTTCACTCATATTAAGGTTTGTAATAGACATATTTAAACATAAACTTTAGATGATTTCTTCGATATTAAATTTTTAAGATTAGAACATGGTATTAAAAAAAATTAAGGAAAAAGTTGTGCTCATCCTAAACAAATTTCAATATGCAAGGAATAAAATATATATAAGTCAGATGGCACCCTTTTCGAATTAGAGGGAGGACCAAGAAAATTTAGTATGGAAGGGAAAGTTGAAAATATAAAGTTACATATGGTTAGCCATATGATGTTGATAGGTACCTGAAGGACAACAGCAGCAGAAGATAATGCCAAACCATTCCCAATGACAAGGGCAGCAGGACCTGCCTGTCCAGAAACAAAATGAGCAATCAAACCAACCACTACTGCTGTGGCCAAGACCTGTGTTATGCACGTTAAAACTTTAATTAGGAAACTGGTGCATCAACTCCATAAAATGTTCTTTGACGAGGCCACACAAAAAGGATAGTGTTTGGGAAGTGATGATCTCACTCACCTGAGCAGAGCCCAATCCAAAAACATATTTCTGCATAGAACTTATTCTTTCAACAGAAAGCTGTAAATGATGACCAAGACTTGGTTGCAATTCCCTTTTTTATATAAATTATCTTTTGAAATGTCTTAGGATAAGTTAAATTCAAAATTTACGCATTTCACCTCAAGGCCTATATTAAACAGCAAGAAAGCAACGCCAAATTCAGCTATCGCCTTTGTTCCATGTACATGACGAATAATAGAGACCATAAGGTCCGATCAATCTACCAGCAGTCAGGTAGCCAAGAACAGGACTACCTAAACAACGAAACATGTAGAAGATACCCCATCAATGAAGCAAATAGAGTTTTTCTTACCCATATTGCTAGAAAGTAAGTGAAGACCCAGCAACATACATGCAGATGATGGCCAGGTACAAAAACATAACTTCTTGTTTAAAGGAATCACGGATATATAAATCAAAATAGTACATTGTTCTACTCCAAAGCTTAAACACAATAACTAAACACATATGAAAACGAAACAAGAGAAATATAATTGTGAATAGACGAAAGGATCTACATACACTATTATGAACTCACATGGCATACATATGCAAACACACATGAATGTGGTAAAGAAAGTTGTAACACACAAAGAAAATGCTCATGCTAAGAAAAGAAAGCCTCAGTACAATACATCCCGGAATTTTCTAGAATAAAGGCACAAAAATATCACAATAACCCTAAGTCATGCTGTTTGGTAGTGTAACCAATAACCACTAACGAAGCATCACATTCAAGCAAGAACAATCAAACAAATTACTATATTCTAAACAAAGTTTAGAATTACACATTTCTCATATATTAGTCAACCCATAAACCAATCATTAAATATATGTAAAATATTATATAATATATAATATATATGTATACATACATATGTATATTACGTATATAAATATAACATATATTATACTACAGATATACAGATATAGTTGTATATACACATATATATTACATATATAATATAATATAAATAAAAAATAATATAATATATATATTTATACCTCTTCACTAAGTATTTAGAACCTATACAAATTAACCCTCTTCTACACCTATACCTACTTACCCCTCTCTTCCCCTCAAATTTATAACAAAATTTAAATTCCACAACATTCTCACTACTTCCCTCCTTTCTCCAATAAGGTTGTTACTCCTGTAAAACTTGTGTTCTCAAACAAAAATTTAAGTTGAAAAAATAAGAAATAAAAAAATACCAAAATAGTACCTCTTGTTCTAGGTGAAATAAAAACTTCTAAATTTAGCAAGCCTGCTATGAATCAATACCACCTACAAAATATTTTAAAAATCCCGTTCAATAAAAATAGCATTAGTACCATATCATTCAAATATAGCAAACAACAAATTCTAATTTCAATGGCAATAGGAATTTAAAATAAAACAGAAATTTAGTACCTCTTGTTCCAGGAGAAATAAAGACTTCTAGATTTAGCAAGCCTGCTATGAATCAATACAACCTGCAAAATATTTTAAAAATCTCGTTTGTTAAAAATAGTACGAGTACAATAACATTCAAATATAGAAAACAACAATTTCTAATTTCAATAATACCTTTGATGCCGAAATTTCTTCATTGTTGCAAATACCAATATTGATCCAATTCTGAGAAACTGATCCTATATTTTTACCCATTTTCTGCTAACATAGTTGTAAGTAAAATTCAATCAACCTTTCCAAGCCACACTCTGCCTTACATTTATAGTAATTTCTACAATACAAAATTTTCACTAGGGACAACCATAGAAAGACATACAAAAAAATATAAATACATATTCTGCCCAAGCGTAAAATTATCTCTCAACAAAAGTATAAAATGAAATAGAATATTAAATACAATATAACAAATACACTAAAAAGATACATGGAAGAACTCATTCAAAATCAATATCACAATAACCCTAAGTCATGATTTTTTGTGGTGTAACCAATAACCACCAACGAAGCATCACATTACATGTATATTACAAATATAATATAATATAATATAAATAATAAATAATATAATATATATATTTATATCTCTTCATTATGTATTTATAACCTATAAAATTAACCCTCTCCTACACCTATACCCACTTACCCCTCTCTTCCCCTCCTCAAATCTATCAAAAAATCTAAATTCCACTACATATAAAATTAACCCTCTCCTACACCTATATCTACTTACCCCGCTCTCTACCCCTCCTCAAATCTATCACAAAATCTAAATTCAACTACATTCTCACAACTTCCCTCCTTTCTCCAATAAGGTTGTTACTCCTGTAAAACTTGTGTTCTCAAACAAAAATTTAAGTTGAAAAAATAAGAATTAAAAAAAATATCAATAAATAGTACCTCTTGTTCCAGGTGAAATAAAAACTTCTAAACTTAGCAAGCCTGCTATTAATCAATACAACCTGCAAAATATTTTAAAAATCTCGTTAGATAAAAATAGCATTAGTACCATATCATTCAAATATAGCAAACAACAAATTCTAATTTCAATGGCAATAGGAATTTAAAATAAAACAGAAATTTAGTACCTCTTGTTCCAGGAGAAATAAAAACTTCTAGATTTAGCAAACCTGCTATGAATCAATACAACCTGCAAAATATTTTAAAAATCTCGTTTGTTAAAAATAGTATGAGTACAATAACTTTCAAATATAGAAAACAACAATTTCTAATTTCAAAAATACCTTTGATGCCGATATTTCTTCATTGTTGTAAATACCAATATTGATCCCATTCTGAGAAGCTGATCCTATATTTTTACCCATTTTCTGCTAACATAGTTGTAAGTAAAATTCACTCAACCTTTCCAAGCCACACTCTGCCTTACATTTATAGTAATTTCTACAATACTAAATTTTCACTAGGGACAACCAAAGAAAGACATACAAAAAGATATAAATACGTATTCTAGCCCAAGCGTAAAATTATCTCTCAACAAAAGTATAAAATGAAATAGAATATTAAACACAATATAACAAATACACTACAAAGATACACGGAAGAACTCATTCAAAATCAATATCACAACAGCCCTAAGTCATGATTTTTGGTGGGGTAACCAATAACCACCAACGAAGCATCACATTCAAGCAGGAACAATCAAACAAATTACTATATTCTAAACAAAGTTTAGAATTACACATTACTAATATATTAGTTAACCTATTAAACCAATCATTAAATATATGTAAAATATTTTATATATTATATAATATATATGTATACAAACATATGTATATTACGTATATAAATATAACATATATATACTACAGATATATAGATATAGTTGTATATACACATGTAAATTACATATATAATATAATATAATATAAATAATAAATAATATAAAATATATATATTTATATCTCTTCACTAAGTATTTAGAACCTATAAAATTAACCCTCTCCTACACCTATACCCACTTACCCCTCTCTTCTCCTCCTCAAATCAATCAAAAAATCTAAATTCCACTACATATAAAATTAACCCTCTCCTACACCTATATCTACTTACCCCGCTCTCATCCCCTCCTCAAATCTATCACAAAATCTAAATTCCACTACATTCTCACAACTTCCCTCCTTTCTCCAAAAGGTTGTTACTCCTGTAAAACTTGTGTTCTCAAACAAAAATTTAAGTTGAAAAAATAAGAATTAAAAAAAATACCAATAAATAGTACCTTTTGTTCCAGGTGAAATAAAAACTTCTAAATTTAGCAAGCCTGCTATTAATCAGTACAACCTGCAAAATATTTTGAAAATCTCGTTCGATAAAAATAGCATTAGTACCATATCATTCAAATATAGCAAACAACAAATTCTAATTTCAATGGCAATAGGAATTTAAAATAAAAATGAAATTTAGTACCTCTTGTTCAAGGAGAAATAAAGACTTCTAGATTTAGCGAGCCTGCTATGAATCAATACAACCTGCAAAATATTTTAAAAATCTCGTTTGTTAAAAATAGTATGAGTAAAATAACTTTCAAATATAGAAAACAACAATTTCTAATTTCAAAAATACCTTTGATGCCGAAATTTCTTCATTGTTGCAAATACCAATATTGATCCCATTTTGAGAAGCTGATCCTATATTTTTACCCATTTTCTGCTAACATAGTTGTAAGTAAAATTCACTCAACCTTTCCAAGCCACACTCTGCCTTACATTTATAGTAATTTCTACAATACAAAATTTTCACTAGGGACAACCAAAGAAAGACATACAAAAAAATATAAATACATATTCTGCCCAAGCGTAAAATTATCTCTCAACAAAAGTATAAAATGAAATAGAATATTAAACACAATATAATAAATACACTACAAAGATACACGGAAGAACTCATTCAAAATCAATATCACAACAACCCTAAGTCATGATTTTTGGTGGTGTAACCAATAACCACCAACGAAGCATCACATTCAAGCAGGAACAATCAAACAAATTACTATATTCTAAACAAAGTTTAGAATTACACATTACTAATATATTAGTTAACCCATAAACCAATCATTAAATATATGTAAAATATTTTATATATTATATAATATATATATATATACAAACATATGTATATTACGTATATAAATATAACATATATTATAGTACAGATATATAGATATAGTTGTATATACACATGTAAATTACATATATAATATAATATAATATAAATAATAAATAATATAAAATATATATATTTATATCCCTTCACTAAGTATTTAGAACCTATAAAATTAACCCTCTCCTACACTTATACCCACTTATCCCTCTCCTCTCCTCCTCAAATCAATCAAAAAATCTAAATTCCACTACATATAAAATTAACCCTCTCCTACACCTATATCTACTTACCCCGCTCTCTTCCCCAACTCAAATCTATCACAAAATCTAAATTCCACTGCATTCTCACTACTTCCCTCCTTTCTCCAATAAGGTTGTTACTCCTGTAAAACTTGTGTTCTCAAACAAAAATTTAAGTTGAAAAAATAAGAATTAAAAAAAATACCAATAGATAGTACCTCTTGTTCCAGGTGAAATAAAAACTTCTAAATTTAGCAAGCCTGCTATTAATCAATACAACCTGCAAAATATTTTAAAAATCTCGTTAGATAAAAATAGCATTAGTACCATATCATTCAAATATAGCAAACAACAAATTCTAATTTCAATGGCAATAGGAATTTAAAATAAAACTGAAATTTAGTACCTCTTGTTCCAGGAGAAATAAAGACTTCTAGATTTAGCAAGCCTGCTATGAATCAATACAACCTGCAAAATATTTTAAAAATCTCGTTTGTTAAAAATAGTATGAGTACAATAACATTCAAATATAGAAAACAACAATTTCTAATTTCAACAATACCTTTGATGCCGAAATTTCTTCATTGTTGCAAATACCAATATTGATCCCATTCTGAGAAGCTGATCCTATATTTTTACCCATTTTCTGCTAACATAGTTGTAAGTAAAATTCACTCAACCTTTCCAAGCCACACTCTGCCTTACATTTATAGTAATATCTACAATACAAAATTTTCACTAGGGACAACCATAGAAAGACATACAAAAAGATATAAATACATATTCTGCCCAAGCGTAAAATTATATCTCAACAAAAGTATAAAATGAAATAGAATATTAAATACAATATAACAAATACACTAAAAAGATACACGGAAGAACTCATTCAAAATCAATATCACAATAAGCCTAAGTCATATTTTTGGTGGTGTAACCAATAACCACCAACGAAGCATCACATTCAAGCACGAACAATCAAACAAATTACTATATTCTAAACAAAGTTTAGAATTACACATTACTAATATATTGGTTAACCCATAAACCAATCATTAAATATATGTAAAATATTTTATATATTATATAAAATATATGTATACAAACATATGTATATTACGTATATAAATATAACATATATTATACTACAGATATATAGATATAGTTGTATATACACATGTAAATTACATATATAATATAATATAATATAAATAATATAATAATAATATAATATATATATTTATATCTCTTCACTAAGTATTTAGAACCTATAAAATTAACCCTCTCCTACACCTATACCCACTTACCCCTCTCTTCCCCTCAAATCTATCAAAAAATCTAAATTCCACTACATATAAAATTAACCCTCTCCTACACCTATATCTACTTACCCCGCTCTCTTCCCCTTCTCAAATCTATCACAAAATCTAAATTCCACTGCATTCTCACTACTTCCCTCCTTTCTCCAATAAGGTTGTTACTCCTGCAAAACTTGTGTTCTCAAACAAAAATTTAAGTTGAAAAAATAAGAATTAAAAAAAATACCAATAAATAGTACCTCTTGTTCAAGGTGAAATAAAAACTTCTAAATTTAGCAAGCCTGCTATTAATCAATACAACCTGTAAATATTTTGAAAATCTCGTTCGATAAAAATAGCATTAGTACCATATCATTCAAATATAGCAAACAACAAATTCTAATTTCAATGGCAATAGGAATTTAAAATAAAACTGAAATTTAGTACCTCTTGTTCCAGGAGAAATAAAGACTTCTAGATTTAACAAGCCTGCTATGAATCAATACAACCTGCAAAATATTTTAAAAATCTCGTTTGTTAAAAATAGTATGAGTACAATAACTTCAAATATAGAAAACAACAATTTCTAATTTCAATAATACCTTTGATGCCGAAATTTCTTCGTTGTTGCAAATACCAATATTGATGCAATTCTGAGAAGCTGATCCTATATTTTTACCCATTTTCTGCTAACATAGTTGTAAGTAAAATTCACTCAACCTTTCCAAGCCACACTCTGCCTTACATTTATAGTAATTTCTACAATACAAAATTTTCACTAGGGACAACCATAGAAAGACATACAAAAAGATATAAATACATATTCTGCCCAAGCGTAAAATTATATCTCAACAAAAGTATAAAATGAAATAGAATATTAAATACAATATAACAAATACACTAAAAAGATACAAGGAAGAACTCATTCAAAATCAATATCACAATAAGCCTAAGTCATATTTTTGGTGGTGTAACCAATAACCACCAACGAAGCATCACATTCAAGCACGAACAATCAAACAAATTACTATATTCTAAACAAAGTTTAGAATTACACATTACTAATATATTGGTTAACCCATAAACCAATCATTAAATATATGTAAAATATTTTATATATTATATAAAATATATGTATACAAACATATGTATATTACGTATATAAATATAACATATATTATACTACAGATATATAGATATAGTTGTATATACACATGTAAATTACATATATAATATAATATAATATAAATAATATAAATAATAAATAATATAATATATATATTTATATCTCTTCACTAAGTATTTAGAACCTATAAAATTAACCCTCTCCTACACCTATACCCACTTACCCCTCTCTTCCCCTCCTCAAATCTATCAAAAAATCTAAATTCCACTACATATAAAATTAACCCTCTCCTACACCTATATCTACTTACCCCGCTCTCTTCCCCTTCTCAAATCTATCACAAAATCTAAATTCCACTGCATTCTCACTACTTCCCTCCTTTCTCCAATAAGGTTGTTACTCCTGCAAAACTTGTGTTCTCAAACAAAAATTTAAGTTGAAAAAATAAGAATTAAAAAAAATACCAATAAATAGTACCTCTTGTTCCAGGTGAAATAAAAACTTCTAAATTTAGCAAGCCTGCTATTAATCAATACAACCTGCAAAATATTTTGAAAATCTCGTTCGATAAAAATAGCATTAGTACCATATCATTCAAATATAGCAAACAACAAATTCTAATTTCAATGGCAATAGGAATTTAAAATAAAACAGAAATTTAGT
This sequence comes from Panax stipuleanatus, assembly GCA_020205555.1. NCBI lineage: Eukaryota > Viridiplantae > Streptophyta > Magnoliopsida > Apiales > Araliaceae > Panax > Panax stipuleanatus. The sequence goes on along the minus strand of CM035126.1, from coordinate 17,109,868 downwards.
ACCTCTTGTTCCAGGAGAAATAAAGACTTCTAGATTTAGCAAGCCTGCTATGAATCAATACAACCTGCAAAATATTTTAAAAATCTCGTTTGTTAAAAATAGTATGAGTACAATAACATTCAAATATAGAAAACAACAATTTCTAATTTCAATAATACCTTTGATGCCGAAATTTCTTCATTGTTGCAAATACCAATATTGATCCAATTCTGAGAAGCTGATCCTATATTTTTACCCATTTTCTGCTAACATAGTTGTAAGTAAAATTCACTCAACCTTTCCAAGCCACACTCTGCCTTACATTTATAGTAATTTCTACAATACAAAATTTTCACTAGGGACAACCATAGAAAGACATACAAAAAGATATAAATACATATTCTGCCCAAGCGTAAAATTATATCTCAACAAAAGTATAAAATGAAATAGAATATTAAATACAATATAACAAATACACTAAAAAGATACACGGAAGAACTCATTCAAAATCAATATCACAATAAGCCTAAGTCATATTTTTGGTGGTGTAACCAATAACCACCAACGAAGCATCACATTCAAGCACGAACAATCAAACAAATTACTATATTCTAAACAAAGTTTAGAATTACACATTACTAATATATTAGGTTAACCCATAAACCAATCATTAAATATATGTAAAATATTTTATATATTATATAAATATATATGTATACAAACATATGTATATTACGTATATAAATATAACATATATTATACTACAGATATATAGATATAGTTGTATATACACATGTAAATTACATATATAATATAATATAATATAAATAATATAATAATAATAATATAATATATATATTTATATCTCTTCACTAAGTATTTAGAACCTATAAAATTAACCCTCTCCTACACCTATACCCACTTACCCCTCTCTTCCCCTCCTCAAATCTATCAAAAAATCTAAATTCCACTACATATAAAATTAACCCTCTCCTACACCTATATCTACTTACCCCGCTCTCTTCCCCTTCTCAAATCTATCACAAAATCTAAATTCCACTGCATTCTCACTACTTCCCTCCTTTCTCCAATAAGGTTGTTACTCCTGCAAAACTTGTGTTCTCAAACAAAAATTTAAGTTGAAAAAATAAGAATTAAAAAAAATACCAATAAATAGTACCTCTTGTTCCAGGTGAAATAAAAACTTCTAAATTTAGCAAGCCTGCTATTAATCAATACAACCTGTAAATATTTTGAAAATCTCGTTCGATAAAAATAGCATTAGTACCATATCATTCAAATATAGCAAACAACAAATTCTAATTTCAATGGCAATAGGAATTTAAAATAAAACTGAAATTTAGTACCTCTTGTTCCAGGAGAAATAAAGACTTCCAGATTTAGCAAGCCTGCTATGAATCAATACAACCTGCAAAATATTTTAAAAAGCTCGTTTGTTAAAAATAGTATGAGTACAATAACTTTCAAATATAGAAAACAACAATTTCTAATTTCAATAATACCTTTTATGCCGAAATTTCTTCGTTGTTGCAAATACCAATATTGATGCAATTCTGAGAAGCTGATCCTATATTTTTACCCATTTTCTGCTAACATAGTTGTAAGTAAAATTCAATCAACCTTTCCAAGCCACACTCTGCCTTACAATTATAGTAATTTCTACAATACAAAATTTTCACTAGGGACAACCATAGAAAGACATACAAAAAGATATAAATACATATTCTGCCCAAGCGTAAAATTATCTCTCAACAAAAGTATAAAATGAAATAGAATATTAAATACAATATAACAAATACACTAAAAAGATACACGGAAGAACTCATTCAAAATCAATATCACAATAACACTAAGTCATGATTTTTGGTGGTGTAACCAATAACCACCAACGAAGCATCACATTCAAGCACGAACAATCAAACAAATTACTATATTCTAAACAAAGTTTAGAATTACACATTACTAATATATTAGTTAACCCATAAACCAATCATTAAATATATGTAAAATATTTTATATATTATATAATATATATGTATACAAACATATGTATATTACGTATATAAATATAACATATATTATACTACAGATATATAGATATAGTTGTATATACACATGTAAATTACATATATAATATAATATAATATAAATAATAAATAATATAATATATATATTTATATCTCTTCACTAAGTATTTAGAACCTATAAAATTAACCCTCTCCTACACCTATACCCACTTACCCCTCTCTTCCCCTCCTCAAATCTATCAAAAAATCTAAATTCCACTACATATAAAATTAACCCTCTCCTACACCTATATCTACTTACCCCGCTCTCTTCCCCTTCTCAAATCTATCACAAAATCTAAATTCCACTGCATTCTCACTACTTCCCTCCTTTCTCCAATAAGGTTGTTACTCCTGCAAAACTTGTGTTCTCAAACAAAAATTTAAGTTGAAAAAATAAGAATTAAAAAAAATACCAATAAATAGTACCTCTTGTTCCAGGTGAAATAAAAACTTCTAAATTTAGCAAGCCTGCTATTAATCAATACAACCTGCAAAATATTTTGAAAATCTCGTTAGATAAAAATAGCATTAGTACCATATCATTCAAATATAGCAAACAACAAATTCTAATTTCAATGGCAATAGGAATTTAAAATAAAACAGAAATTTAGTACCTCTTGTTCCAGGAGAAATAAAGACTTCTAGATTTAGCAAGCCTGCTATGAATCAATACAACCTGCAAAATATTTTAAAAATCTCGTTTGTTAAAAATAGTATGAGTACAATAACATTCAAATATAGAAAACAACAATTTCTAATTTCAATAATACCTTTGATGCCGAAATTTCTTCATTGTTGCAAATACCAATATTGATCCAATTCTGAGAAGCTGATCCTATATTTTTACCCATTTTCTGCTAACATAGTTGTAAGTAAAATTCACTCAACCTTTCCAAGCCACACTCTGCCTTACATTTATAGTAATTTCTACAATACAAAATTTTCACTAGGGACAACCATAGAAAGACATACAAAAAGATATAAATACATATTCTGCCCAAGCGTAAAATTATCTCTCAACAAAAGTATAAAATGAAATAGAATATTAAATACAATATAACAAATACACTAAAAAGATACACGGAAGAACTCATTCAAAATCAATATCACAATAACCCTAAGTCATGATTTTTGGTGGTGTAACCAATAACCACCAACGAAGCATCACATTCAAGCACGAACAATCAAACAAATTACTATATTCTAAACAAAGTTTAGAATTACACATTACTAATATATTGGTTAACCCATAAACCAATCATTAAATATATGTAAAATATTTTATATATTATATAAATATATGTATACAAACATATGTATATTACGTATATAAATATAACATATATTATACTACAGATATATAGATATAGTTGTATATACACATGTAAATTACATATATAATATAATATAATATAAATAATATAAATAATAATAATATAATATATATATTTATATCTCTTCACTAAGTATTTAGAACCTATAAAATTAACCCTCTCCTACACCTATACCCACTTACCCCTCTCTTCCCCTCCTCAAATCTATCAAAAAATCTAAATTCCACTACATATAAAATTAACCCTCTCCTACACCTATATCTACTTACCCCGCTCTCTTCCCCTTCTCAAATCTATCACAAAATCTAAATTCCACTGCATTCTCACTACTTCCCTCCTTTCTCCAATAAGGTTGTTACTCCTGCAAAACTTGTGTTCTCAAACAAAAATTTAAGTTGAAAAAATAAGAATTAAAAAAAATACCAATAAATAGTACCTCTTGTTCCAGGTGAAATAAAAACTTCTAAATTTAGCAAGCCTGCTATTAATCAATACAACCTGTAAATATTTTGAAAATCTCGTTCGATAAAAATAGCATTAGTACCATATCATTCAAATATAGCAAACAACAAATTCTAATTTCAATGGCAATAGGAATTTAAAATAAAACTGAAATTTAGTACCTCTTGTTCCAGGAGAAATAAAGACTTCCAGATTTAGCAAGCCTGCTATGAATCAATACAACCTGCAAAATATTTTAAAAAGCTCGTTTGTTAAAAATAGTATGAGTACAACAACTTTCAAATATAGAAAACAACAATTTCTAATTTCAATAATACCTTTTATGCCGAAATTTCTTCGTTGTTGCAAATACCAATATTGATGCAATTCTGAGAAGCTGATCCTATATTTTTACCCATTTTCTGCTAACATAGTTGTAAGTAAAATTCACTCAACCTTTCCAAGCCACACTCTGCCTTACATTTATAGTAATTTCTACAATACAAAATTTTCACTAGGGACAACCATAGAAAGACATACAAAAAGATATAAATACATATTCTGCCCAAGCGTAAAATTATCTCTCAACAAAAGTATAAAATGAAATAGAATATTAAATACAATATAACAAATACACTAAAAAGATACACGGAAGAACTCATTCAAAATCAATATCACAATAACCCTAAGTCATGATTTTTGGTGGTGTAACCAATAACCACCAACGAAGCATCACATTCAAGCACGAACAATCAAACAAATTACTATATTCTAAACAAAGTTTAGAATTACACATTACTAATATATTAGTTAACCCATAAACCAATCATTAAATATATGTAAAATATTTTATATATTATATAATATATATGTATACAAACATATGTATATTACGTATATAAATATAACATATATTATACTACAGATATATAGATATAGTTGTATATACACATGTAAATTACATATATAATATAATATAATATAAATAATAAATAATATAATATATATATATTTATATCTCTTCACTAAGTATTTAGAACCTATAAAATTAACCCTCTCCTACCCCTATACCCACTTACCCCTCTCTTCCCCTCCTCAAATCTATCAAAAAATCTAAATTCCACTACATATAAAATTAACCCTCTCCTACACCTATATCTACTTACCCCGCTCTCTTCCCCTTCTCAAATCTATCACAAAATCTAAATTCCACTGCATTCTCACTACTTCCCTCCTTTCTCCAATAAGGTTGTTACTCCTGCAAAACTTGTGTTCTCAAACAAAAATTTAAGTTGAAAAAATAAGAATTAAAAAAATACCAATAAATAGTACCTCTTGTTCCAGGTGAAATAAAAACTTCTAAATTTAGCAAGCCTGCTATTAATCAATACAACCTGCAAAATATTTTAAAAATCTCGTTAGATAAAAATAGCATTAGTACCATATCATTCAAATATAGCAAACAACAAATTCTAATTTCAATGGCAATAGGAATTTAAAATAAAACAGAAATTTAGTACCTCTTGTTCCAGGAGAAATAAAGACTTCTAGATTTAGCAAGCCTGCTATGAATCAATACAACCTGCAAAATATTTTAAAAATCTCGTTTGTTAAAAATAGTATGAGTACAATAACATTCAAATATAGAAAACAACAATTTCTAATTTCAATAATACCTTTGATGCCGAAATTTCTTCATTGTTGCAAATACCAATATTGATCCAATTCTGAGAAGCTGATCCTATATTTTTACCCATTTTCTGCTAACATAGTTGTAAGTAAAATTCACTCAACCTTTCCAAGCCACACTCTGCCTTACATTTATAGTAATTTCTACAATACAAAATTTTCACTAGGGACAACCATAGAAAGACATACAAAAAGATATAAATACATATTCTGCCCAAGCGTAAAATTATCTCTCAACAAAAGTATAAAATGAAATAGAATATTAAATACAATATAACAAATACACTAAAAAGATACACGGAAGAACTCATTCAAAATCAATATCACAATAACCCTAAGTCATGATTTTTGGTGGTGTAACCAATAACCACCAACGAAGCATCACATTCAAGCACGAACAATCAAACAAATTACTATATTCTAAACAAAGTTTAGAATTACACATTACTAATATATTAGTTAACCCATAAACCAATCATTAAATATATGTAAAATATTTTATATATTATATAATATATATGTATACAAACATATGTATATTACGTATATAAATATAACATATATTATACTACAGATATATAGATATAGTTGTATATACACATGTAAATTACATATATAATATAATATAATATAAATAATAAATAATATAATATATATATTTATATCTCTTCACTAAGTATTTAGAACCTATAAAATTAACCCTCTCCTACACCTATACCCACTTACCCCTCTCTTCTCCTCCTCAAATCTATCAAAAAATCTAAATTCCACTACATATAAAATTAACCCTCTCCTACACCTATATCTACTTACCCCGCTCTCTTCCCCTCCTCAAATCTATCACAAAATCTAAATTCCACTACATTCTCACTACTTCCCTCCTTTCTCCAATAAGGTTGTTACTCCTGCAAAACTTGTGTTCTCAAACAAAAATTTAAGTTGAAAAAATAAGAATTAAAAAAAATACCAATAAATAGTACCTCTTGTTCCAGGTGAAATAAAAACTTCTAAATTTAGCAAGCCTGCTATTAATCAATACAACCTGCAAAATATTTTGAAAATCTCGTTCGATAAAAATAGCATTAGTACCATATCATTCAAATATAGCAAACAACAAATTCTAATTTCAATGGCAATAGGAATTTAAAATAAAACAGAAATTTAGTACCTCTTGTTCCAGGAGAAATAAAGACTTCTAGATTTAGCAAGCCTGCTATGAATCAATACAACCTGCAAAATATTTTAAAAATCTCGTTTGTTAAAAATAGTATCGAGTACAATAACTTTCAAATATAGAAAACAACAATTTCTAATTTCAATAATACCTTTGATGCCGAAATTTCTTCATTGTTGCAAATACCAATATTGATCCAATTCTGAGAAGCTGATCCTATATTTTTACCCATTTTCTGCTAACATAGTTGTAAGTAAAATTCACTCAACCTTTCCAAGCCACACTCTGCCTTACATTTATAGTAATTTCTACAATACAAAATTTTCACTAGGGACAACCATAGAAAGACATACAAAAAGATATAAATACATATTCTGCCCAAGCGTAAAATTATCTCTCAACAAAAGTATAAAATGAAATAGAATATTAAATACAATATAACAAATACACTAAAAAGATACACGGAAGAACTCATTCAAAATCAATATCACAATAACCCTAAGTCATGATTTTTGGTGGTGTAACCAATAACCACCAACGAAGCATCACATTCAAGCACGAACAATCAAACAAATTACTATATTCTAAACAAAGTTTAGAATTACACATTACTAATATATTAGTTAACCCATAAACCAATCATTAAATATATGTAAAATATTTTATATATTATATAATATATGTATACAAACATATGTATATTACGTATATAAATATAACATATATTATACTACAGATATATAGATATAGTTGTATATACACACTGTAAATTACATATATAATATAATATAATATAAATAATAAATAATATAAATATATATATTTATATCTCTTCACTAAGTATTTAGAACCTATAAAATTAACCCTCTCCTACCCCTATACCCACTTACCCCTCTCTTCTCCTCCTCAAATCTATCAAAAAATCTAAATTCCACTACATATAAAATTAACCCTCTCCTACACCTATATCTACTTACCCCGCTCTCTTCCCCTTCTCAAATCTATCACAAAATCTAAATTCCACTACATTCTCACTACTTCCCTCCTTTCTCCAATAAGGTTGTTACTCCTGTAAAACTTGTGTTCTCAAACAAAAATTTAAGTTGAAAAAATAAGAATTAAAAAAATACCAATAAATAGTACCTCTTGTTCCAGGTGAAATAAAAACTTCTAAATTTAGCAAGCCTGCTATTAATCAATACAACCTGCAAAATATTTTGAAAATCTCGTTCGATAAAAATAGCATTAGTACCATATCATTCAAATATAGCAAACAACAAATTCTAATTTCAATGGCAATAGGAATTTAAAATAAAACAGAAATTTAGTACCTCTTGTTCCAGGAGAAATAAAGGCTTCTAGATTTAGCAAGCCTGCTATGAATCAATACAACCTGCAAAATATTTTAAAAATCTCGTTTGTTAAAAATAGTACGAGTACAATAACTTTCAAATATAGAAAACAACAATTTCTAATTTCAATAATACCTTTGATGCCGAAATTTCTTCATTGTTGCAAATACCAATATTGATCCCATTCTGAGAAGCTGATCCTATATTTTTACCCATTTTCTGCTAACATAGTTGTAAGTAAAATTCACTCAACCTTTCCAAGCCACACTCTGCCTTACATTTATAGTAATTTCTACAATACAAAATTTTCACTAGGGACAACCATAGAAAGACATACAAAAAGATATAAATACATATTCTGCCCAAGCGTAAAATTATCTCTCAACAAAAGTATAAAATGAAATAGAATATTAAATACAATATAACAAATACACTAAAAAGATACACGGAAGAACTCATTCAAAATCAATATCACAATAACCCTAAGTCATGATTTTTGGTGGTGTAACCAATAACCACCAACGAAGCATCACATTCAAGCACGAACAATCAAACAAATTACTATATTCTAAACAAAGTTTAGAATTACACATTACTAATATATTAGTTAACCCATAAACCAATCATTAAATATATGTAAAATATTTTATATATTATATAATATATATGTATACAAACATATGTATATTACGTATATAAATATAACATATATTATACTACAGATATATAGATATAGTTGTATATACACATGTAAATTACATATATAATATAATATAATATAAATAATAAATAATATAAATATATATATTATATCTTCTTCACTAAGTATTTAGAACCTATAAAATTAACCCTCTCCTACACCTATACCCACTTACCCCTCTCTTCCCCTCCTCAAATCTATCAAAAAATCTAAATTCCACTACATATAAAATTAACCCTCTCCTACACCTATATCTACTTACCCCGCTCTCTTCCCCTTCTCAAATCTATCACAAAATCTAAATTCCACTGCATTCTCACTACTTCCCTCCTTTCTCCAATAAGGTTGTTACTCCTGCAAAACTTGTGTTCTCAAACAAAAATTTAAGTTGAAAAAATAAGAATTAAAAAAAATACCAATAAATAGTACCTCTTGTTCCAGGTGAAATAAAAACTTCTAAATTTAGCAAGCCTGCTATTAATCAATACAACCTGTAAATATTTTGAAAATCTCGTTCGATAAAAATAGCATTAGTACCATATCATTCAAATATAGCAAACAACAAATTCTAATTTCAATGGCAATAGGAATTTAAAATAAAACTGAAATTTAGTACCTCTTGTTCCAGGAGAAATAAAGACTTCCAGATTTAGCAAGCCTGCTATGAATCAATACAACCTGCAAAATATTTTAAAAAGCTCGTTTGTTAAAAATAGTATGAGTACAATAACTTTCAAATATAGAAAACAACAATTTCTAATTTCAATAATACCTTTTATGCCGAAATTTCTTCGTTGTTGCAAATACCAATATTGATCCCATTCTGAGAAGCTGATCCTATATTTTTACCCATTTTCTGCTAACATAGTTGTAAGTAAAATTCAATCAACCTTTCCAAGCCACACTCTGCCTTACAATTATAGTAATTTCTACAATACAAAATTTTCACTAGGGACAACCATAGAAAGACATACAAAAAGATATAAATACATATTCTGCCCAAGCGTAAAATTATCTCTCAACAAAAGTATAAAATGAAATAGAATATTAAATACAATATAACAAATACACTAAAAAGATACACGGAAGAACTCATTCAAAATCAATATCACAATAACACTAAGTCATGATTTTTGGTGGTGTAACCAATAACCACCAACGAAGCATCACATTCAAGCACGAACAATCAAACAAATTACTATATTCTAAACAAAGTTTAGAATTACACATTACTAATATATTAGTTAACCCATAAACCAATCATTAAATATATGTAAAATATTTTATATATTATATAATATATATGTATACAAACATATGTATATTACGTATATAAATATAACATATATTATACTACAGATATATAGATATAGTTGTATATACACATGTAAATTACATATATAATATAATATAATATAAATAATAAATAATATAATATATATATTTATATCTCTTCACTAAGTATTTAGAACCTATAAAATTAACCCTCTCCTACACCTATACCCACTTACCCCTCTCTTCCCCTCCTCAAATCTATCAAAAAATCTAAATTCCACTACATATAAAATTAACCCTCTCCTACACCTATATCTACTTACCCCGCTCTCTTCCCCTTCTCAAATCTATCACAAAATCTAAATTCCACTGCATTCTCACTACTTCCCTCCTTTCTCCAATAAGGTTGTTACTCCTGCAAAACTTGTGTTCTCAAACAAAAATTTAAGTTGAAAAAATAAGAATTAAAAAAAATACCAATAAATAGTACCTCTTGTTCCAGGTGAAATAAAAACTTCTAAATTTAGCAAGCCTGCTATTAATCAATACAACCTGCAAAATATTTTGAAAATCTCGTTCGATAAAAATAGCATTAGTACCATATCATTCAAATATAGCAAACAACAAATTCTAATTTCAATGGCAATAGGAATTTAAAATAAAACAGAAATTTAGTACCTCTTGTTCCAGGAGAAATAAAGACTTCTAGATTTAGCAAGCCTGCTATGAATCAATACAACCTGCAAAATATTTTAAAAATCTCGTTTGTTAAAAATAGTATGAGTACAATAACATTCAAATATAGAAAACAACAATTTCTAATTTCAATAATACCTTTGATGCCGAAATTTCTTCATTGTTGCAAATACCAATATTGATCCCATTCTGAGAAGCTGATCCTATATTTTTACCCATTTTCTGCTAACATAGTTGTAAGTAAAATTCACTCAACCTTTCCAAGCCACACTCTGCCTTACATTTATAGTAATATTCTACAATACAAAATTTTCACTAGGGACAACCATAGAAAGACATACAAAAAGATATAAATACATATTCTGCCCAAGCGTAAAATTATATCTCAACAAAAGTATAAAATGAAATAGAATATTAAATACAATATAACAAATACACAAAAAAGATACACGGAAGAACTCATTCAAAATCAATATCACAATAAGCCTAAGTCATGATTTTTGGTGGTGTAACAATAACCACCAACGAAGCATCACATTCAAGCACGAACAATCAAACAAATTACTATATTCTAAACAAAGTTTAGAATTACACATTACTAATATATTAGTTAACCCATAAACCAATCATTAAATATATGTAAAATATTTTATATATTATATAAATATATGTATACAAACATATGTATATTACGTATATAAATATAACATATATTATACTACAGATATATAGATATAGTTGTATATACACATGTAAATTACATATATAATATAATATAATATAAATAATAAATAATAATAATATAATATATATATTTATATCTCTTCACTAAGTATTTAGAACCTATAAAATTAACCCTCTCCTACACCTATACCCACTTACCCCTCTCTTCCCCTCCTCAAATCTATCAAAAAATCTAAATTCCACTACATATAAAATTAACCCTCTCCTACACCTATATCTACTTACCCCGCTCTCTTCCCCTTCTCAAATCTATCACAAAATCTAAATTCCACTGCATTCTCACTACTTCCCTCCTTTCTCCAATAAGGTTGTTACTCCTGCAAAACTTGTGTTCTCAAACAAAAATTTAAGTTGAAAAAATAAGAATTAAAAAAAATACCAATAAATAGTACCTCTTGTTCCAGGTGAAATAAAAACTTCTAAATTTAGCAAGCCTGCTATTAATCAATACAACCTGTAAATATTTTGAAAATCTCGTTCGATAAAAATAGCATTAGTACCATATCATTCAAATATAGCAAACAACAAATTCTAATTTCAATGGCAATAGGAATTTAAAATAAAACTGAAATTTAGTACCTCTTGTTCCAGGAGAAATAAAGACTTCCAGATTTAGCAAGCCTGCTATGAATCAATACAACCTGCAAAATATTTTAAAAAGCTCGTTTGTTAAAAATAGTATGAGTACAATAACTTTCAAATATAGAAAACAACAATTTCTAATTTCAATAATACCTTTTATGCCGAAATTTCTTCGTTGTTGCAAATACCAATATTGATGCAATTCTGAGAAGCTGATCCTATATTTTTACCCATTTTCTGCTAACATAGTTGTAAGTAAAATTCAATCAACCTTTCCAAGCCACACTCTGCCTTACAATTATAGTAATTTCTACAATACAAAATTTTCACTAGGGACAACCATAGAAAGACATACAAAAAGATATAAATACATATTCTGCCCAAGCGTAAAATTATCTCTCAACAAAAGTATAAAATGAAATAGAATATTAAATACAATATAACAAATACACTAAAAAGATACACGGAAGAACTCATTCAAAATCAATATCACAATAACACTAAGTCATGATTTTTGGTGGTGTAACCAATAACCACCAACGAAGCATCACATTCAAGCACGAACAATCAAACAAATTACTATATTCTAAACAAAGTTTAGAATTACACATTACTAATATATTAGTTAACCCATAAACCAATCATTAAATATATGTAAAATATTTTATATATTATATAATATATATGTATACAAACATATGTATATTACGTATATAAATATAACATATATTATACTACAGATATATAGATATAGTTGTATATACACATGTAAATTACATATATAATATAATATAATATAAATAATAAATAATATAATATATATATTTATATCTCTTCACTAAGTATTTAGAACCTATAAAATTAACCCTCTCCTACACCTATACCCACTTACCCCTCTCTTCCCCTCCTCAAATCTATCAAAAAATCTAAATTCCACTACATATAAAATTAACCCTCTCCTACACCTATATCTACTTACCCCGCTCTCTTCCCCTTCTCAAATCTATCACAAAATCTAAATTCCACTGCATTCTCACTACTTCCCTCCTTTCTCCAATAAGGTTGTTACTCCTGCAAAACTTGTGTTCTCAAACAAAAATTTAAGTTGAAAAAATAAGAATTAAAAAAATACCAATAAATAGTACCTCTTGTTCCAGGTGAAATAAAAACTTCTAAATTTAGCAAGCCTGCTATTAATCAATACAACCTGCAAAATATTTTGAAAATCTCGTTAGATAAAAATAGCATTAGTACCATATCATTCAAATATAGCAAACAACAAATTCTAATTTCAATGGCAATAGGAATTTAAAATAAAACAGAAATTTAGTACCTCTTGTTCCAGGAGAAATAAAGACTTCTAGATTTAGCAAGCCTGCTATGAATCAATACAACCTGCAAAATATTTTAAAAATCTCGTTTGTTAAAAATAGTATGAGTACAATAACATTCAAATATAGAAAACAACAATTTCTAATTTCAACTAATACCTTTGATGCCGAAATTTCTTCATTGTTGCAAATACCAATATTGATCCCATTCTGAGAAGCTGATCCTATATTTTTACCCATTTTCTGCTAACATAGTTGTAAGTAAAATTCACTCAACCTTTCCAAGCCACACTCTGCCTTACATTTATAGTAATATCTACAATACAAAATTTTCACTAGGGACAACCATAGAAAGACATACAAAAAGATATAAATACATATTCTGCCCAAGCGTAAAATTATATCTCAACAAAAGTATAAAATGAAATAGAATATTAAATACAATATAACAAATACACTAAAAAGATACACGGAAGAACTCATTCAAAATCAATATCACAATAAGCCTAAGTCATATTTTTGGTGGTGTAACCAATAACCACCAACGAAGCATCACATTCAAGCACGAACAATCAAACAAATTACTATATTCTAAACAAAGTTTAGAATTACACATTACTAATATATTGGTTAACCCATAAACCAATCATTAAATATATGTAAAATATTTTATATATTATATAAATATATGTATACAAACATATGTATATTACGTATATAAATATAACATATATTATACTACAGATATATAGATATAGTTGTATATACACATGTAAATTACATATATAATATAATATAATATAAATAATAAATAATATAATATATATATTTATATCTCTTCACTAAGTATTTAGAACCTATAAAATTAACCCTCTCCTACACCTATACCCACTTACCCCTCTCTTCCCCTCCTCAAATCTATCAAAAAATCTAAATTCCACTACATATAAAATTAACCCTCTCCTACACCTATATCTACTTACCCCGCTCTCTTCCCCTTCTCAAATCTATCACAAAATCTAAATTCCACTGCATTCTCACTACTTCCCTCCTTTCTCCAATAAGGTTGTTACTCCTGCAAAACTTGTGTTCTCAAACAAAAATTTAAGTTGAAAAAATAAGAATTAAAAAAAATACCAATAAATAGTACCTCTTGTTCAAGGTGAAATAAAAACTTCTAAATTTAGCAAGCCTGCTATTAATCAATACAACCTGTAAATATTTTGAAAATCTCGTTCGATAAAAATAGCATTAGTACCATATCATTCAAATATAGCAAACAACAAATTCTAATTTCAATGGCAATAGGAATTTAAAATAAAACAGAAATTTAGTACCTCTTGTTCCAGGAGAAATAAAGACTTCCAGATTTAGCAAGCCTGCTATGAATCAATACAACCTGCAAAATATTTTAAAAAGCTCGTTTGTTAAAAATAGTATGAGTACAATAACTTTCAAATATAGAAAACAACAATTTCTAATTTCAATAATACCTTTTATGCCGAAATTTCTTCGTTGTTGCAAATACCAATATTGATGCAATTCTGAGAAGCTGATCCTATATTTTTACCCATTTTCTGCTAACATAGTTGTAAGTAAAATTCAATCAATCTTTCCAAGCCACTCTTTGCCTTACATTAATTGTAATTTCTACAATACAAAATTTTCACAAGGGACAACCATAGAAAGACATACAAAAAGATATAAATACATATTCTGCCCATGCGTAAAATTATCTCTCAACAAAAGTATAAAATGAAATAGAATATTAAATACAATATAACAAATACACAAAAAAGATACACGGAAGAACTCATTCAAAATCAATATCACAATAACACTAAGTCATGATTTTTGGTGGTGTAAAATAACCACCAACGAAGCATCACATTCAAGCACGAACAATCAAACAAATTACTATATTCTAAACAAAGTTTAGAATTACACATTACTAATATATTAGTTAACCCATAAACCAATCATTAAATATATGTAAAATATTTTATATATTATATAATATATATGTATACAAACATATGTATATTACGTATATAAATATAACATATATTATACTACAGATATATAGATATAGTTGTATATACACACGTAAATTACATATATAATATAATATAATATAAATAATAAATAATATAAAATATATATATTTATATTTCTTCACTAAGTATTTAGAACCTATAAAATTAACCCTCTCCTACACCTATACCCACTTACCCCTCTCTTCCCCTCCTCAAATCTATCAAAAAATCTAAATTGCACTACATATAAAATTAACCCTCTCCTACACCTATATCTACTTACCCCGCTCTCTTCCCCTTCTCAAATCTATCACAAAATCTAAATTCCACTGCATTCTCACTACTTCCCTCCTTTCTCCAATAAGGTTGTTACTCCTGCAAAACTTGTGTTCTCAAACAAAAATTTAAGTTGAAAAAATAAGAATTAAAAAAAATAACAATAAATAGTACCTCTTCTTCCAGGTGAAATAAAAACTTCTAAATTTAGCAAGCCTGCTATTAATCAATACAACCTGCAAAATATTTTGAAAATCTCGTTAGATAAAAATAGCATTAGTACCATATCATTCAAATATAGCAAACAACAAATTCTAATTTCAATGGCAATAGGAATTTAAAATAAAACAGAAATTTAGTACCTCTTGTTCCAGGAGAAATAAAAACTTCCAGATTTAGCAAGCCTGCTATGAATCAATACAACCTGCAAAATATTTTAAAAATCTCGTTTGTTAAAAATAGTACGAGTACAATAACATTCAAATATAGAAAACAACAATTTCTAATTTCAATAATACCTTTGATGCCGAAATTTCTTCATTGTTGCAAATACCAATATTGATCCCATTCTGAGAAGCTGATCCTATATTTTTACCCATTTTCTGCTAACATAGTTGTAAGTAAAATTCACTCAACCTTTCCAAGCCACACTCTGCCTTACATTTATAGTAATTTCTACAATACAAAATTTTCACTAGGGACAACCATAGAAAGACATACAAAAAGATATAAATACATATTCTGCCCAAGCGTAAAATTATCTCTCAACAAAAGTATAAAATGAAATAGAATATTAAACACAATATAACAAATACACTACAAAGATACACGGAATAACTCATTCAAAATAAATATCACAACAACCCTAAGTCATGATTTTTGGTGGTGTAACCAATAACCACCAACGAAGCATCACATTCAAGCAGGAACAATCAAACAAATTACTATATTCTAAACAAAGTTTAGAATTACACATTACTAATATATTAGTTAACCCATAAACCAATCATTAAATATATGTAAAATATTTTATATATTATATAATATATATGTATACAAACATATGTATATTACGTATATAAATATAACATATATTATACTACAGATATATAGATATAGTTGTATATACACACGTAAATTACATATATAATATAATATAATATAAATAATAAATAATATAAATATATATATTTATATTTCTTCACTAAGTATTTAGAACCTATAAAATTAACCCTCTCCTACACCTATACCCACTTACCCCTCTCTTCTCCTCCTCAAATCTAATCAAAAAATCTAAATTCCACTACATATAAAATTAACCCTCTCCTACACCTATATCTACTTACCCCGCTCTCTTCCCCTTCTCAAATCTATCACAAAATCTAAATTCCACTGCATTCTCACTACTTCCCTCCTTTCTCCAATAAGGTTGTTACTCCTGCAAAACTTGTGTTCTCAAACAAAAATTTAAGTTGAAAAAATAAGAATTAAAAAAAATACCAATAAATAGTACCTCTTGTTCCAGGTGAAATAAAAACTTCTAAATTTAGCAAGCCTGCTATTAATCAATACAACCTGTAAATATTTTGAAAATCTCGTTCGATAAAAATAGCATTAGTACCATATCATTCAAATATAGCAAACAACAAATTCTAATTTCAATGGCAATAGGAATTTAAAATAAAACTGAAATTTAGTACCTCTTGTTCCAGGAGAAATAAAGACTTCCAGATTTAGCAAGTCTGCTATGAATCAATACAACCTGCAAAATATTTTAAAAAGCTCGTTTGTTAAAAATAGTATGAGTACAATAACTTTCAAATATAGAAAACAACAATTTCTAATTTCAATAATACCTTTTATGCCGAAATTTCTTCGTTGTTGCAAATACCAATATTGATGCAATTCTGAGAAGCTGATCCTATATTTTTACCCATTTTCTGCTAACATAGTTGTAAGTAAAATTCAATCAACCTTTCCAAGCCACACTCTGCCTTACAATTATAGTAATTTCTACAATACAAAATTTTCACTAGGGACAACCATAGAAAGACATACAAAAAGATATAAATACATATTCTGCCCAAGCGTAAAATTATCTCTCAACAAAAGTATAAAATGAAATAGAATATTAAATACAATATAACAAATACACTAAAAAGATACACGGAAGAACTCATTCAAAATCAATATCACAATAACACTAAGTCATGATTTTTGGTGGTGTAACCAATAACCACCAACGAAGCATCACATTCAAGCACGAACAATCAAACAAATTACTATATTCTAAACAAAGTTTAGAATTACACATTACTAATATATTAGTTAACCCATAAACCAATCATTAAATATATGTAAAATATTTTATATATTATATAATATATATGTATACAAACATATGTATATTACGTATATAAATATAACATATATTATACTACAGATATATAGATATAGTTGTATATACACATGTAAATTACATATATAATATAATATAATATAAATAATAAATAATAATAATATATATATATTTATATCTCTTCACTAAGTATTTAGAACCTATAAAATTAACCCTCTCCTACACCTATACCCACTTACCCCTCTCTTCCCCTCCTCAAATCTATCAAAAAATCTAAATTCCACTACATGTAAAATTAACCTTCTCCTACACCTATATCTACTTACCCCGCTCTCTTCCCCTTCTCAAATCTATCACAAAATCTAAATTCCACTGCATTCTCACTACTTCCCTCCTTTCTCCAATAAGGTTGTTACTCCTGCAAAACTTGTGTTCTCAAACAAAAATTTAAGTTGAAAAAATAAGAATTAAAAAAAATACCAATAAATAGTACCTCTTGTTCCAGGTGAAATAAAAACTTCTAAATTTAGCAAGCCTGCTATTAATCAATACAACCTGCAAAATATTTTGAAAATCTCGTTAGATAAAAATAGCATTAGTACCATATCATTCAAATATAGCAAACAACAAATTCTAATTTCAATGGCAATAGGAATTTAAAATAAAACAGAAATTTAGTACCTCTTGTTCCAGGAGAAATAAAAACTTCCAGATTTAGCAAGCCTGCTATGAATCAATACAACCTGCAAAATATTTTAAAAATCTCGTTTGTTAAAAATAGTATGAGTACAATAACTTTCAAATATAGAAAACAACAATTTCTAATTTCAATAATACCTTTGATGCCGAAATTTCTTCACTGTTGCAAATACCAATATTGATCCCATTCTGAGAAGCTGATCCTATATTTTTACCCTTTTTCTGCTAACATAGTTGTAAGTAAAATTCACTCAACCTTTCCAAGCCACACTCTGCATTACATTTATAGTAATTTCTACAATACAAAATTTTCACTAGGGACAACCATAGAAAGACATACAAAAAGATATAAATACATATTCTGCCCAAGCGTAAAATTATCTCTCAACAAAAGTATAAAATGAAATTGAATATTAAACACAATATAACAAATACACTACAAAGATACACGGAATAACTCATTCAAAATAAATATCACAACAACCCTAAGTCATGATTTTTGGTGGTGTAACCAATAACCACCAACGAAGCATCACATTCAAGCAGGAACAATCAAACAAATTACTATATTCTAAACAAAGTTTAGAATTACACATTACAAATATATTAGTTAACCCATAAACCAATAATTAAATATATGTAAAATATTTTATATATTATATAATATATATGTATACAAACATATGTATATTACGTATATAAATATAACATATATTATACTACAGATATATAGATATAGTTGTATATACACACGTAAATTACATATATAATATAATATAATATAAATAATAAATAATATAAATATATATATTTATATTTCTTCACTAAGTATTTAGAACCTATAAAATTAACCCTCTCCTACACCTATACCCACTTACCCCTCTCTTCTCCTCCTCAAATCAATCAAAAAATCTAAATTCCACTACATATAAAATTAACCCTCTCCTACACCTATATCTACTTACCCCGCTCTCTTCCCCTTCTCAAATCTATCACAAAATCTAAATTCCACTGCATTCTCACAACTTCCCTCCTTTCTCCAATAAGGTTGTTACTCCGATAAAACTTGTGCTCTCAAACAAAAATTTAAGTTGAAAAAATAAGAATTAAAAAAAATACCAATAAATACTACCTCTTGTTCCAGGTGAAATAAAAACTTCTAAATTTAGCAAGCCTGCTATTAATCAGTACAACCTGCAAAATATTTTGAAAATCTCGTTCGATAAAAATAGCATTAGTACCATATCATTCAAATATAGCAAACAACAAATTCTAATTTCAATGGCAATAGGAATTTAAAATAAAACAGAAATTTAGTACCTCTTGTTCCAGGAGAAATAAAGGCTTCCAGATTTAGCAAGCCTACTATGAATCAATACAACCTTCAAAATATTTTAAAAATCTCGTTTGTTAAAAATAGTACGAGTACAATATCTTTCAAATATAGAAAACAACAATTTCTAATTTCAATAATACCTTTGATGCCGAAATTTCTTCATTGTTGCAAATACCAAAATTGATCCCATTCTGAGAAGCTGATCCTATATTTTTACCCATTTTCTGCTAACATAGTTGTAAGTAAAATTCACTCAACCTTTCCAAGCCACACTCTGCCTTACATTTATAGTAATTTCTACAATACAAAATTTTCACTAGGGACAACCATAGAAAGACATACAAAAAGATATAAATACATATTCTGCCCAAGCGTAAAATTATCTCTCAACAAAAGTATAAAATGAAATAGAATATTAAACACAATATAACAAATACACTACAAAGATACACGGAATAACTCATTTAAAATAAATATCACAACAACCCTAAGTCATGATTTTTGGTGGTGTAACCAATAACCACCAACGAAGCATCACATTCAAGCAGGAACAATCAAACAAATTACTATATTCTAAACAAAGTTTAGAATTACACATTACAAATATATTAGTTAACCCATAAACCAATAATTAAATATATGTAAAATATTTTATATATTATATAATATATATGTATACAAACATATGTATATTACGTATATAAATATAACATATATTATACTACAGATATATAGATATAGTTGTATATACACACGTAAATTACATATATAATATAATATAATATAAATAATAAATAATATAAAATATATATATTTATATTTCTTCACTAAGTATTTAGAACCTATAAAATTAACCCTCTCCTACACCTATACCCACTTACCCCTCTCTTCTCCTCCTCAAATCAATCAAAAAATCTAAATTCCACTACATATAAAATTAACCCTCTCCTACACCTATATCTACTTACCCCGCTCTCTTCCCCTTCTCAAATCTATCACAAAATCTAAATTCCACTGCATTCTCACAACTTCCCTCCTTTCTCCAATAAGGTTGTTACTCCGATAAAACTTGTGCTCTCAAACAAAAATTTAAGTTGAAAAAATAAGAATTAAAAAAAATACCAATAAATACTACCTCTTGTTCCAGGTGAAATAAAAACTTCTAAATTTAGCAAGCCTGCTATTAATCAGTACAACCTGCAAAATATTTTGAAAATCTCGTTCGATAAAAATAGCATTAGTACCATATCATTCAAATATAGCAAACAACAATTTCTAATTTCAATGGCAATAGGAATTTAAAATAAAACAGAAATTTAGTACCTCTTGTTCCAGGAGAAATAAAGGCTTCCAGATTTAGCAAGCCTGCTATGAATCAATACAACCTTCAAAATATTTTAAAAATCTCGTTTGTTAAAAATAGTACGAGTACAATATCTTTCAAATATAGAAAACAACAATTTCTAATTTCAATAATACCTTTGATGCCGAAATTTCTCACTACTTCCCTCCTTCCTCCAATAAGGTTGTTACTCCTGCAAAACTTGTGTTCTTAAACAAAAATTTAAGTTGAAAAAATAAGAATTAAAAAAAATACCAATAAATAGTACCTCTTGTTCTAGGTGAAATAAAAACTTCTAAATTTACCAAGCCTGCTATTAATCAATACAACCTGCAAAATATTTTGAAAATCTCGTTCGATAAAAATAGCATTATTACCATATCATTCAAATATAGCAAACAACAAATTCTAATTTCAATGGCAATAGGAATTTAAAATAAAACAGAAATTTAGTACCTCTTGTTCCAGGAGAAATAAAGACTTCTAGATTTATCAAGCCTGCTATGAATCAATACAACCTACAAAATATTTAAAAAATCTCGTTTGTTAAAAATAGTACGAGTACAATAACATTCAAATTTAGAAAACAACAATTTCTAATTTCAATAATACATTTGATGCCGAAATTTCTTCATTGTTGCAAATACCAATATTGATCCAATTCTGAGAAGCTAATCCTATGTTTTTACCCATTTTCTGCTAACATAGTTGTAAGTAAAATTCACTCGACCTATCCAAGCCACACTCTGCCTTACATTTATAGTAATTTCTACAATACAAAATTTTCACTAGGGACAACCATAGAAAGACATACAAAAAGATATAAATACATATTCTGCCCATGCGTAAAATTATCTCTCAACAAAAGTATAAAATAAAATAGAATATTAAACACAATATAACAAATACACTAAAAAGATACACGGACGAACTCATTCAATATCAATATCACAATAACCCTAAGTCATGATTTTTGGTGGTGTAACCAATAACCACCAACGAAGCATCACATTCAAGCACGAACAATCAAACAAATTACTATATTCTAAACAAAGTTTAGAATTACACATTACTAATATATTAGTTAACCCATAAACCAATCATTAAATATATGTAAAATATTTTATATATTATATAATATATATGTATACAAACATATGTATATTACGTATATAAATATAACATATATTATACTACAGATATATAGATATAGTTGTATATACACATGTAAATTACATATATAATATAATATAATATAAATAATAAATAATATAAAATATATATATTTATATTTATATCTCTTCACTAAATATTTAGAACCTATAAAATTAACCCTCTCCTACACCTATACCCACTTACCCCTCTCTTCTCCTCCTCAAATCAATCAAAAAATCTAAATTCCACTACATATAAAATTAACCCTCTCCTACACCTATATCTACATACCCCGCTCTCTTCCCCTCCTCAAATCTATCACACAATCTAAATTCCACTACATTCTCACTACTTCCCTCCGTTCTCCGATGAGGTTGTTACTCCTGTAAAACTTGTGTTCTCAAACAAAAATTTAAGTTGAAAAAAAAAGAATTAAAAAAAATACCAATAAATAGTACCTTTTGTTCCAGGTGAAATAAAAACTTCTAAATTTAGCAAGCCTGCTATTAATCAATACAACCTACAAAATATTTTAAAAATCTCGTTCGATAAAAATAGCATTAGTACCATATCATTCAAATATAACAAACAACAAATTCTAATTTCAATGGCAATAGGAATTTAAAATAAAACTGAAATTTAGTACCTCTTGTTCCAGGAGAAATAAAGACTTCTAGATTTAGCAAGCCTGCTATGAATCAATACAACCTGCAAAATATTTTAAAATCTCATTTTCTAAAAATAGTACGAGTACAATAACATTCAAATATAGAAAACAACAATTTCTAATTTCAATAATACCTTTGATGCCGAAATTTCTTCATTGTTGCAAATACCAATATTGATCCAATTCTGAGAAGCTGATCCTATATTTTTACCCATTTTCTGCTTACATAGTTGTGAGTAAAATTCACTCAACCTTTCCAAGCCACACTATACCTTACATTTATAGTAATTTCTACAATACAAAATTTTCACTAGGGACAACCATAGAAAGACATACAAAAAGATAAATACATATTCTGCCCAAGCGTAAAATTATCTCTCAACAAAAGAATAAAATGAAATAGAATATTAAATACAATATAACAAATACACTAAAAACATACACGGAAGAACTCATTCAAAATCAATATCACAATAACCCTATGTCAGGATTTTTGGTAGTGTAACCAATAACCACCAACAAAGCAACACATTCAAGCAGGAATAATCAAACAAATTACTATATTCTAAACAAAGTATAGAATTACACATTACTAATATATTAGTTAACCCATAAACCAATCATTAAATATATGTAAAATATTTTATATATTATATAATATATATGTATACAAACATATTTATATTACGTATATAAATATAACATATATTATACTATAGATATATAGATATAGTTGTATATACACATATATATTACATATATAATATAATATAAATAATATAATATATATATTTATATCTCTTCACTAAGTATTTAGAACCTATAAAATTAACCTTCTTCTACGCCTATACCCACTTACCCCTCTCTTCCCCGCCTCAACTCTATCAAAAAATCTAAATTCCACTACATATAAAATTAACCTATACCTACTTACCCCTCTCTTCCCCTCAAATCTATCAAAAAATCTAAATTCCACTACATTCTCACTAATTCCCTACGTTCTCCAATGAGGTTGTTACTCCTGTAAAACTTGTGTTCTCAAACAAAAATTTAAGTTGAAAAAATAAGAATTAAAAAAAATACCAATAAATAGTACCTTTTGTTCTAGGTGAAATAAAAACTTCTAAATTTAGCAAGCCTGCTATTAATCAATACAACCTACAAAATATTTTGAAAATCTCGTTCGATAAAAATAGCATTAGTACCATATCATTCAAATATAGCAAACAACAAATTCTAATTTCAATGGCAATAGGAATTTAAAATAAAACAGAAATTTAGTACCTCTTGTTCCAGGAGAAATACAGACTTCTAGATTTAGCAAGCCTGCTATGAATCAATACAACCTGCAAAATATTTTAAAAATCTCGTTTTTTAAAAATAGTACGAGTACAATAACATTCAAATATAGAAAACAACAATTTCTAATTTCAATAATACTTTTAATGCCGAAATTTCTTCATTGTTGCAAATACCAATATTGATCCAATTTTGAGAAGCTGATCCTATACTTTTACCCATTTTCTGCTAACATAGTTGGAAGTAAAATTCACTCAACCTTTCCAAGCCACACTCTGCCTTACATTTATAGTAATTTCTACAATACAAAATTTTCACTAGGGACAACCATAGAAAGACATACAAAAAGATATAAATACATATTCTGCCCAAGCGTAAAAATATCTCTCAACAAAAGTATAAAATGAAATAGAATATTAAATACAATATAACAAATACACTAAAAAGATACACGGAAGAACTCATTCAAAATTAATATCACAATAACCCTAAGTCATGATTTTTGGTGGTGTAACCAATAACCACCAACGAAGAATCACATTCAAGCACGAACAATCAAACAAATTATTATATTATAAACAAAGTTTAGAATTACACATTACTAATATATTAGTTAACCCATAAACCAATCATTAAATATATGTAAAATATTTTATATATTATATAATATATATGTACACAAACATATGTATATTACGTATATAAATATAACATATATTATACTACAGATATATAGATATAGTTGTATATACACATGTAAATTACATATATAATACAATATAATATAAATAATAAATAATATAATATATATATATATATATATATTTATATCTCTTCACTAAGTATTTAGAACCTATAAAATTAACCCTCTCCTACACCTATACCCACTGACCCCTCTCTTCTCCTCCTCAAATCTATCAAAAAATCTAAATTACACTACATATAAAATTAACCCTCTCCTACACCTATACCTACTTACCCCTCTCTTCCCCTCCTCAAATCTATCACAAAATCTAAATTCCACTACATTCTCACTACTTTCCTCCTTTCTCCAATAAGGTTGTTACTCCTGTAAAACTTGTGTTCTCAAACAAAAATTTAAGTAGAAAAAATAAGAACTAAAAAAATTACCAATAAATAGTACCTCTTCTTCCAGGTGAAATAAAAACTTCTAAATTTAGCAAGCCTGTTATTAATCAATACAACCTGCAAAATATTTTTAAAATCTCGTTCGATAAAAATAGCATTAGTACCATATCATTCAAATATAGCAAACAAAAAATTCTAATTTCATTAATACCTTCAATAAGAATTTAAATTAAAACAGAAATTTAACTGAAAACAGAAATTTAGTACCTCTTGTTTCAGGAGAAATAAAGACTTCAAGATTTAGAAAGCCTCCTATGAATCAATACAACCTGCAAAATATTTTGAAAATCTGGTTTGTCAAAAATAGTACGAGTATTCAAATATAGAAAACAACAATTTCTTATTTAATAATACCTTT
Organism: Panax stipuleanatus; assembly: GCA_020205555.1. Lineage (NCBI taxonomy): Eukaryota > Viridiplantae > Streptophyta > Magnoliopsida > Apiales > Araliaceae > Panax > Panax stipuleanatus. The sequence continues at coordinate 17,083,805 of CM035126.1, read as the reverse complement.
GATGCCGAAATTTCTTCATAGTTGCAAATACCAATATTGATCCAATTCTGAGAAGTTGATCCTATATTTTTATCCATTTTCTGCTAACATAGTTGTGAGTAAAATTCACTCAACCTTTTCAAACCACTCTGCCTTACATTTATATAAATTTCTACATTACAAAATTTTCACTTGGGACAACCATAGAAAAACATACAAAAATATATAAATACATATTCTGCCCAAGCGTAAAATTATCTCTCAACAAAAGTATAAAATGAAATAGAATATTAAATACAATATAACAAATACACTAAAAATATACACGGAAGAGTTCATTCAAAATCAATATCACAATAACTCTAAGTCATGATTTTTGGTAGTGTAACCACTAACCACCAACGAAGCATCACATTCAAGTAAGAACAATCAAACAAATTACTATATTCTAAACAAAGTTTAGAATTACACATTACTCATTTATTAGTCAACCCATAAACCAATCATTAAATATATGTAAAATATTTTATATATTATATAATATATAATATATATGTATACATACATATGTATATTACGTATATAAATATAACATATTTATACTACAGATATATATATAAATATATTTGTATATACACATGTATATTACATATATAATATAATATAAATAATAAATAATATATATATATATATATATATTTGTACCTCTTCATTAAGTATTTAGAATATATAAAATTAACCCTCTCCTACACCTATATCTGCTTACCCCTCTCTTCCCCTCCTCAAATCTATCACAAAATCTAAATTCCACAACATTCTCATTATTTCCCTCCTTTCTCCAATAAGGTTGTTACTCCTGTAAAACATGTGTTCTCAAACAAAAATTTAAGTTGAAAAAATAAGAATTAAAAAAAATACCATTAAATAGTACCTCTTATTCCAGGTGAAATAAAAACTTCTACATTTAGCAAGCCTGCTATGAATCAATACAGCCTACAAAATATTTTGAAAATCTCGTTCAATAAAAATAACATTAGTACCATATCATTCAAATATAGAAAACCACAATTTCTAATTTAAATAATACCTTCAATAAGAAATTAAATTAAAACAGAAATTTAAGTTAAAACAAAAATTTAGTACCTCTTGTTCCAGGAGAAATAAAGACATCTAGATCTAGCAAGCCTGCTATGAATAAATACAACCTGCAAAATATTTTGAAAATCTCGTTTGATAAAAATAGTAAGAGTACAATATCATTCAAATATAGAAAACAACAATTTTTAATTTCAATAATACCTTTGATGCCCAAATTTCTTTATGGTTACAAATACCAATATTGATACAATTCTGAGAAACTAATCCTATATTTTTACCCATTTTTTGATTACATAGTTGTGAGTAAAATTCACTCAACCTTTCTAAGCCACACTGTGCGTCACATTTATATTAATTTATACATTACAAAATTTTTACTTGGGACAACCGTAGAAAGACGTACTAAAAGATATAAATACAAATTCTGCCCAAGCGTAAAATTATTTCTCAACAAAAGTATAAAATGAAATAGAATATTAAATACAATATAACAAATACACTAAAAAGATACACGGAAGAACTCATTCAAAATCAATATCACAATAACTCTAAGTCAAGATTTTTGGTAGTGTAACCAATAACCACCAACGAAGCATCACATTCAAGCAGAAACAATCAAATAAATTACTATATTCCAAACATAATTTAGAATTACACATTACTCATATATTAGTCAACCTACAAACCAATCATTAAACATATGTAAAATATTTTATATATTATATAATATATAATATGTATGTATACATACATATGTATATTACGTATATAAATATAACAAATATTATACTACATATATATAGATATAGTTGTATACACACATATATATTACATAAATAATATAATATATATATATATATATTTATACATCTTCACTAAGTATTTAGAACTTATAAAATTAACCCTCTCGTACACCTAAACCTACTTACCCCTCTTCCCCTTCTCAAATCTATCAAAAAATCTAAATTCCACTACATGTAAAATTAACCCTCTCCTACACCTATACCTACTTACCCCTCTCTTCCCCTCCTCAAATCTATCACAAATTCTAAATTCCACAACATTGTCGCTAATTCCCTCCTTTCTCCAATAAGGTTGTTACTCCTGTAAAACTTGTGTTCTCAAACAAAAATTTAAGTTGAAAAAATAAGAATTAAAAAAAATACCAAAAAATAGTACCTCTTGTTCCAGGTGAAATAAAAACTTCTAAATTTAGCAAGCCTGCTATGAATCAATACAACCTGCAAAATATTTTGAAAATCTCGTTCGATAAAAATAGCATTAGTACCATATCATTCAAATATAGCAAACAACAAATTCTAATTTCAATAATACCTTCAATAAGAATTTAAATTAAAACAGAAATTTAGTACCTCCTGTTCAAGGAGAAATAAAGACTTCCAAATTTAGCAAGCCTGCTATGAATCAATACAACCTGCAAAATATTTTGAAAATCTCGTTTGTTAAAAGTAGTATGAGTACAATATTATTCAAATATAAAAAACAACAATTTCTAATTTCAATAATACCTTTGATCCCGAAATTTCATGTTTGCAAATACCAATATTGATCCAATTCTGAGAAGCTGATCCTATATTTTTACCCATTTTCTGCTTACATAGTTGTGAGGAAAATTCACTCAACCTTTCCAACCCGCACTCTGCCATACATTTATAGTAACTTCTACATTACAAATGTTTCACTTGGGATAACCATAGAAAGACATACAAAAAGATATAAATACATATTCTGCCCAAATGTAAAATTATCTCTCAACAAAAGTATAAAATGAAATAGAATATTAAATACAATATAACAAATACACTAAAAAGATACACGGAAGAACTCAGTCAAAATCAATATCACAATAAACCTAAGTCATTATTTTTGGTAGTGTAACCAATAACCACCAATAGCATGCAATAAACAACATATGAAAGAGTTAAATGTTTTCTTTGAAAATACTTCTACAACGGATCGATATTTGTGATGCTATAGAAACAATTTCTCAAATAACATATCAAGTCGCTTATATTTTTGAAATGACGTAGTGACTATAGATGTTGAGCGATCAGTTGACCTTGAACATTGTTTTTTTTGCTATAAATTGGTATAATAGTAATTCAACTGTTTAACCGACTAACTCCCGGGCACGATGGGTGATCAGCCCTTTATGCCCTACGTTGATCAACACTACTTGCTAGTTTTCTTTGCCTTTTCGGCATAATAAAATTTTCCCAAATAAGGGATGTTCTTACTCAGCATTGAGTTCCAAATCAAAACAATTTGATTGGACAGCTCTACCTACCTCAACTATATGATAAAAACTAGTGACAAAATATTGTAACGTGAGTCTAGCTGAAACAATTAGCTTAAACTCATCTGTAAATAATTCAGAAATTTTAGAACTAGAAGTAATAAAGAAATTCTCATACATATATTGAATTGTACAAGTTAGGAGACTTGTACAAGCATACAAACATAAGTAACTTGCTCGAAAGTAAACAAGTTAGGAATACTTACGTTTCATGTAATCGAACGGAAATAAGAATTGGCTTAATAAAAGAGTAAAGTTTAGATACTTGCTCATATTGAATTTAAAAAATTGTAGAGGAGATACTTTCTCAAAAAAGAGTAAGGTTTAGATACTTGCCTGGCACGTTGATTACGATTATCGCTTAATTTATTCCAAATATCCTACACATTTATATTTATATATAGATATCCATTAGCCATGTATAACAAGCTCATACATTCCAAGTACATATATAAAGCATATATTAATTATACATTCATGTCACATGTGTGTGAACTAGGCTACTTCCTTCGTTTTAAATTAATTAACTTTTGTTTTTGTTTTGAAACACTTTCGCGTTCTATTAAAAGTATTTCGCTTGTCGTAACCATGTTATGTCAACAAGACTTCGACATTGCTTTGGTATATCAAGATATTATATCTTTGATTTTCAAACCATCTACAATCCGTTTTACGGATATCTTAAATTTTTATATATAAGCCTGAGTTTTCATAGTTTTTGTATATTGAATGAATTATAGTATGTAAACTAGTCACATATATTTGGTGTAAACTTTAGTTTACATTAGTTCTTAATCATACTTTAAAGATCCGATTTTATGCCATTTTCAAAAATCTTTCCTATCCGTTTTAAAATATTTTAAACTTTTGCTTATTGTTACCATTTCACGCGCGAAAAGCATTGACACGACTTTTAGAACCTCAATATGCTATATTTGTGGTTACAACCACATACAATACATTTTACAGACATATAACACTCATATTCATGAACTCAATTTTATACGGCGTACTCCTAGATTATATTCCGTATTTAAACGAATTCATAAATTACATAGCCTATATACGGCTTAATGTCTTTGCGTTATACTTATTTTCTTTTGCGGATTGGACATGTTTATAATTTATATAGATAACTTATAACTACCACATCGATTTATAGATTCGCTTTAGTTTATAAATCCTCCGTAACTCACTTTATAGACATTTCATACCTCTATACGTAAACTTGAGATTGCATAATGTATTTGTAGTTTATTTTTCGTATTTATAATTTTTATATACAAATTATAACCACTAATCATGTATATTCATTTATTTTTATTTTATTTCTCTGTGTTATACATCAAAACTACCAAGAAGTTAAAACAAAACCAAAACTGACCGTGCACAGTCTGCTGCGTGGCTGCTGTGCACGCTGCCCAGCTCGGCTGCTGTGCACGCTGCCCAGCTCGGCTGCCTAGCTCAGCCCCTCATGCTTATGACGTCCGCTTTGCGAATTTTTAATTTCCAAATTACAATTTCAATCCCGCTCAATTTTGAATATCTTATATAGGTGGTATATCCACCAATTTTTAGAAAATATAAGCTATGCGTTTTGGATAAACCACACAATCCTAGACTAAGCCAAAACAAGCCGGACCGGACTGCTGCACAGCGCAGCCATGGGCTGCTGCTGTTGCTGGCAGTCGGCCCTTAGCGGCGTAACAACTTTGCATATTTTTAGTTTCCATTTCGCCCCTTCGATTCCTACAAATTTTGGATATGTTATAGGTGGTATGGTAGGGTACTTTTAAAAAATATAAGCCACTCATTTACAACATTCTAAGCTGCCCAAAACAGACCTCAAAAATGCCCCGTCGCACTAATTTTTGGGTTTTCATTTCGTTTGGAAATAACTTCCTTTATTGATTCGATTCACTCAAACTCTTAAATTAACTATGTATAACAGGTATATACATAACTCTAGTTTTGGCTTCGCTTAATTCTTTGTTTTTAGCTAAAACAGTCGTTAGAGGGCTTTTTACAAACACGTCACATTCGTCGCTTTAGAATTCAGATTTCATAGTGTTTTGTTTACGTTCTAAACCCAATTCGTCATCCTTATTACTCCGCACAACAACACTATCCTCCTTACTAAAACCCAAAAATTTCACAACTAACCAAGGCCTTTACCAACTATACTTTATAATTTCTATTCATTATCAACCTCCATTCTTATTCAATATTCATGTATTCAAGAAAGGAAGAAATGAGATTTACTCGGAATGGATTATATTCTTACCTTGATTTGGTTCTCTTTTTGGTGATTAGCTTCTTTAAATACAGAGGCTAGCTTCAATTCTTCTCTTCAATTTGAAAATTACAGTGTATGAAAGGATGAGAGAGCTGAGTTTGGTTTATATAGAATTCTCTAACCTTGCCCATCACGTATAGCTTTGCTGAGTCTTCAACTTAGGCCTCTAGCTTTGCTTATTATGAAATTTTAATGCAACGGCTCATGCTTCCTATGGTATGAATAAACTTAATTAGCCTAATATTATTACTGCTCGTGCTTTGCTTAGCTAAACTTTTCCCACGTCATGCTTTAATACCCATAATATACACATTATACATTACATATAATATTTACACAACATTTTTAATATACAATACTAATTGAATTATAATAAAATAGAACCTGTATATTAAATAAAATAATTTATTTAACATAACGAAGAGAAAAAAATATATTATTCTAAATAATTAATATTAATTATTATATTATTATTCATACAACACAAAATTATTGTAACATAATTATAATTATCATAAATAAATAAATCTATTTATTTATTTAATTTCAATCCACAAATTTTATATAGTGAATTAACGTTCTCATTTCATCTTGTAGTCAATTCAAACTAACTCTATAGTTCTTCAAATAAATGTATTTAGTATATACATCTCATCCATTACGTAATCACAACATATATATATATATATGCAAGCAAACACACTTAACATATATATAAAATAAAATTATTTATTATTTTTCTTATTTTAATAATATCTAAATATCCAGATTGTTACATTTTTCTCCCCCTATAAAGATTCCGTCCCCGTAATCGCAAAACTTAACTACGCAAGTAAATGAAGAAGCGTACTTTTTAACTGCTACGATTCTTTGACCAATTCCTGTAAGCTACATGCATTCATTCTGGTTTCAATGTTGCGATTCTTGCCCGTGCAATATGCAAACAATTATCGTGTTGTTATTGTTGTATTTGAATTCTACATGAGTCAGACGTTTGCTTCAGCTTAATCGTGTTACCATTTGCTTTTACATGATCTTTCGGAAATTGTCGAAAAACATGGATCCCGATTTGTTAAGTTTGAATATAATATTTCCTATCCTTTTTAAAATATTTTAAACTTTTGCTTATTGTTACCATTTCACACGCGCAAAAAACTTTGACACGACTTTTAGAACCTCAATATGCTATATTTGTGGTTACAACCATATACAATACATTTTACGGACATCTAACATCCATATTCATGAACTCAATTTTATACGGCGTACCCGTAGCTTATATTCCGTATTTAAACGAATTCATAAATTACATAGCCTTTATACGGCTTAATGTCTTTGCGTTATTCTTATTTTCTTTTGCGGATTGGACATGTTTATAATTTATATAGATAACTTATAACTACCACATCGATTTATAGACTCTTTTGTTTATAAATCCTCCGTAACTCACTTTATAGACATTTCATACCTCTATACGTAAACTTGAGATTGCGTAATGTATTTGTAGTTTCTTTTTCGTATTATAAGTAATTATAATTTTTATATACCTATTATAACCACTAATCATGTATATTCATTTATTTTTATTTTATTTCTGTGTTATACATCAAAACTACCAAGAAGTTAAAAACTAAACCAAAACTGACAGTGCACAGTCCGCTGCGTGGCTGCTGTGCACGCTGCCCAGCTCGGCTGCCTAGCTCAGCCCCTCATGCTTATGACATCCACTTTGCGAATTTTTAATTTCCAAACTACAATTTCAATCCCGCTCAATTTTGAATATCTTATAGGTGGTATATCCACCTATTTTTAGAAAATATAAGCTATGCATTTCGGATAAACCACACAATCCTAGACTAAGCCAAAACAGGCCTGACCGGACTGCTGCACAGTGCAGCCATGGGCTGCTGCTGTTGCTGGCAGTCGGCCCTTAGGCGGCGTAACAACTTTGCATATTTTTAGTTTCCATTTCACCAGTTCGATTCCTACAAATTTTGGATATGTTATAGGTGCTATGGTAGGGTATTTTTAAAAAATATATGCCACTCATTTTGGACATTCTAAGCTGCCCAAAACAGACCTCAAAAATGCCCTGTCGCACTAATTTTTGGGTTTTCATTTCGTTTGGAAATAGCTTCCTTTATTGATTAGATTCACTCAAACTCTTAAAGTAACTATGTATAACAGGTATATACATAACTCTAGTCTTGGCTTCGCTTAATTCTTTGTTTTTAGCTAAAACAGTCCTTAGAGGACTTTTTACAAACACGTCACATGCGTCGCTTTAGAATTCAGATTTCATAGTGTTTTGTTTACGTTCTAAACCCAATTCGTCATCCATATTACTCCACACAACAACACTATCCTCCTTACTAAAACCCAACAATTTCACAACTCACCAAGGCCTTTACCAACTATACTTTATAATTTCTATTCATTATCTATCTCCATTCTTATTCAATATTCATGTATTCAAGAAAGGAAGAAATGAGATTTACTCGGAATGGATTATATTCTTACCTTTATTTGGTTCTCTTTTTGGTGATTAGCTTCCTTAAATACAGAGTCTAGCTTCAATTCTTCTCTTCAATTTGGTAATAGCTTAGTGGTATGGAGGATTGGGTATGGAATTGAAAAAAAAGAAAATTACAGTGTATGAAAGGATGAGAGAGCTGAGTTTGATTTATGTAGAATTCTCTAACCTTGCCCATCACGTATAGCTTTGCTGAGTCTTCAACTTAGGCCTCTAGCTTTGCTTATTATGAAATTCTAATGCCACGGCTCAAACTTCCTATTGTATGATTAAACTTATTTGGCCTAATATTCTTACAGCTCGCGCTTTGCTTAGCTAAACTTTTCCCACGTTATGCTTTAATACCCATAATATACACATTATACATTACATATAATATTTACACTACATTTTAAATATACAATACTAATTGTATTATAATAAAATAGAACCTGTATATTAAATAAAATAATTTATTTAACATAACGAAGAGAAAAAAATATATTATTCTAAATAATTAATATTAATTATTATATTATTATTCATACAACACAAAATTTTTGTAACTTAATTATAATTATCATAAATAAATAAATCTATTTATTTATTTAATTTCAATCCACAAATTTTATTTAGTGAATTAACGTTCTCATTCCATCTTGTAGTCAATTCAAACCAACTCTATAGTTCTTCAAATAAATGTATTTATTATATACATCTCATCCATTACGTAATCACAACATATATATATGCAAGCAAACACACTTAACATATATATAAAATAAAATTATTTATTATTTTTCTTATTTTAATAATATCTAAATATCCGGATTGTTAAATTTTTCTCCCCCTATAAAGATTCCGTCCCCGGAATCGCAAAACTTAACTACGCAAGTAAATGAAGATAATTAGCGTACTTCTTTTTAACTGCTACGATTCTTTGACCAATTCCTGTAAGCTACATGCATTCATTCTGGTTTCAATGCTGCGATTCTTGCCCATGCAATATGCAAACAATTATCGTGTTGTTATTGTTGTATTTGCTTCAGCTTAATCGTGTTACCATTTGCTTTTACATGATCTTTCGGAAATTGTCGTAAAACATGGATCCCGATTTGTTACGTTTGAATATAATATTTCCTATCCTTTTTAAAATATTTTAAACTTTTGCTTATTGTTACCATTTCACACGCGCAAAAAACTTTGGCACGACTTTTAGAACCTCAATATGCTATATTTGTGGTTACAACCATATACAATACATTTTACGGACATCTAACATCCATATTCATGAACTCAATTTTATACGGCGTACTCATAGCTTATACTCCGTATTTAAACGAATTCTTAAATTACATAGCCTTTATACTGCTTAATGTCTTTGCGTTATTCTTATTTTCTTTTGCGGATTGGACATGTTTATAATTTATATAGATAACTTATAACTACCACATCGATTTATAGACTCGCTTTAGTTTATAAATCCTCCGTAACTCACTTTATAGACATTTCATACCTCTATACGTAAACTTGAGATTGCATAATGTATTTGTAGTTTCTTTTTCGTATTATAAGTAACTATAATTTTTATATACATATTATAACCACTAATCATGTATATTCATTTATTTTTATTTTATTTCTGTGTTATACATCAAAACTACCAAGAAGTTAAAAACTAAACCAAAACTGACAGTGCACAGCCTGCTGCGTGGCTGCTGTGCACGCTGCCCAGCTCGGCTGCCTAGCTCAGCCCCTCATGCTTATGACGTCCACTTTGCGAATTTTTAATTTCCAAACTACAATTTCAATCCCGCTCAATTTTGAATATCTTATAGGTGGTATATCCACCTATTTTTAGAAAATATAAGCTATGCGTTTCGGATAAACCACACAATCCTAGACTAAGCCAAAACAGGCCTGACCGGACTGCTGCACAGCGCAGCCATGGGCTGCTGCTGTTGCTGGCAGTAGGCCCTTAGCGGCGTAACAACTTTGCATATTTTTAGTTTCCACTTCGCCGGTTTGATTCCTACAAATTTTGGATATGTTATAGGTGGTATGGTAGGGTATTTTTAAAAAATATATGCCACTCATTTTGGACATTCTAAGCTGCCCAAAACAGACCTCAAAAATGCCCTATCGCACTAATTTTTGGGTTTTCATTTCGTTTGGAAATAGCTTCCTTTATTGATTCGATTCACTCAAACTCTTAAATTAACTATGTATAACAGGTATATATACATAACTCTAGTCTTGGCGTCGTTTAATTCTTTGTTTTTAGCTAAACAGTCCTTAGAGGACTTTTTACAAACACGTCACATGCGTCGCTTTAGAATTCAGATTTCATAGTGTTTTGTTTACGTTCTAAACCCAATTCGTCATCCTTATTACTCCACACAACAACACTACCCTCCTTACTAAAACCCAAAAATTTCACAACTCACCAAGGCCTTTACCAACTATACTTTATAATTTCTATTCATTATCTACCTACATTCTTATTCAATATTCATGTATTCAAGAAAGGAAGAAATGAGATTTACTCGGAATGGATTATATTCTTACCTTTATTTGGTTCTCTTTTTGGTGATTAGCTTCCTTAAATACAGAGTCTAGCTTCAATTCTTCTCTTCAATTTGGTAATAGCTTAGTGGTATGGAGGATTGGGTATGGAATTGAAAAAAAAGAAAATTACAGTGTATGAAAGGATGAGAGAGCTGAGTTTGATTTATGTAGAATTCTCTAACCTTGCCCATCACGTATAGCTTTGCTGAGTCTTCAACTTAGGCCTCTAGCTTTGCTTATTATGAAATTCTAATGCCACGGCTCAAACTTCCTATTGTATGAATAAACTTATTTGGCCTAATATTATTACAGCTCGCGCTTTGCTTAGCTAAACTTTTCCCACGTTATGCTTTAATACCCATAATATACACATTATACATTACATATAATATTTACACTACATTTTAAATATACAATACTAATTGTATTATAATAAAATAGAACCTGTATATTAAATAAAATAATTTATTTAACATAACGAAGAGAAAAAAATATATTATTCTAAATAATTAATATTAATTATTATATTATTATTCATACAACACAAAATTTTTGTAACTTAATTATAATTATCATAAATAAATAAATCTATTTATTTATTTAATTTCAATCCACAAATTTTATTTAGTGAATTAACGTTCTCATTCCATCTTGTAGTCAATTCAAACCAACTCTATAGTTCTTCAAATAAATGTATTTATTATATACATCTCATCCATTACGTAATCACAACATATATATATGCAAGCAAACACACTTAACATATATATAAAATAAAATTATTTATTATTTTTCTTATTTTAATAATATCTAAATATCCGGATTGTTAAATTTTTCTCCCCCTATAAAGATTCCGTCCCCGGAATCGCAAAACTTAACTACGCAAGTAAATGAAGATAATTAGCGTACTTCTTTTTAACTGCTACGATTCTTTGACCAATTCCTGTAAGCTACATGCATTCATTCTGGTTTCAATGCTGCGATTCTTGCCCATGCAATATGCAAACAATTACCGTGTTGTTATTGTTGTATTTGCTTCAGCTTAATCGTGTTACCATTTGCTTTTACATGATCTTTCGGAAATTGTCGAAAAACATGGATCCCGATTTGTTACGTTTGAATATAATATTTCCTATCCTTTTTAAAATATTTTAAACTTTTGCTTATTGTTACTATTTCACACGCGCAAAAAACTTTGACACAACTTTTAGAACCTCAATATGCTATATTTGTGGTTACAACCATATACAATACATTTTACGGACATCTAACATCCATATTCATGAACTCAATTTTATACGGCGTACTCGTAGCTAATATTCCGTATTTAAACGAATTCATAAATTACATAGCCTTTATACGGCTTAATGTCTTTGCGTTATTCTTATTTTCTTTTGCGGATTGGACATGTTTATAATTTATATAGATAACTTATAACTACCACATCGATTTATAGACTCGCTTTAGTTTATAAATCCTCCGTAACTCACTTTATAGACATTTCATACGTCTATACGTAAACTTGAGATTGCATAATGTATTTGTAGTTTCTTTTTCGTATTATAAGTATTTATAATTTTTATATACAAATTATAACCGCTAATCATGTATATTCATTTATTTTTATTTTATTTCTATGTGTTATACATCAAAACTACCAAGAAGTTAAAACTAAACCAAAACTGAGTGTTCACAGTCTGCTGTGTGGCTGCTGTGCACGCTGCCCGGCTCGGCTGCCTAGGTCAGCCCCTCATGCTTATGACGTCCACTTTGCGAATTTTTAATTTCCAAACTACAATTTCAACCGCTCAATTTTGAATATCTTATAGGTGGAATATCCACCTATTTTTAGAAAATATAAGCTATGCGTTTCGGATAAACAACACAATCCTAGACTAAGCCAAAACTGACCGGACTGCTGCACAGCGCAGCCATGGGCTGCTGCTGTTGCTGGCAGTCGGCCCTTAGCGGCGTAACAACCTGCTGTGCACGCTGCCCAGCTCGGCTGCCTAGCTCAGCCCCTCATGCTTATGATGTCCACTTTGCGAATTTTTAATTTCCAAACTACAATTTCAATCCCGCTCAATTTTGAATATCTTATAGGTGGTATGGGCTGCTGCTGTTGCTGGCAGTCGGCCCTTAGCGGTGTAACAACCTGCTGTGCACGCTGCCCAGCTCGGCTGCCTAGCTCAGCCCCTCATGCTTATGACGTCCACTTTGCGAATTTTTAATTTCCAAACCACAATTTCAATCCCGCTCAATTTTGAATATCTTATAGGTGGTATATCCACCTATTTTTAGAAAACATAAGCTATGCGTTGTGGATAAACCACACAATCGTAGACTAAGCCAAAACTGACCGGACTGCTGCACAGCAAAGCCATGGGCTGCTGCTGTTGCTGGCCAGTCGGCCCTTAGCGGCGTAACAACTTTGCATATTTTTAGTTTCCATTTCGCCCATTCGATACCTACAAATTTTGGATATGTTGTAGCTGGTATGGTAGGGTATTTTTAAAAAATATAAGCCACTCATTTTGGACATTCTAAGCTGCCCAAAACAGACCTCAAAAATGCCCTGTCGCACTAATTTTTGGGTTTTCATTTCATTAGGAAATAGCTTCCTTTATTGATTCGATTCACTCAAACTCTTAAATTAACTATGTATAACAGGTATATACATAACTCTAGTCTTGGCTTCGCTTAATTCTTTGTTTTTAGCTAAAACAGTTGTTAGAGGACTTTTTACAAACACGTCACATGCGTCGCTTTAGAATTCAGATTTCATAGTGTTTTGTTTACGTTCTAAACCCAATTCGTCATCCTTATTACTCCGCACAACAACACTATCCTCCTTACTAAAACCCAACAATTTCACAACTAACCAAGGCCTTTACCAACTATACTTTATAATTTCTATTCATTAGCTACCTCCATTCTTATTTAATATTCAAGTATTCAAGAAAGGAAGAAATGAGATTTACTCGGAATGGATTATATTCTTACCTTGATTTGGTTCTCTTTTCGGTGATTAGCTTCCTTAAATACAGAGGCTAGCTTCAATTCTTCTCTTCAATTTGGTAATAGCTTAGTGGTATGGAGGATTGGGTATGGAATAGAACAGAAGAAAATTACAGTGTATGAAAGGATATAGAATTCTCTAACCTTGCCCATCACGTATAGCTTTGCTGAGTCTTCAACTTAGGCCTCTAGCTTTGCTTATTATGAAATTCTAATGCCACGGCTCATGCTTCCTATTGTATGAATAAACTTATTTGGCCTAATATTATTACAGCTCGCGCTTTGCTTAGCTAAACTTTTCCCACGTCATGCTTTAATACCCATAATATACACATTATACATTACATATAATATTTACACAACATTTTTAATATACAATACTAATTGTATTATAATAAAATAGAACATGTATATTAAATAAAATAATTTATTTAACATAACGAAGAGAGAAAAAATATTATTCTAAATAATTAATATTAATTATTATATTATTATTCATACTACACAAAATTATTGTATCATAATTAAAATTATCATAAATAAATAAATCTATTTATTTATTTAATTTCAATCCACAAATTTTATTTAGTGAATTAAGGTTCTCATTCCATCTTGTAGTCAATTCAAACTATCTCAATATAGTTCTTCAAATAAATTTATTTATTATATACATCTCATCCATCACGTAATCACAACATATATATATATATATATGTATATGCAACCAAACACCCTTAACATATATATAAAATAAAATTATTTATTATTTTCTTATTTTAATAATATCTAAATATCCGGTTTGTTACATTCTTCTCCCTTATAAAGATTCCGTCCCCGGAATCGCAAAACGAAACTACGCAAGTAAATGAAGATAATTAGCGTACTTCTTTTGACCTGCTACGATTCTTTGACCAATTCCTGTAAGCTACATGCATTCATTCTGGTTTCAATGTTGCGATTCTTGCCCATGCAATATGCAAACAATTATCGTGTTGTTATTGTTGTATATGAATTCTACACAAGTCAGGCGTTTGCTTCAGCTTAATCGTGTTACCAGTTGCTTTTACATGATCTTTCGAAAATTGTCGAAAAACGTGGATCCCGATTTGTTACGTTTAAATATAATATTTCCTATCCTTTTTAAAATATTTTAAACTTTTGCTTATTGTTACCATTTCACACGCGCAAAAAACTTTGACACAACTTTTAGAACCTCAATATGCTATATTTGTGGTTACAACCATATACAATACATTTTACGGACATCTAACATCCATATTCATGAACTCAATTTTATACGGCGTACTCGTAGCTAATATTCCGTATTTAAACGAATTCATAAATTACATAGCCTTTATACGGCTTAATGTCTTTGCGTTATTCTTATTTTCTTTTGCGGATTGGACATGTTTATAATTTATATAGATAACTTATAACTACCACATCGATTTATAGACTCGCTTTAGTTTATAAATCCTCCGTAACTCACTTTATAGACATTTCATACCTCTATACGTAAACTTGAGATTGCATAATGTATTTGTAGTTTCTTTTTCGTATTATAAGTATTTATAATTTTTATATACAAATTATAACCGCTAATCATGTATATTCATTTATTTTTATTTTATTTCTATGTGTTATACATCAAAACTACCAAGAAGTTAAAACTAAACCAAAACTGAGTGTTCACAGTCTGCTGTGTGGCTGCTGTGCACGCTGCCCGGCTCGGCTGCCTAGCTCAGCCCCTCATGCTTATGACATCCACTTTGCGAATTTTTAATTTCCAAACTACAATTTCAATCCCGCCCAATTTTGAATATCTTATAGGTGGTATATCCATCTATTTTTAGAAAATATAAGCTATGAGTTTCGGATAAACCACACAATCCTAGACTAAGCCAAAACTGGCATGACCGGACTGCTGCACAGCGCAGCCATGGGCTGCTGCTGTTGCTGGTAGTCGGCCCTTAGCGGCGTAACAACTTTGCATATTTTTAGTTTCCATTTCGCCCGTTCGATTCCTACAAAATTTGGATATGTTATAGGTGGTATGGTAGGGTATTTTTAAAAAATATAAGCCACTCATTTTGGACATTCTAAGCTGCCCAAAACAGACCTCAAAAATGCCCTGTCGCACTAATTTTTGGGTTTTCATTTCGTTTGGAAATAGCTTCCTTTATTGACTCTATTAACTATGTATAACAGAAACATACATAACTCTAGTCTTTAATTCTTTGTTTGTTGTTAGAGGACTTTTTATAAACACGTCACATGCGTCGCTTTAGAATTCAGATTTCATTGTGTTTTGTTTACGTTCTAAACCCAATTCGTCATCCTTATTACTCCGCACAACAACACTATCCTCCTTACTAAAACCCAACAATTTCACAACTAACCAAGGCCTTTACCAACTATACTTTATAATTTCTATTCATTATCTACCTCCATTCTTATTCAATATTCATGTATTCAAGAAAGGAAGAAATGAGATTTACTCGGAATGGATTATATTCTTACCTTGATTTGGTTCTCTTTTTGGTGATTAGTTTCCTTAAATACAGAGGCTAGCTTCAATTCTTCTTTTCAATTTGGTAATAGCTTAGTGGTATGGAGGATTGGGTATGGAATGGAAGAGAAGAAAATTACAGTGTATGACAGGATGATAGAGCTAAGTTTGGTTTATATAGAATTCTCTAACCTTACCCATCACGTATAGCTTTGCTGAGTCTTCAACTTAGGCCTCTAGCTTTGCTTATTATGAAATTCTAATGCCACAACTCATGCTTCCTATTGTATGAATAAACTTATTTGGCCTAATATTATTACCGCTCGTGCTTTGCTTAGCTAAACTTTTCCCACATCATGCTTTAATACCCATAATATACACATTATACATTACATATAATATTTACACTACATTTTTAATATACAATACTAATTGTATTATAATAAAATAGAACCTGTATATTAAATAAAATGATTTATTTAACATAACGAAGAGCAAAAAAATATTATTCTAAATAATTAATATAAATTATTATATTATTATTCATACTACACAAAATTATTGTAACATAATTATAATTATCATGAATAACTAAATCTATTTATTTATTTAATTTCAATCCACAAATTTTATTTAGTGAATTAACGTTCTCATTCCATCTTCTAGTCAATTCAAACTAACTCAATATAGTTCTTCAAATAAATGTATTTATTATATACATCTCATCCATCACGTAATCACAACATATATATATGCAACCAACACACTTAACATATATATAAAAAAATTATTTATTATTTTTCTTATTTTAATAATATCTAAATATCCGGACAACTGGCAACAAAAACACAATCTTCAAAACCAAATTTCAACACATACCGGTAATTGTAAATCACGAGCAAATATTATAATGTCTCATAAACTATAATTGTGAAACACTTCATTTTGAATCTAGAATTAGCAGAATAAGATATCAAGTATCTACAGTAAAGCAGAGATCCTATTCTCATAAGGCAATTCTCGAAATTAAATTGTAAAATAGCAAGCTGCTTTTAAGCCAACATTGAAATCAGTGATATAATATGAATCAAACATTCAATCAAACAAAGTTTACATGAACAACACATTTATAGATTACATACATATACACGCACATAAGCCATCAGTACTGAACTAGAACAGCCAAAAAAATTTAGGAAAATCTATGAAACTATAAAGTAGAAATGAAGATTTTTAGAACGATATTGTATAGAGAAACATATACATACAGCGCCCATGAATTTCTGAAGATTCTGAAGAAATACATAAGACTTCTCCAATACAGCGAACATATACAGCGAACTTATACAGCGAACTTTGCCATCTCCAGTACACCTTTCCAAGTTCCCAACGATGACATTTTCTCTTCTATAGATAGAAGTAATACAAAAGAGACAATGATGCCGAGATTGTAAGATAGCATACGAGGCAAAGATTTTTTGGGCGTAAACCCTAGGATTTAGAGAATGTAAGGTGGAGAGGACTAAATTGAAAAGAGAGAAAGAAATTGGTAAATTAACTTAAGTCTGGACAAGAACACAAACCCTAGATTTCCAAATCCATGTGGAGAAGACTCTGTACGCAGCTCCCGAACTTTTTCCAAATCATAGATTCCTAATTAGCTACAAACAAAGGTTAAAACGAAGGTGAACGTAGTGATTTTGTTCTGGGATATAAAGCCAAGAGATGAAGAAATGGAAGAAGAAGAAGAAGAAATTGGGAGCCCGCGATCTGAGATTCGGAGACGAGAAAAAAGGGAGATGAAAGAGAATGTAGAATATCTGAGATTTGGGTGAAAATGTATTTTGCACCGGAACAAATTATTCAAAACCTAGTAGAATCTCTCTCACACACACATGAAATTCAAATAATGTGAATTGAAAGCTTCTCTGTACATGAAATTAAAATTCAAGAGCTAGTAGGTTGTCTCTCTCACACACATGAAATTCAAATAAAATCAAATAATGTGAATTGAAAGCACTCTATCTAACGGTAACTGTCTTCAACGTATAGCTGTAGGATGTTTGCCCCCAATTTCTCAAGCCTAGTACTCCTGTGATTTAATAAGTTTAGTCACGTGTTTATTTTGAGTGAAATTATTTTTAGATAATTTAAAATAATCTCATATTTGTTTTATTTAAAATTATTTAAATTGTTGAATAAAAATTAATTTGTAGGACTAGTATACTCATACTAGTAATAACAAAACAATCTTATTCTCAATAGTGTGAATATAGATGTATATGATATATCGGTCATTTAAAAAAAAAAAAAAATTTGTCCACAAATTTTAAATCACAAACGGCAGGAATTATGATATTTGGTCAGAAACAATATTAAATTAAATAGTCCCCTTTGAATTATTTTTCACAAGTCCAATTTTGTAACACAAACAATGGACTTAAAATCAAGTAACATAATTGAATAAGATTTTTTTAGCCAAAATAATTCGGGTATTCAGTTATTCGGTCATTGTGTAAAATTGGAATAATATTCTAATATTCAGGTACAATAACAATTTGTAAATTGACTTACTCGGTTAACCTGAATAACAATTTAAGAAATAAAAAATTTTGGTTAAAATTTTCCATTTAGAATTTTCATTTAGTTTCGTTATTTCCCGAAATAGCTGGATAGTATATCAAGTATTTCAATACTTGGTATTTTTGATATTTGTACGGTTACCCAAAATAGCTTAATTTCGGCATCCGGTTGTAATTGAATAGACAAATTCAGTTCGGTTATACCTGAATGTTTAATCCTAATATTATCTACCATTATTATAAAGGGAAAGGGAATGAAAAACAGTTAAGATTGGGGTAAGTGTATAATACACTATAGTTACAATTTTAAATTATTAGCAGTTATTTCAATCTTTTTTTATCTCTACCATTGTTATTTTCCCTTTTCAGCCTTCATATTCCAGCTCTTATTAATAGTTAAATTTTAAATTTCAAACATATTTACCAATAAGAAATTATCATGTGCACCGTGTGTGTACGTGCACAGTAGTAATAATAATTATTTTTAAATATTCTTTCTTTCAAAAATATAGGATTATTATTAACTTTTTTAAGTCATATTAAATCGATTCAAAACTCAAAATTGACATAAAATTCTTTAATTTAGTAAATAAAATGATAAATACTAACTTGATTAATAACTACTAGTTAAATGCAGGGTCGGTCCTAAGAATTTGGAGGCCCTATGCGAGAGAAAAAATAGGGGCCCTCTCGCATATAAAAATACTAATTTTTTTATCAACACCAATATATAAAAGCACAATTTATATCAAAATTCATCATTAATTAAAATAATAAATGTCAACGTCGAGTAACAAAATTATCAATTAGCGAGAAAATATAGCTAAAACTTCAATAAATTATCAATTAAAAAGAAAAGGTAGCTAAAACTTAAATGGACAATAAACTTCACACGATCACTAGCATCATTCTTTCATTTTTTGCTGCAAAATTATCAATCAAACTTCTATAATCAATTTTCTACATATACACAAAAAATTCGGGGGCCCTCCAAATTTGGGGCTGTAAGACCCCAACTTTTATGAATAAAGATTTAATTTTTTTTATATATTATTTCGAAACAGTAAGGTGTTGGTTTGATAAATGTGAAAAGTTATGGGTGAAATGTGCAAATATTTTAAAATAAGCAAGTGGTCATAAAATATTCATTGTTGTTGGGGAATATTCGTTTGGTCGTGGAATATTCTTGTTGTCGGGGAATATTCGTACGACAGCGCAGCTATTTGTGGGCCCCACAACGGAATAACTGTCGGATATAGAAAGCGACAGAAATAATCTTTTTATAAAATAACGGCGTAGTTGTTACCGTTAGTACTGCTGAAATACCCGGTGATTAAAATACAGTAATACGCGGTGTTGCACAGTAGCACACGGTATTGCACAGTATTTTGAATTATTGATTCTTACGTGAGAAGGCACTTACTCAATTATTGTTACAGTAATTACTGTTCAATATTTTATATTATTGATTCAATAATTGAATAATATTTTATTGACTCAATAATTGTTACATTGATATTTTATTGACTCAATAATTGCTACGTTGCTATTTTATATGATTAATTCAATAATGGCTACAGTTGATATTTTGTATTATTGATTCAATAATTGTCACTGCACAGTATTTCAGATTATCAACTCAATAATTCACATTATTTGAATAATATTATTAGATAGCATTATTGACAATGTCTAAGAAAGTTCTGTCTAGGAAGGGTTATTTAATTGCGCGCCAGTAAGGAGAAGTCCTTATCGGAAGGCTCCCTCTTTCCTGGGAATGACCTGGTTGTCAATATTGTAGTTCTGTAATATTATTTGTGAATAATTAATTATTGATTTATATGATAAGAAAATATTTATTTTGTGGATATAAAAGAAGGAATTAGCGCTGATGTGTTTTTATCAGTATTTTGGTGTGAAAAATCATCCGTTTATGAATTTCGGATAATTTATGTTTGGAATTTGGAAAAACTTCCTTCTACAAAGTTGTAGATAATTAAATTTCCTATAAAAAACATAGAATTTGTATTTTTCTGACAAAGGGGCTATTTATTATGAATTATTGAAGTTTCGAAAAATAAATATATTTTTTTATGGGTGGGCCCCACTTTTGTTGGTTGTTGAAAAAAAATTTGATTTTTTTTAGAAGCCGGCGGCGAAAAATTTTAAAAATAAAATATATTATTTTATTACTTTAGTCTTCTTTGGTATCCTAAGTTTTTCTTATAAATATGGTGCTTAGGTTAGAATTGAAAATCACACCAGAATCAGAAGTTTTTTCTCTCTATAATATCAAGCGTATTTTTGTAAGTATTTAGATACTTTGAGTATTACTATTCAGTGCAAGTTTCCTTCGGTATTATATCTGATACTCCAGTCAGAGGTACTATTCTTTTGAGGTAAGGGATGTTATTTTCTTTCGTAAATGATGTTATTCTTTTCAATATCATTATACCAAAATATTGTCATGGATTTTATTATGAAATTATTACTTTTTCCGTCGGGGTTACTATTCACGTATACGGCACTATTCACGTATACGGCACTATTCACGAAAAAATTAAATTTTCTTCTATTTGTCCAAATTGTCTGTTATGGTTATTATCTTTGATTGGATCTAAGTTTTGAGCTTTATTCTTGAATTTTGCTCCACAAAGTATTATCATGGAATATTCTTGAACTTGAATAAACTAAATTACGAATCCTTAATCTTATCCTTTATTTCACTGGATTCGTTATTTATATTATTTTTTATCATCCTCAATCCTAAGTGCTGATATAACTGAATATCTTTGGCCTGTAGAGCAAAGATGAATGATTACCTGATGAATATCTTTGGCCATAGTGCAAAGATGACAGGTGTTGAGATGAACATGACCACTGATGATACAAATGAATATCTTTGGCATGTGGTGCAAAGATGAATATTTAATTTGAGATGTATATTGATTGATGTTACAGGGATAAAATATTGATGATGAACGGTTATTTTCGCTGCGAATATTGATCTAAAACTTGTTGTCAATAATATTTTATCTGAATTGTTGAAAATTAACGATAATTTATTTTCCATTATCTTAGTCATAATATTCTTTACTGGGCTAGTTGAGCTCACCATTTTCATTTGTTGTCCTCTTCAGGAAATGAGAATGTTGCGAGAACTAGTCGGGGGACAGAGTGATGGTCCGAGTTAGAGCAGTAGTAGTCCTCACTATTTTTAATAAATAGTGTGATAGTGATTGTAATGAGGACTTAGTTTGAATATTAATATTTTCTATATATTTGAATTGACACTCACAGTTGTGTGGTCGTATTTTGCACGACCGTGTGATATAAAAGTTTGTATTTGAATTCTGTACCATGTATTTGGCGACTCAGAATGGGTTGGGTTGACTGGACCTATTCTGGGGGCGTCACAGGGGCCCTGTGCGGTCGCCCCTTCTGCACCCCCTCAGGGCCGGCCCTGGTTAAATGCACACATTAATTTTGTGTATGTGCACACTTAGAAGGGCGTTGAATATGTGTTGATTCTCAAACCCAATTATATATCAATTATAATTTTAAATTCATCTGCTTCAGAATGAATTCAGACAGGTAAGACATGTTTGTTTTGGTGTATGCTTTATCTCAAGTTCTACTTCGATTATTATTTAGACAGGATGTAATGTCTACTTAGGTGTTTGGATTAGTGTTAATTCAAAAGAGTATAACAGAAACAATATATGCAGATGTGTGTAGAATGGCAAAATAATAAACACCCCAAGATTTGTATGTAGTTCGGCCCCTACCTTATAACTTAGTGGTCTAATTCATGTCTAATACCAATTGGTATTGGAAATTCCTTTTATTATAATGATATTGACAGTGGTGGTTTAGTCGAGGTTTGGTTTGGTTTTGTCTTCGACCCATTTTTTGATCTCCTCTGGCACCTCATAGTCATCTATCTCTTCTTAATCAATCTCCATCAAGTCGAAGTCCAGTTCTACGTTAATTTGGCATCTCATCAGCAGAGATAAAAAAATCCAACTCTGGAGTCCTGAAAACAAAATGCTTTCAGTTTAATATATGAAACTGTTTGATCATACAAAGTATTTAGCAAAAGAATGACAAAAGTAACTGTTATCGCTGTGCAGCAGCAAAATAAGTAGTAAATAAAACCACGCTCTAAGGCAAATGGACTTTTTGCCCTTTTACCCTTTTCGACCGAGGCATGGAGTGCTGCTCCAATTGTTTAGAGTTAAGTCCTCATGAACAGGGAGGATAAAGGAGTTGATGTCGTCTGTCTCCTCTCTGATGATGACTAGGACATCACCCATATCAGGGCCAGTGTTCTTCTTTGAACTGCTCTTCTTACCCCTGTTGATGTGAGGGATTAGGATTTGATCTTCTTCATAGTCATCGTCTGGGATATCATCGTTCATACCCTCAGTGTGCACCAGAAAATACATGTTGGCAAACGGGTCTCGTCCTCCATACAAGAATTTTTCTTTGCCTTATTTGCTTTCTCGGTCAGGCTTTGGGACTTCTCTTTCACTATCCGGCTTGACCTGAGGAAGCAGCATACCTGACACAGCAGCAGGAATCTTCCTCATTGGTTTCACAAACTCTGCATCAGTTAGGTTTGGCAGCAGGATGGTAGAGGTAGGAATCGATAGATGCTTGTGTGGGTTCCGGTGGTTTGATCAGGGTGAATAGCCTAATCCAGCTCTCCTGGTTTGGCTAGGGATCTGCATTGGACTTCTGATTCCTTGTTGATTTTCCCTAACCCTTCTCCAGGGCAGAAAACCAAGGATACCATTTCCTGACCGACTGTCATCACTTTGGTGGAAATTTTTAGCTTCAAGGCTGGTGCCCCAATAGATAGGTATTAAGTGTTGCTCACTTCCAGGGCTTGAAAACTGACAGGCTCAACCCCTTCATCGAGACTGATTACCGGCATATCGCTTTGTATGTAGACAGGATATTCTGGCTCGGCATTTACAGTTATCAGATTGCCATCAATGATGTACTTGAGTTGTTGATGAACGGTGGACGGAACTGATCCTACCATATGTATCCACGGTCTTCCCAACAACAAATTATATACTGTGATAATGTTTAGTACATGGAAGGATATGTAGAAAGTATGGGTGCCAATATCCAGTGGAAGCTCGATATCTCCCACAGCCTCTCGGCGAGATCCATTAAAAGCCCGAATGACTACATGACTAGTCCAGATTCGATTTGGATTAATCTTCATCCTCTCCAATGTGTTGTAGGGGCAGATGTTCAGGGATGATCCTCCATCTATCAGCACACCTCCTACCACATGCACATCCTGAGGACATCACTGTATGTGCAATGACTTGCAATGACCAGCCCCTTCCTCGGGTATATCATCGTTAGTGAAAGATATCACATTACTGTTGAAAATGTTCTCTATCACATGATGAAACTTCTCAATATCTAACATCTTCAGCAGATGTGTTTCTTCCAATACTTTCACCAGAATCCTGCGATGATCCTCCGAAGATAAGACCAAATCCAGAATGGATATCTATGGGGGTGCCACTTTTAAGCTTTGCACCACTTTGACTTCATTATGCCCCATCTTGCTGATGAATTCTTCAATTTTCTCCTCAGACACTCTTCCTTTGGCTTTATTGACTGAGTTGATGACTCGTTGAGGCAGGTACAGTGGGTTTTCCTTCGATATAATAGCAATGGGGTTTGATATTGATCCTTCATCTTTCCCATAGTTCCATGGGACTTTCTTCAGGCTGACTACAAGATATTGCGGCCTGAAAGGCAATATTAGAGGCTCGGATGCAGCCAGTTTCACAGGATTCTTTCTTTCTTGGGCCCCTTTTCCCTGAAGTATCAGGGGCGTGATGGCTAGATCCTTTTCATAGGAAATGACAACCACTACTTTTTTCAGATTCCATGCCCTATTCAGCAAGATTGCTTCCTCACCAGGATAGCCATAATCTTGGTTTACCTTCATCAGCTCACCGCTTTCAATTAGGTTCTGAATCAAGTGACGAAGTCCCCAACAATCCTTTATGTCATGACCAGGTGTGTTGGAATGATACTGACAGATCGTATTAGGCTTGAACTTCCTGGATCAAGGGTCTACAGGGGGTAACAATTCCGTGACTTTCCCCTCGTTGATCAGCATTTAGAGAATTTCTTTCATGGGCTGATTCAAATTAGTGAAATTCCTTTTGAAGGCAAACTCCCTATTAGCTTGGAACTTCTCCTCTTTATCAACTTTGTCGGCCCAGGGTTCATGCTCATGGAACCGGTAATGATCCCTCCTGGCAATGGGACTAATTTCAGGTGTTGGAAGATTTGCTTCCTGCTGATTGGTTTGATTTATCAATTGTCTCGTTATCTGATGTTGATAAACTACCAGCTCTGCTAATTGTCCAACCTGGTCCTTGATAGATTTGATTTCCTATTCTATCAGGAATTGTCTTTCTGAAAATTCCTAATTGTTTGGCCTATCTTTGTTGGCTTGGGATGACTCTCCGACGTACAGGAGGTATTTGGATCCTTCTCCATTTCCCATGTTGATCATATTGACTCTCTCTTCATTGTGTTGAGGCAGAGGATTATCTTGGACATGTTGTTTTTCTTGTGTTGTCACCACAATCTCCCCGTTATCTATCAAGTCTTGGATTTTATGTTTGAGGGACCAACAATCTTGAGTATCGTGGCCCGGTGCTTCAGAATGATAAACACACTTCTTACTTGGATCAAAATTTCATCCGCTTGAACTGGCCGGCGGAAGGAGCTGAACGATCTTCTTTTGTGCTGTCAGAAGCTTCAGTACATTTTCCAGTGAGTCCCCTAAGGGTGTGAACGTTCTTCGACGTCTGACTTCTCCAGCTTTTGGAAAGGGAGGATTAGAAGGCTGAGAAATGTAAATATATATATATATATATATATATATATTAACATTTCATTCAGTCAGACCTGGATTATAAATCCGTGGCTTTTTCAGCTTATATATATATATATGAAAGCGGTAAAAAGCCACGGATTAGCAATCCAGGCTTGACTGAATGAAATGTTAATATATATACAGTTAGTTATATATATATTAAAGCTGAAAAGGCCACGAATTAGCAATACAGGCCCAACAAATTAGCATATATACATATATATAAAAGCGGTAAAAAATCACGGATTAACAATCCAGGCTGCGAATGCAATTAAAAACATATGTATATACTTATATGTACATAAAAGTAAGTTAGAAAGGCCACGGATTTGAAATCCAGGAGAAACTAGAAGCTATAAATATATATATATATATATATATATATAATATACGCTCATATATATACGATAATGCAGTAAAAAGCTTCAGATTATAAAAAATCTTACAGTGTGTAACTCCACTGGCTTTAAACCACTCAGGGGCTTTAAAACTCCGTTTTCACTGGTTAAAATTTGATATATTGGTGAATATACGTATGCAATCGTATTGAAAGAATAAAATCGAGGTTTGGAGCACTATAAGTAAGGCTAAGGGTCGAAATGGACAGAGTTTTCTTTCTTTTCTTCTTTTTTCTTCTCTTTTTTTTTGCTAAGTGGAGGGTCTTATTTATAGACTAGATGACCGCGAGTCTACTTGCGGAAGTCGCGGGTAGAGGTGCGGCTCCCCGAGTGGGCCCCGATCCCGTGGGTCTCGTTATCTCGAAGTACGTGCACTCCGACCAACGCGTCTGCTTCAAACTTTCATAACTTTTAATCCGGGAATCCGATTGAGGCGTGCTATACCTTTTCGGAAAGCCCTTTCCGAGAGCTACAAAATGACATGTGATTTGACCTTTTCCGAATTCGAGAAGATGGGTCCATGATCAGATCTTCGAGTCTTCGCAATCCGTCCTTTGAGCTGTATTGTGCTGTTTTCACTTGGGATTAATGTTATGGTTCTTTGTGACCTTCATGGCATTGATTTGGCTTGATTTTGACTTGATTTGATGTCAAGTTGGTAAAATGACCATTTTGCCTTTCCGGGGGTTGTCTCTAGGATTGACATGGTTTTCGACTATTTCTCGGGGTTGTCTCCTAGGTTTGAGCCAACAATGTTCTTCCTTAGGGTCGTTTTCGAGGTTGGCTTGATATCCCAGGGTTGTCTTTAGGGATGATTTGATGCTTCGGGGCTGTCTCCGAAGGTTGATTTGGCCTCTCGGGGTTGTTGTCGGGATTACTATACCTCCCGGGATTGTCACTGGGGTTTGACTTGACATCCCGGTGTTGTTGTTGGGGATGGCTTTGGTCTCCCGGTGTTGTTGTCGGGGTTACTATACCTCCTGAGGTTGTCGCCGGGGTTTGACTTGACATCCCGGTGTTGTCGCCGGGGCTGACTTTGGTCTCCCGATGTTGTTGCCGGAGTTAACTTTGGTGATTTGGACCTCCAGGGTTGTCTCTGGAAGGTAAAAGATTGTTTTGTCCTCCTGCAAGGTTAGTAACATGAATACAAAATTTTGAGTGTTTACATAGAACATACAAAAATAATTGAATTTTTGAATTTTAATATGATTTTGTGATGTCTGTTAACGACTTTATATCAACAAAAGTTCAATAAATATAAATCGTCAAAATATACTTAGTTTACAAGACTGTAATAATGTGTTATACAACCTCAAATTAAATAAAAAAATTTTACATTCTCTCGTATTTTTGTATGATCTTTCCATTTGTACAGTTAAATTTTGTTAAAATATCAAGATAAAATAATTTTATAAAACTAAGGTATATAATTTAATTATATACCCTCGATAATATCTCGCAAGCTCTTATTTTTATACGATTATTCGCATGTACACATCAAACAATAGCCCAACTACTCCAACAATAACCAAGCCTCACTAGTACAAAAATGACCTTTGGACACGATTGAGAAAAATAAAAGGGACACAGTGGCAGCAAAACCCGTGACAAAAAAATTTCTTTAAGGGTAATGGTCACATGATTAGGTAGTCAAGTTTAGTTACGGTGATTCAAAGTGACTAGTATCGATATGTAATTTTTTGGTCACGGTGGTTTGTAGTTAACGTGACTATTTTTATTTATGAATTTAAATACGGTTTGCTCACCGTGACTATTAGATTATTGTCACAGAGAAAGTTTGTGTCGTGATTAATTTTATATTTTTTAGACATGGTGTTCTATGTTATAGAATCTATAATTTAGACACGATAGTGCACTTGTATCTAAATATTGGTCTATAACCCTATTTAGATACGAATTTTGAGGACCCGTTACGTAACGAAGGTTAAAAATACGGAGGCCAACTCTAATTTCATATGCTTCAACAAATCAAAATCCCCTCTCTCTAATTTCTCCTCTCATTCTCTCGCCTCACTCAGTACTACTACAATGACTCCGAACAGTGCCCTAGATGAGCCTTTGCAGTATATACAACTCCTCCAAGTGCGAACGCCTCATCGGCGGCACTCAAGCTGTGCGAATGAAAGCGCTGAGAGTCGGCGGAAGCTTCACCGTCTGAGGGAGTTGAAATCATTTCCTTTCTTTCTCTCTCTAGAATTTGTTCAACACTCGCCGGCCGAACACTATGCAATCAGAATCGATGAAAGTGTCTCCGTTCGATTTGATGACTGCGATTCTGAAAGGAGGAATCATCGACCTGTCCAATTCGTCGGAGTCGGTGTGTCGATGTCGCCGTCGCTGGCGATGCTTGTAGAGAATCGGGAGCTGCTGATGCTGCTCACGACTTCAGTTACCGTGTTGATTGGATGCGTTGTCATTATGGTGTGGCTGATATGGAGCAAGAAACCTGCTAAAAGCTTGAACCTGCCCAAGTTGGCGAAACCAAAAGCTGAGCCGGAAAAGGAATTAGACGGCGACAAGAAGAAGGTTACCATTTTCTTCGGCACGCAAACGGGTACTGCTGAAGCTTTTGCTAAGGTTTGTGATATTTTTGAATTGTTTGAGTCAACGTTTTCTTTTTCTTTTTTTATTTTATTTGAGTGATTAATTAAATAAATTTACCTTGTTTAATTAGGCACTTGCTGAAGAAGCTAAAGCAAGTTATGAAAAGGCTACATTTAAAGTCATTGATTTGGTGAGTTGGACTGTTTGGTTTTTATAATAATTCATCTACTAATTTAATTTGGACTAAATTCAACTACGTACAATTTGAGTTTAAATATAATTAATTCTTGTGTTCTGTAATTGACAAATTTGATACTCTATGTTTGTTAGGGTTTTTTAATATAAAATGAAGTCTTATGTAGTTAATTTTTGGTGGGAACCATGCTGCAAACTGTAATCACATATATATAGCTGTGATGGTACTGCTCATTACGTTCTGTTTATGCTTTCTCTGGATATTATCTTCCAGTTTGCACTTGGTTATTGGAGACCTTTTACTTGTTAACACTATAAATAAAGCATATTAACTATCCCTTCATGATGCATCTTTGCAAGAAAATTGAAAAACAGTCGGCTCTTTCTTTTAAATGTTTGAATGTACCTACTTATTTAAATTGAACTACTAGTACTAGATGTCAAGGTAATTAGGGTGAAAGAGCAGAGCCGCTATAGATTAGCATGGAAAAGACTTGTATTGCTTTTAGAAGTGAAATTTCTTATATGGTTTTGACGCTACCCCAAATGATCGCAGCTATATTGCAAAAAAGAGAATACAATTCAATGACTAAATATCTTGAGGTATATAAATAGTGCAGCAAATATTGCTAGAGCTTTGCATTGGAATTTGAGTATTTGAATCCAATATCATGAAAGTTGATACACTAATTACATCCTATTTACCTGTATGAAGAGAACAGGAAAGGAACCATACCAATCAAAGAATCTTGTCACAGAGAGGAACCGAAGGAATAGGATCAAAGAAGGGCCATTCGCTCTACGTACTCTAGTCCCCAATATTTCCAAGGTTTTGATACTTGTACATCTTATAATTACCATATATAGTGACAATTGTGTGCATATGCATTTGACATTTTCTTTCTCTCTTATGATGATGATGATGTTTATTAGATGGATAGAGCAGCAATACAGGGAGATGCAATTGAATATATAGAGGATTTGCAAAAGACAACAGGGAGACTTCAAGCAGAGCTCAGGGAAATGGCAGAAGAGGACTGCAGCAAGAACAATGCTGACTCGAAAGTCGCAGAGGTAAGTCAGTCATAAGCTCAAGAAGTTCTCTTACTTCCAAGTTTAATGCCAACCATTAAGCTTTAAAAGTTATCTTATTTTTGCCTATAAAAGAATGTATCCTTTTTTTTTTGCTTTGAGTATCAAGAAAGAGCCTTGAAATTGATGGCCAAATGATTTTAAGATGTAGAATTGTAGTATTTATCTTGGTATTATCTACCTACAAATCAGCTTAATATGGCTTCCCTGGAATATGTAGATGCATTCAGCTATGGTGTTAGAAATATTAACATTTTAGGTTAAAACGAAAGGGGAAACAAATGACTCAGGATACACTACCAAAAAATTTGTTCCACCGTGCCGATAGTTTTACACCACAGTAATTATAATTCGTCAAAAGTGAAGATTTCTGAGGCAGCCTTACTGATTATCCTGGTTTTATTATATTTATTCAGCTTTCTTGTTGGATTAAGCATTGCTAGTTTTCTTTTCTACTTTAACAGGATATAATGGAAGTTATAATCAATTGAGTGATAATGGTGATCTCAATGCTGTCGGTGGTTCTTCTACAATATGTTCTTTACCTTGTTTTTTTATTAATTTACTTTTAGTTATTTTCTTTGGCTTTTATCTATAACTTGACAATTTACCTGTAATGTTCTAATTAGTATTTGAATCCAATATCATGAAAGTTGCTATAACTTGACAATTTACCTGTAATGTTCTATAATTTTTCTGAAGTTCCACACTTTGCGTATCGATCCCCCCTCATTTTCCTTCTGTTTCTGGAGTTTTGTTTTGTTCTTATCTATAAGATGTTAACCAACAGATATTTAATTATTTTTTAAAACTAAAGTTATATGTAATTCTGTTAGAGTAGTTCACTATATAATATTTTCAGCAACACTAGTACAAAAAAAGTTCCTGCATTGAGATCGCTAACACATCTCTCAAATTGAGCAGCGACAAATTGAAGACGAGTATGTATTCTAGAAAAAAGTTGATTTATTATTATGGACTTATTTATGAATATTTTCTTTCCGATCTTTCCGCTTCTCTTTGTTAGTTTGGCTGTGGTTAGATAAGGCCAGACCATAAATAACAAAGAAATAAGAATAGAAAGAACCATATGACTATATGAGTTTATTTTGCTGGCAATTTTTGGTGAGCAAGTTGAAAATGTCCTTTCACCTTTCTCTAGAAATAAGGCAGACTTCAAAGCTCCAACCTTTACAAAGGACTGCCTGCATTATTACTAAGTGCTATTTCTATTCAGGCCAGCGGAACTTCCTCTGTCAAAGAAAGTCGTTATGCGTTAGACATTAGTGCATCTATTTTCTTTTTCATTAGCGGTCCTTCCTTAAGCTGGGTTTTTATCCTATCTATTTCTCTCTTTTTTTCAAGTGGATATTTAGGAATCTCTCTTCATATATTTTGAAACTAGATAAAGCTTTTATTTTTAGAGAAGTCCGCGGTTCAGGTCACTCAAACTTTTGATTGATATTAGTTTCTTCTATAAAAGTGATTATCATTGCTGTAATTTTTTATCAACTGGGTTTAGTAATTAATAAGGCTGGGTTTAGTAATTAATCTTTAGCTCCTTACTGACAGAAAATTGTGCAATCAGGACTGTTTAGGAGATCAAGCAAAAGACATTGGTTGATATGGCTGTTGATCGCGGATGCTACATTGATCAGAGTCAGAGCCTTAACATACATATGGACCAACCAAATTTTGGGAAGCTGACTTCCTTGCATTTCTATGCCTGGTCCAAGGTACATATTTTATTCAAAGTAATTTTAGTGATTGAGATTACATTGCTGAATTTAGACAACCATAGACCCTCTACTTGGTTTGGGACGAACTCCCTTATCTGGTAGATTAGTATCTGTTGGTCCTGAGTTCTGCTTGTCTTCATGCTTTGAAGTTTTGTAATAATGCATTTCTCTGGGTGTTACAATATTGGCCCTAACGAATAAGAAAACTAGTTGTTTCCATATTCAAGTAGTCTTATTTATATCTTTCTTTTTTAGGAAAAAAACTTGTGTAAAAATTGTACTACTGTGATCCGCACTATTTCTCATGTGTCTGACAGTGGTGTCTTTATGCAGAACCAAATTGGGTTTGCCTTGAATTTTTTGCTCTACTTAGTCTGATACTTAATGTTTTCTAGTTTCTTTTTCATATGAGATATTAGGTTTCACTAAGGTTCTTATATCCTGAATCTTATATCTTTCAGAATTAGAAGTTGATGAGCATTGCAAGGCAGGTGAGATAGAACAGCGAAAGGCTGTCACTGCTATGCACAACATATTTTCTATGCTGACTCACTATAGCGAATTAACCGGCAGATTAGTGTGTGCAAAGAAATGCAGCACATCTATGATGAATCCTCTTAATGCATCCTTAAATATATCTCTTGGTAGAATCAAACAAAGCTTTGTATTGTGAGTTGGGCCAAATTCCCAAGATTCTTGTTTTGCAGATGATATAATTCTGCTTTATAGTTTGTTGATGTAAATGTTTTCTGAATATTGTAAAATATTTATTGCCTCACAGGACTGATCCACACTTAGCAGACATGCCCATTGTTTATGCAAGTGACGCGTTCATAAAACTGACAGGTTCTCCATTGTCAATAAGTTGATCAATTGGTCAACATTTAATTTCTTCTATGTGAGATATATTTTTCTTTCTCCAATAGGTTATAGGTTATGCTAGAAATGAGGTATTGGGGAGGAACTGTAGATTTTTAAGGGGGTAGAACACATATAACTCAACGCTGTTCTAGGTGACTGTATATCTAATTGTAGCTTTTAATTTTTTTACCTATGTTTTTGAAGTGGCATTACTTGATAGAGCTCATTCTGGGTCTTGGCCTAGCCATAATTGGTGGTCATTTGAAGTTGGCCACATGATAGCAAAATTAAAAGAGAGAATTAGCTTGCAGGAGATTATTTTGATCAGCTGATAATTTAATATGTGCTAATTTTTCTGCAGATAAAGGAAAGTATTCGAACTGAACAACCATGCACCGTGTGCATATTAAATTACAGGTGAATAATTAAGTATACTTTTGTATTTAAGAAACTACATATTTTTCTTTGGGCTCAAACTTCTTATTGGCTTCTCTGTTTTCAGAAAAGATAAAAGTTCATTTTGGAATTATCTACACATTTCACCTGTTCGAAATGCTTCTGGAAAGGTAAT
The DNA here is from genome assembly GCA_020205555.1 of Panax stipuleanatus. Classification (NCBI taxonomy): domain Eukaryota; kingdom Viridiplantae; phylum Streptophyta; class Magnoliopsida; order Apiales; family Araliaceae; genus Panax; species Panax stipuleanatus. The sequence continues at coordinate 17,050,580 of CM035126.1, read as the reverse complement.
GTAATTTGTGCTCCGACTGACATTATTTACTTTATTTATCGCCCATCTGATCTTTAAAGGGATGATTAGTGCACAATTTGGTCGTCTTATTACCAATGCTCTATGATATTTAATTGATTTTGGAACCACATGTAATAAACAACTCAATTCGCTCTTGCAATTACATAAGATGAATTTAATTGTGCATAGAAATAATAAAAGGAAGAAAAGCTTGTTTATTCTAGGAACGATATTACTAATCCTAGTTATTAGCCAAGTAAATTTATGTAAATCCATGTTTAACCATCTTGGTGGTTAGGATCACAAGTCTTTTTTCTTGATACGATTGGTATTAGAATACGTGCGTACACGATAAGAAATGGAGTAATTGATTTATATTCATTTTATCCTTGTAAGTAGGTACTTATAATCTCTAATTAGGAGGACATGTTTGTAACTGTAAGGCTCTAATACATTTATAATTCCGCCTACACCACCTCAAATCCATATACATGTTTGTCTGCTTTGAAGAAAAGTGGTTGGCTGTACAATGTTTTATAACTTGACGACCTTGTTTTCAAAGCTTTTCTCCGAACATAATTTGAGTTGGTTATGATTTATGTGACGAATTGAATTGGATGAATCATGACATCCCCTCCCCCTGAAGATAAATGTAAATTTCCCCAAAGGCTTGGGAGATGGCCTTGCTGTTTCCTTCAGATTTTTCCTTATTTTGGAATATTTTGGACCTTAATTTGTTGTCTTTCTAGGAACCTACCTGCTCATAATTTGATTTGTAAAATTGCCTCATCTTATGATGTGGGAACCCATACACTGAGATTGGGTATCAATCTTAAATTGATAAGGGAATGGGATTATTGACCGCGTCTTTGTTTGAGAGAGGTTTATGTTTAATATTTTTTTATCATCTTTAGGTGGTCAAATCAAATAACAATTCCAAATATTAAGGTTATATATTTCACTGATATATTTACATCCCTTGTATGAGTGTAAGACTGTGTCAGTGTTTAGATGGGTTTCACTCTGTCCTATTGCAGTTCATGTTTAGAGTCAAAAACTTAGTTGCAAAATTATGTGTTATAAATTTACGTGCATGCTCAAATTTTTTTCTTCATATAATTAATTGCTAGACCGACATAAAGATTGGTTTTTTTCTGAATATGTGGCTGCTTGGAAAGATGATGATGGAGACTGGTACGAGACTGGCTTACACATTTTCTGTAAGTTTAAGAACTTGGAAGTTTTTACCTTTAGTAACTTCAAGTATTAGAAATGTTCAGTTCTCACGTCTTTCAGTACTGGGACTGAACTCTAATACTTTTGAGTTGCTCTTTTTTGCCCAAAGCCATCCTTCTGACTTAAAAATATCAACTATAATTAGCTTTAGCATGTCATTTTAGGAATCATATTACAAGAGATATTACTTAAATCATTCCATAATTGTTTTTTTCGCGATGTCCTTTGTCATTTTTATCTATATTGTCATACAGATTTTATGTCCAAACTGCCTTAGGTGCTGAAGAGAATAGCTGGGGAACCTACTGCACTGGGATGAACCCTCCACCACATCCAGAGTACATAACTTGCTTAGGAGATTTGTATAGTATTGCTTTGTATATTTTATTATGAGTTTTGACTTTTGATTAAAGATGTTATATACAAATACTTTAATAAATATGAATGAATGAGTTAATGGTATGAATGGTTTAATGTGTCGATTTGGGTTAAGGTGTTTTCAGTCTTATATATATTGTTTGCTTTTGGATTAATGTTCATTTGTAGGTTGTTATTGGCGATTGCCATTGTGCCATAAAAATTATTATTTTTTTAAAAAAATGGAACTTTTTAGACACGGTGAAAAATCGAAACCAATGTTTGTTTTGTAACGGTTGAAAATTGGTTACCAACTATTAGATATGTATTTTAATTCATTGTTATGACCATTTTTGTAATTTAGATACGGTTTTATAAAATTCACGTGACGAAAAAAAATCTTACATTCATATTGGTCCTGAGTTGAACTTCAAAACCGTGACCGTAGGCCTACAACAAAAAATTTTTAGATACGATTTTTATAATATTTGCGTAACAAAATAATTATAAACGTAGATATTGGTCACGGTGCTATAACTACCACCGTATTCAATACTTACATATATTTTTTATCAATCATCATTTTAGTCACGGGGTGAAATTAGATACGGTTTAAAGAAAAAAAACGACACAATGGAATTATCTTGACTAAAATTGGTCACGAAGCCTGTAGACACGCAACTTGTGAAACGAAAACCCGTATCTAAAAGCAAATAGTCACGGTTTAACACCGTATCCAAAGGTCATTTCTGTACTAGTGCCTCTCATGGATCAACGATAAAAAGCTTAAGGCTTGGGTGCATGAGATCTTGGGATCTATTATTGCTAAAAGCAAGAATGTTAAATTTCAATTGAATATAGCAAAAAATAAACAATTGGCAAACAATGAGCTAAAAAAATAATAGTCTCTCTATTCCAAATTATATATATATATATATATATATATATATATATATATATATATATATATATATATATATATACGGTCCGGATCTTAAACTTACTCTTTATCCAATATACTTTGCTTACCCCCTTTAGCGATGGATCGGGCGACGGTTCGGTCCGTCGCTATATATACAGCTGTTGTCTATATGTTGTCCATCACTATATGTTATCCGTCGCTAAAAGCTAAGACGGCGGTTGTATATATAGCGACGGACCGAACCGTCGTCCGGTCCGTCGCTAAAGGGGGTAAGCAGGGTATGTTGGATAAATGGTAAGCTTAAGATCCGGACTTATATATATATTAACTGCAAAGCATGAATAACTTTGCCAAACTAAATAATAGTCTCTCTGCTCCAAATTATAAGATCATTACTGACTTTTGAAAGTCAATTTGATACATTTTCAAACTCAAAATTGAGATAATTCATTAAAGATTGTGAGGAAAAAAAAAATCTTACAATGAGTAGTACTTTTTGAAATAAATTATGATACTCATCATTGTATTAACTAAAATTAAAATAATTCATCATGTCAATTTTGAGTTTGAAAATATCTTTAGTTAACTTTAAAAAGTCAATTCTATTAAATTTTGGAACGAAAGAAGTAAGAATACTAATTCAAAAAAAAAATATCAGAGTTTTCTACCTCTCATATGTCACTAAAAATACTTCTTCTAGTATTTTCTTATAGTTTTCCCTTTGAATCTGATCCCTTCCTTTACTTCTAGCTCTCTCATCACCTTATTGCTTGTGCATAAATGGAGGATCTCAATCTTATAAATTTAATATCTCTTCTTTATATTTTGTTTTATCTTCCAAACCAAGTCGTAGCCTGCAGGTTGGTGCTGGATGTTAATTAGCTCCTAATTAATTAAGGTGAGCCAAGTGTTCGCAAATTTAGCTAGTTACTAGTTATCATGCTCACACAGTACTACAGCTAGCTTGGTCCACTACTAATCAAGGTTAATTAACACTATAATTAACCTAACTTATCTTAAGTAAGCACTCACTAATATCTCTACGTTGAAACTTTTTTTTTTCCCTATAGTTGGTCCACAGCTGTAGCTGTGTGTTTAAATTTTAGTCAAAAACTAGCAGAAATAAAATGAAATGTACTTTTTTCGGGGCTAGCTATATCTTCTTAAATTTTTGAGAAATATTTTCTTTTGTAGGTATGAAACTGATTCTTTCTTCTTTTTATTTTTAATATCATGTAGAAATACATTTTTAAAAAGATTTAATTTTAAGTATAATCTTATGTTCTCAAACGGACCGTACTCTTAATATTAACTACAAATTAATAGTGGTGGTCATGTGATGTTATAACTATAAGAAAATAATGACAAATTAGAATATTATGTTACTTTATACAATTATTTTTTTAATTTTTGTACACAACTCTAAAACGGCATATATTAAAGGAAAGAGGGAGTATAATTTAAGGGATTTTGCTTGGATCACTTGTAGAAAATATGGCCATATGAATAACTTTTTACAAATAAACGAAATTTATTCTTTCTACAAAAGTGTGTTTATCTTTCATGCATGCATACTTAATTTGTGTGTATTGCTGCTTGTAATGGATTAAAATGAAACATTCGAATTTGTTTATAGAAAGTAATTTTGTAGTTGTTTTTAATAAGCATAAAAAGACGTGTATACGTGAATGTAATATCAAATGGATGTGTATTATATATATATATATATAAGATAATGTTATGATAACAAAATATTTATGAAAAAAATAATACAAAATAAGGTGTCAAATTGTTATTTAGTTGATGTTTCATTATAGGAGTTTGGTAAAAATTAACTACTATATGCTTACTCAGGATGCGTTTATAGCATTTGAAAGTTTAAGTACGCTTGAAAATCCTAGTTCGTCTACTAAATAATTTATTTTAAATACAGCTTAATTATTTAACTCACAGACGCGTCGTTTGTGTCTCAAACGTAAGCAAATGCTACAAGCGTAAACGCAGGTAGCTGAACAAACTCAATGTACTAATATTTTGTATTATATTTTACTCCCTCCATTCCAAATTATCTGCATTTTTAACCATTTGCACACTTACTAATAAATGCAATTATTATTGTTAAAAGTGCAATTATGCACATACTTAAAATTAAAAACATAGCACACACATAATTGTGGTTCTGGAACAAGAGCCTTTTTGAATTGTTGCACAATAAATTATCCCCATATATATATATACAACTCTTTTTTTATAAGTAGAAATAAGCTCAACATTTTCATGAAGTAAAAACCTTAATTTTATCTTCTTCTCCGTATTTGGAGATTATACATTTATGAGAAGAAAAAATAAATGAAAAGGATAAATTTGTAATATAATCATTTTATTGATCTAGGAATGAGTGAAATGTAATTATTTTGGTACAACAAAAATTCTCTAAAAGAGTAGATAATTTGGGATGGAGGGAGTAGTACTCCTTCTAATATATGCCATTTTAAAGTTATACACAAGTATTAAAAAAATAATTGTATAGCATTAAATATACTATCAATTGCCTATATATTGTCTTTGTATTGAAAAAAGAGGCGGTTATTTATTGGACAAAAATAGTTAGAGAATTAACAAAATTTTTATTTAATAGTACTTGAGATAATATTAAAAAATAAATAATTAATGCTTAATTGAAATTCTCAAAGGATAAATATTAATATTTTTATAAAACGAGATTTAAAACGGGATGGGAGGTAGGGTATTTTGTAGCAATCAACACAGTAATAAGGAACGAAAAAGCATGATTGTGATTTAACAAAAAATAATGCTAGAGACACAACTTATTCTACAATTATTTTAGAATTTGCTGATGTGACATACTCCACCTCAGCATTTATGTGGGGCCGAAGACTATATTGAAGCAATTTGTTCATCAATATGCTGATGTGGAGTATGCCACATCATCAAATTGTAAAATAGTTGTAGAATAAATTATGTCTCTAACATTACTAAGAAAAAGAGGAAAAGAAGTTGTTGTAAAAGAAAGATTTAGTTGAAACTAAATGCAGACCAGTGTGAAAGGGTTGTTGTCATGCAAATACATAATCATCCCTCCCACAAGCATCCCTCCATCCATGCGTTAATTGCGCTTGCTAAATAGGAGTACTCCATTTAGGGTTTTCTTAATTTAGTCATTTTCAAACAAAGAAGATATTGTCCCAACAAGTAAATGATTGTATAACATTAAATATAATATCAATTGCCTATATTGTCATTGTATTAAAAAAAGAGTGTATTATTTATTTGACAAAAAATAGTGAGAAAATCAAAGTTATACTCCCTCCATTCCTAAATATAAGTCGTTTTAGAATTGTGCACAAGTATTAAAAAAATTATTGTAAAGCATTAAATATAATATCAATTGTCTATATTGCCCTTGTATTGAAAAATGATAGTGTTATTTATTGGACAGATTGTGAGAGAACCAAAGTTATATTTAATACTTGGGTAATATTGAAAATTAAGCAATTAATACTTACTTGAAATTCTCAAACGACTTATATTAAAGAATACAAACATTTCTCTAAAACGACTTATATTAAGGAACGGAGCGAGTATTTAATACTTGGGCTAATATTAAAAACTAAGTAATTAATGCTTAATCGAAATTCTCAAATAATAACGACATTTAAAAATGGACGGAGGGAGTACCAAATATGTCAATATAAATTATAAATATATACTCCTAGAAAGAATTTATTGAGAAAGAGAAAGAAAGGATCAAGTTTTTATGACATTAAATCCCACAGCTTAAATCAAGTAATTATCCTTCTTCAGTGCAAAATTAATTAGGGATGCCTCCAACTCTTTAAAAATTTAATGTACAAAATTTTAAATACTTTTCTTGTTTCAAATTATATGATCATTATTGACTTTTAAAAGTCAATTTGAGATATTTTTAATAAAATTCAAAATTGAGATGACTCTTTAAAAATTATGAAATAATAAAATTTACAATGATGAATAATAGTTTTAGATAGTTTACAATATTCATCATTGTATTGATTAAGTTAAAAGAATTTATGTCAATTTTGAGTTTAAAAATCTCTTAAATTGACTTTAAAAAGTCAACAATGATTAAATAATATGGAGCGGAAAAAGTACATTGTAATTAAAGATGATTTATGAATATCATTCAAATATAGCGAACATCAATTTCTAATTTCAATAATACCTTTGATGCCGAAAATTTTTCATTGTTACAAATATCAATATTGATCCAATTCCGAAAAGCTGAATCTCCTATATTTTACCCATTTTCTGCTTACATAGTTGCGAGTTGTATACGTTACAAAAATTCACTACTCAAACATTTCCAAGCCACATTCTACATTCCAAAATTTCAACTTGGCACAACCAAAATCAACATCACAATAACCCTAAGTCATGAATCTTGGTAGTTTAATCAATAACCACCAATGAAGCATTACATTCAAGCAGGAACATTCAAACAAATTACTATATTACAAACAAACTTTAGAATTACACATTATTTATATATTGGTCAACCCATAAACCAATTATTAAATATATGTAAAATATTTTATATATTATATAATATATAACATACATATGTATATTACATATATAATAATATAATATATAATATACTAAATAATATAATATATAATATACTAAATATATAGATATACTTGAATACATACATATGTATATTACATATATAATATAATATAACATAATAGCATATATATTTAGTAGCTATAAAATTAGCCCTCTTCTAAGGCTATACCTACTTACCCCTCTCTTCCCCTCCTCAAATCTATTACAAAATCTAAATCCCACTACATTCACACTACTTCCCTCCTTTCTCCAATATGGTTGTTATTCTTGTCAAACTTGTGTTCTCAAACAAAAATTTAAGTTAAATTTTTTGAAAAAGAACATATACCAATAAATAGTACCTCTTGTTCCAGGAGAAATAAAGACTTCTCAATTTAGCAAGTCTGCTATGAATCAATAAAATATGCAAAATATTTTAAAAATCTCTTTCGTGAAAAATAGCATTTGTACAATATCATTCAAATATATAAAACAACAATTTTTAATTTCAATAATACCTTTGATGCCAAAATTTCTTCATGGTTACAAATACCAATATCGATCCAATTTCGAGAAGTTGAATCTCCCATATTTTACCCATTTACTGCTTTCATAGTTGAGTTGTATACGCTATAAAAATTCACTCAACCTTTCCAAACCACATTCTACATTACAAAATTTTCATTTGGCACAACCATAAAAAGACTTGCAAAAGGATATAAATACATATTCTGCCCAAGTGTAAAATTATTTCTCAACAAAAGCATAAAATGAAATAGAATATTAAATACAATATAACAAATAAACTAAAAGATACACGGAAGAGTTCATTCAAAATCAATATCACAATAACCCTAGGTCATTATTTTTGGTAGTGTAACCAATAACCACCAACGAAGCATCACATTCAAGCAAGAACAATCAAACAAATTACTATATTCTAAACAAAGTTTAGAATTACACATTACTCATATATTAATCAACCCATAAACCAATCATTAAATATATGTAACATATTTTATATATTATATAATATATAATATATATGTATACATACATATGTATATTACGTATATAAATATAACATATATTATACTACAGATTATAGATATAGTTGTATATACACATGTATATTACATATATAATATAATATAACAATACAATAAAACAAATACAATAAAAGATAGACAGAAAAACTCATTCAAAATAAACATCACAATAACTCCAAGTCATGATTCGTGGTAGTTTAATTAATAAACACCAACGAAACATCACATTCAAGCAGGAACAATCAAAAAATTATTATATTCCAAACAAAATTTAGAATTACACATTACTCATATATTGGTCAACCCATAAACCAATCATTAAATATATGTAAAATATTAGATATACTTGTATACATATATATATATATATATATATATATATATATATATATATATTGCATATATAATATATATAAAATATTATAATATATATATTTATACCTTATTCCTAAGTATTTAGAACTTATAAAATTAACCCTATTCTACGCCTATACCTACATACCCCTTCTCTTCCCCTCCTAAAATCTACTTCCCTCCTTTCTCCAACAAGGTTGTTACTCCTATCAAACTTGTGTTCTCAAAAGAAATTTAAATTAAAAAAATAAGAATAAAAATGAAAATATACCAATATATAGTACCTCTTATTCCAGGAGAAATAAGACTTCTAGATTTAGTAAGCCTGCTATGAATCAATGTAACCTACAAAATATTTTGAAAATCTCGTTCGATAAAATTAGCATTTGTACAATATCATTCAAATATAGCAAACAACAATTTCTAAGTTCAATAATACATTTGATGCCAAAATTTCTTCATAGTTGGAAATACCAATATTGACCCAATTCCGAGATACTGAATCTCCTATATTTTACCCATTTTCTGCTTACATAGTACAAATATTATATATGTATAATATATGTACTATATTATACAAAAAGATAAAACATACATATAATTATAGAAAGACATAAATACAGTATAAAATAAAAACGAATATTAAATACAAATATAAAAATACACTAAATGATACACGCAAGAACTCATTCAAAATCCATATCACAATAACCCTAAGTCATTTATTCTTGAAAGTTTAATCAAATAACCACCAACGACGCATTCACAGTCGAGCAAGAATAATCAAACCAAATTACTATCTTCAAACAAAGTTTAGAATTACACATACTTATATAGGTTTCAACCCATAATAAACCAACCATTAATATATGTAATTTTGTTATATATTATATACTATAGAACATACATATACATTAATAATATATATGTACTATAATATATAATATAGTACATATATAGATATACTTTGTAGACATACATATGCATATTACAAATATAATATAATATAAACATCGTCTGCTTCCTGTACTGGTGGTCCCGCATACGGACCTGAATTTAGTGACGGACCCAGACCGCCGCTAAACTCATATATGGCTTATACGAGCTTTAGCGTTAAATGTAAATCTCGTTCGATAAAAATAACATTAGTACAATATCATTCAATTATAGCAAATAACAATTTCTAATTTCAGTAATACCTCAAATTGATCCAATTCCAAGAAGCTAAATCTCCTATATTTTACCCATCATCAGCTTACATAGTTTTGAGTGTATACGTTATGAAAAAATTAACTCAACCTTTCCAAGCAAAATTCTACATTACAAAATTTTCACTTGGCACAACCATAGAAAGACACAAAAAGATATAAATACATATTTTTGCCCAAGTATAAAATTATCTCTCAACAAAAGTATAAATAATGAAATACAATAAAACAAATACACTAAAAGATCTACAATAACCCTAAGTCATGATTTTTGGTAGTGTAACCAATAACCACCAACGAAGCATCACATTCAAGCAGGGAACAATCAAACAAATTACTATATTCTAAACAAAGTTTAGAATTACACATTACTCATATATTGGTCAACCCATAAACCAATTGTTAAATATATGTCAAAATATTTTATATATTATATAATATAACATACATATGTATATTACGTATATAATATATATAATAATACGACATATATAGATATACTTGTGTATATACATATGTATAATAATATATATAATATAAAATAATATATATATATATATTATATATATATATATATATATATATCTTTTCCCTAAGTATTTAGAACTATAAAATTAGCCCACACTTACGCCTATACCTACTTACCCCCTCTTTTCCCCCTCCTCAAATCTATCACATAAACTAAACTCCACTACATTCTCACTACTTCCCTCCTTTCTCTATTATGGTTGTTATTATTGTCAAACCTGTGTTCTTAAACAGAAATTAAGTTTAAAAAATAAGAATAAAAAAAACATACCATAAATAATACCTATTGTTCCAAGGAGAAATAAAGACTTCTTAATTTAGCAAACCAGCAATGAATCAACACAATTTGCAAAATATTTGAAAATCTTTTTTGTTAAAAATACATTAGACCAATATCATTCAAATATAGAAAACAACACTTTCTAATTTCAATAATACATTTGATGTAGCAATTTCTTCATGGTTGCAATACTAATATTAATTCAATTATGAGAAGCGGAATCTTCTATATTTTTATCAATTTCTGCTTACATAGTTGTGAGTTGTACACATTACAAAAATTCACTAAATCTTTCCAAGCCACACTTCGACTTACATTTATAGTAATTTCTACATTACAAAATTTTCACTTGGCACAACCATATAAAGACATACAAAAATATAAATACATATTCTGTCCAAGTGTAAAATTATCTCTCAACAAAAGTATAAAATGAAATAGAATATTAAATAAAATAACCAATACAGTAAAAGATACACAGAAAACTCATTCAAATCATATCACAATAACCCTAAGTCATGATTTTTGGTAGTGTAATCAATAACCACCAACGAAACATTACATTCAAGAGGAACAATCAAACAAATAGTTTACTATATTCCAAACAAATTTTAGAATTACACATTACTCATATATTTATTAGTCAACCCATAAACCAATCATTAAACATATGTAAAATATTTTATTTTATATAATATAATATGTATGTATACATACATATGTATATTACGTATATAATATACATATATTATACTACATATATATAGATATAATTGTATACACACATGATATTGTTTCAGGTGAAATAAAAACTTTTAAATTTAGCAAGGCTGCTATAAATCAATACAACCTGCAAATATTTTGAAAATCTCGTTCGATAAAAATAGCATTAGAACAATTTCATTCCAATAATACCTTTGATGCCGAAATTTCTTCATGGTTCCAAAAAACAATATTGATCCAATTCCGAGAAGTTGAATCTCCTATATTTTACCCATTTTCTTTTTACATAGTAGTGAGTTGTATACGTTATAAAATTAACTCAACCTTTCCAAGCCAAATTTTACATTACAAAATTTTCACTTGGCACAACCATAGAAAGACATACAAAAAAATACTACATATCCTGCCCAAGTGTAAAATTATCTCTCAACAAAAGCATAACATAAAATAGAATATTCAATACAATATAACAAATACACTAAAAGATACAGAAGAAGTCATTCAAAATTAATATCACAATAACCCTAAGTCATGATTCTTGTTAGTTTAATCAAAAACCACTAACTAAGCATCACATTCAAGCAAGAATAATCAAACAAATTACTATATTTCAAACAAAGTTTAGAATTACACATTACTCATATATTGGTTAACCCATACACCAATCACTAAATATATGTAAAATATTTTATATATTATATAATATATAACATACATATGTATATTACGATATAATATAATATATATACTACATATATAGATATACTTGTATACATACATATGTATAATATATATAATATAATATAAAATAATATAATATATATTATATCTCTTCCCAAAGTATTTAGAACC